>CM035170.1:45783545-45968310 GCA_020205615.1 Panax quinquefolius
ACGCTGCTATAACCATCGACTCAATTTCGATATACGAAGGCCGAGTTATCGCCCGTAGATAAAACTGACCAACACTTAGGGAAAAAGTCAAAAAAGAGGCCAGAACCGCCTCGACCCTCATAATGACATGCAAACACGTACATAACACTGCGTCGGTATTAGACACGCATTAGAACTTATGGGACTCGATTCTGACATACGGATGCCAAGTTATCAGCGCGTAGGTAAAACTGACCAACACTCAAGCAAAAAGTCGAAAAGGAGTCCAAAACCCACCTCGACTGTCGTAATAACACGCAAACATATACATAGCACTGCATAGGTATTAGGCACGCGTTACAACTTATGGGACTCGATTCTGACTTACGGAGGCCGAGTTATCAGCGTGTAGGAAAATTGACCAACACTTAAGCAAAAAGTCTAAAAAGGGGCCAAAATAAGCCTCGGCTATCGTAACAACACGCAAACACGTACGTAGCATCGCGTAGGTATTAGGCATGCATTATAACTTATGAGACTCGATTCGACTTACGGAGGCTGAGTTATCAGCCCGTAGGCAAAACTGACCAACACTTAGGCAAAAAGTCGAAAAAGAGGCCAAAACTAGCCTCGGCCGTTGTAACGACACGCAAACACATACAAAGCATCGCATAGGTATTAGGCACGCATTACAACTTACGGGACTAGATTCTGACTTACGGGGGCCGAGTTATCAGTCCGTAGGCAAAACTAACCAACACTTAGGCAAAAAGTCAAAAAAGAGGCCAAAACTCGCCTCGACCGTTGTAACGATAGGCAAAGTCTTACATAGCACCGTGTAGGTATTAGGCATGTGTTACAACTTATGGGACACGATTCGACTTACGGAGGCCGAGATATCAGCCGTAGGCAAAATTGACCAACACTTAGCTAAAAAGTCAAAAAAGAGGCCAAAACCCGCCTCGGCTGTCAAAACGATACGCAAACACATACATAGAACCACGTAGGTATTAGGCATGCGTTACAACTTACGGGACTTGATTCCGATATACGGAGGCCGAGTTATCAACCCGTAGGCATAACTGACCAACACTTAGGCAAAAAGTCGAAAAAGAGGCCAAAACCAGCCTTGATCGTCGTAACAACACGCAAACACATACATAGCACAACGTAGGTATTAGGCATGCATTACAACTTACGGGACTCGATTCCAACTTACGGAGGCCGAGTTATAAGCCCGTAGGTAAAACTGACCAACACTTTGGCAAGAAGTCGAAAAAGAGGCCAAAACTCGCCTCGATAGTCGTAAAGACACGTAAATACAAAGATAGCACCGCATAGGTATTAGGCACGCGTTACAACTTACAGGACTCGATTCTTACTTACAGAGGCCGAGTTATCAGCCCGTAAACAAAACTGACCAACACTTAGGCAAAAAGTCGAAAAAGAGGCCAAAACCCGCCTCGACCGTCGTAAGGACACGCAAACAGATACATATTACTGCGTAGGTATTAGGCACACGTTACAACTTACAGGACTTGATTCTTACTTACGGAGACTGAGTTATAAGCCCGTAGGCAAAACTGACCAACACTTAGGCAAAAAGTCAAAAAAGAGACCAAATCCCGCCTCGACCATCTTAACGACATGTAAACATGTACATAGCACTGCGTAGGTACTAGGCACGCGTTATATCTTACTGGACTTAGTTCAGACTTATGGAGGCTGAGTTATCAGCCCGTAGGCAAAACTGAGTAACACTTAGGCAAAAAGTCAAAAAAGAGGCCAAAACCCGCCTCAGCCGTCGTAACGACACACAAACACATACATAACACTGCGTAGGTATTAGGCACTCGTTACAACTTACGGGACTCAATTCAGACTTACGGAGGCCGAGTTATCAGCCCGTAGTCAAAACTCGCCAACACTTAGGCAAAAAGTCAAAAAGAGGCCAAAACCCGCCTCGACCGTCGTAACAACACGCAAACATATACATAGAATAATGTAGGTATTAGGCACGCGTTAAAATATACGATACTCGATTCTGACTTACGGAGGCCGAGTTATCAGCTCGTAAGCAAAACTGACCAACATTTAGGTAAAAAGTTAAAAAAGAGGCCAAAATCCGCATCAGCCGTTGTAACGACACGAAAACACATGCATAG
This sequence comes from Panax quinquefolius, assembly GCA_020205615.1. Lineage (NCBI taxonomy): Eukaryota > Viridiplantae > Streptophyta > Magnoliopsida > Apiales > Araliaceae > Panax > Panax quinquefolius. Next base: position 45,785,690 of record CM035170.1, read on the forward strand.
TACCGCGTAGGTATTAAGCACATGTTAAAACTTACGAGACTCGATTCCAACTTACGGAGGCCGAGTTATCAGCCCGTAGGCAAAACTGACCAACACTTAGGTAAAAAGTCAAAAAAAGGGGCCAAAACCCGCCTCGGCCGTCGTAACGACACGCAAACACGCACATATCACCGTGTAGGTATTAGGCACGCGTTACTACTTACGGGACTTGATTCTGATTTACGAAGGCCGAGTTATCAGCCCGTAGGTAAAACTAACCAACACTTAGGCAAGAAGTCAAAAAAGAGGCCAAAACCAGCCTCGGCAGTCGTAAAGACACGCAAACATGATCATAGCACCGCGTAGGTATTAGGCACGGGTTAGAACTTATGGGACTCGATTCCAACTTACAGAAGCCGAGTTATCAGCCCGTAGGAAAAACTTACCAACACTTAGGCAAAAAGTCAAAAAAGGCCAAAAACCCGCCTCGGCCGTCGTAACAACACGCAAACACGTGCATAGTACCGCATAGGTATTAGGCACGCGTTAGAACTTACGGGACTCGATTCCAACTTACGGAGGCCGAGTTATCAGCCCGTAGCCAAAACTGACCAACACTTAGGCAAAAAGTCGAAAAAGAGGCCAAAACCCACATCGGCCGTCGTAACAACACGCAAACACATACATAGCACCGCATATCTATTAGGCAAACGTTACAACTTACAAAACTAATTTCTGACTTACGGAAGCTGTGTTATCAGTCCGTAGGCAAAACTGAACAACATTTAGGTAAAAAGTCAAAAAAGAGGCCAAAACTCGCTTTCAAGATTCAGAATTTACATGCAAACACATACATAGCACCAACGAGGTATTGTGCACTCGTTATAACTTACGGACTCGATTTCGATTTTACGGAGGCCGAGGTATCACCATAGGCAAAACTCGCCAACACTTATGCAAGTATTAGGTATTTGGCACGTGTTACACTCACTCGATTGTTTGAATAATACGCACACACATACATAGCACAGCATAGGTATTTGGCACGTGTTACAACTTACAGGACTTGATTCTAACTTACGAAGGCCGAATTATCTGCCCGTAAGTAAAACAGACCAACACATAGGCAAGAAGTCAAAAAAGAGGCCAAAACTGTCGTAAAGACACGCAAACATGAACATATCACCGTGTAAGTATTAGGCACGTGTTAGAACTTACGGGACTCGATTTCAACTTACAAAGGCCGAGTTATCCGCCCATAGGCAAAATTGACCAACACTTATGCAAAATGTCGAAATATAGGCCAAAACCCGCCTCGACCGTCGAAAAAATACGCAAACACGTGCATAGTACCGCATAGGTATTACGCACGTGTTACAACTTATGGAACTCGATTCCAAATTACAGAGATCGAGTTATCAGCCCGTAGCCAAAACTGACTAACACTTAGGCAAAAAGTCAAAAAAGAAGTCAAAACCCACCTCGACCAGTAAAGAATAATAACGTGAATACATACATAGCAACCGTGAGGTATTAGCCACACGTTACAACTTATGAGACTAATTTCTGACTTACGGAGGCCGACTTATCAGTCCGTAGTAAAAACTCGCCAACACTTAGGCAAAAAGTCAAAAAAGAGGCCAAAACCTGCCTCGATCGTCGTAACAACATGTAAACACATACATAGCACAATGTAGGTATTAGGCACGTGTTACAATATACGTTACTCGATTTCGACTTACGGATGCCGAGTTATCTGCCCGTAGGCAAAACTGACCAACACTTAGGTAAAAAGTTAAAAAAGAGGCCAAAACCCGCATCGGCCGTCAGAACGATTAACGAAAAACATACGATAGTACCGCTGTGAGGTATTAGCACGCGCTAAAACTTACGGGACTCGATTCCAACTTACGGAGGCCGAGTTATCAGCTCGTAGACAAAACTGACCAACACTTAGGTAAAAAGTCAAAAAAGCAGCCAAAATCCGCCTCGACCGTCATAATGACACGCAAACACGTATATAGCACCGTGAAGGTATTAGGCACGTGTTACAGCTTACGGGACTCAATTCTAACTTACATAGGCCGAGTTATCAGCATGTAGGCAAAACTGACCAACACTTAGGCAAAAAGTCAAAAAAGAGGCCTAAACCCGCCTCGGTCTTCATAACGACACGCAAAACACGCATATAACACAAACAGAGGTATTAGGCACAGCGTTACATAACTTACGTAAACTCGATTCCGACTTACTTGAGGTCGAAAAGTTATTACCCAAAGAGGCAAAAGCAGGACCAACACTTGGGCAAAAAAGTCGAAAAAGAGGCAAAAACCAAATTTCACCGTCAGAAGGACACACAAACACATTATATAGCACCACGTAGGTATTAGGCACATGTTACAACTTGTGGGACTCTATTCGATTTACTTGAGGTCGACTTATCACCGTAGCAAAACCGACTAACACTTAGACAAAAAAAAAGTCGAAAAAGAGGCCAAAACCCGCCTCGGTCTTCATAACGACACGCAAATAAGTACATAGCACCGCTGCAGAGGTATTAGGCATACATTACAACATATGGGACTCGATTTCGACTTACATAGGCCGAAAGTTATCACCTGAAAGGCAAACCGACCAACACTTTGGCAAAAGTTAAAAAAGAGTCCAAAACCCACCTCTACCATCGTGAATAATATGCAAATCAGTATATATAGCACAACGTAGGTATTAGGAACGCATGTTGCAAATTACGTAAATTCGCTTTCGATATACGAAGACCAAGTTATCACCAGTAAGCAAAATTGACCAATACTTAGGCAAAAAGTCAAAAAAGAGGCCAAAACCTGTCTCGCTTGTCATAATGACACACAAACACATACATAGCACTACCTAGGTATTAGACACGCGTTACAACTTATGGAACTCGATTCCAACTTACGAAAGCCGAGTTACTGCCCGTAGGCAAAGCTGACCAACAATTATGCAAAATGTCGAAAATGAGGCCAAAACCCACCTCGCTCGTCGTAACAACACGCAAACACGTGCATAGTACCGCGTTGGTATTCAGCACGCGTTACAACTTACGGGACGCGATTCCAACTTACAGAGGTCGAGTTATAAGCCCGTAGTCAAAACTGACTAACACTTGGGCAAAAAGTCAAAAAAGAGGCCAAAACCCACCTCGGCCGTCGTAACAACAAGTAAACACATACATAGCACCGCGTAGGTACTAGGAACACGTTATAACTTATGGGACTAATTTCTGACTTACGGAGGCCGAGTTATCCGTCTGTAGGCAAAACTCGCCAACACTAAGGAAAAAAGTCAAAAAAGAGGACAAAACTCATCTCGACCGTCGTAACAACACGCAAACACATACATAGTACAATGTAGATATTAGGCACACGTTACTATATATGTTACTCGATTCTGACTTACGGAGGCCGAGTTATTAGCCCGTAGGCAAAACTGACCAACACTTAGGTAAAAAGTTAAAAAGAGGCCAAAACCAGCCTCGGCCGTTGTAACGACACTAAAACACATGCATAGTAATCGCATAGGTATTAGGTACACGTTAAAACTTACGGACTCAATTTAACTTACGAGGCCGAAAGTTAATACCAGTAGCAAAACCGACCAACACTTAGGTAAAAATCAAAAAGAGGCAAAACCCGCCTGGCCGTCAGAATGTCACGCAAACTCGAACATAGTACCGCGCGCAGTATTAGGCATGCGTTACAACTTACGGAACTCGATTCTGACTTACGGAGGCCGAGTTATCAGCCCGTAGGCAAAACTGACCAACACTTAGGTAAAAAGTCGAAAAAGAGGCCAAAACCCGCCTCAGCCATCGTAACGATACGTAAACACATGCATAGCACCGCGTAGGTATTAGGCATGCATTACAACTTACGGGACTCAATTTCGAGATACGGAGGCCGAGTTATCAGCCCGTAGGCAAAACTGACCAACACTTAGGTAAAAAGTCGAAAAAGATGCCAAAACCCACCTCGGCCGTCGTAACAACACGCAAATACATACATAGCACTGCATGGGTATTAGGCACGCGTTATAACTTACGGGACTCAATTTTGACTTACGGAGGCCGAGTTATCAGTCCGTAAGCAAAACTGAACAACATTTAGGTAAAAAGTCAAAAAAGAGGCCAAAACCCGCCTCGGCCGTCATAACGACTCGCAAACACATACATAGCACCGCGTAGGTATTAGGCACTCGTTACAACTTACGGGACTCAATTCCGACTTACGGAGGCCGAGTTATCAGCCCGTAGGCAAAACTGACTAACATATAGGTTAAAAGTCGAAAAAGAGGCCAAAATTCGCCTCGGCCGTCGTAACAACATGCAAACACATGCATAGTACCGCGTAGGTATTAGGCACGCGTTACAACTTACGGGACTCGATTCCAACTTACGGAGGTCGAGTTATCAGCCCGTAGCCAAAACTGGCCAACACTTAGGTAAAAAGTTAAAAAAGAGGCCAAAACCCGCCTCGACCATTGTAACGACACGAAAACACATGCATAGTACCGCGTAGGTATTAGGCACGTGTTAAAACTTACAGGACTCGATTCCAAATTACGGAGGCTGAGTTATCAGCTCGTAAGCAAAACTTTCCAACACTTAGGTATAAAGTCAAAAAAAGAGGCCAAAACCCGCCTCGGCCGTCGCAACGACACGCAAACATGCATATATCACCGTTTAGGTATTAGGCACGCGTTATTACTTACGGGACTCAATTCTGATTTACTGAGACCGAGTTATCACCTCGTAGGCAAAACTGACCAACACTTAGGTAAAAAGTCAAAAAAGAGGCCAAAACCCGCCTCCACCATCAGAACGACACATAAACACATACATAGCATCGCTGTAGGTATTATGCATGATTACAACTTACGGACTCCGATTTCGACATACTTGAGGTCAGTTATCAACCGTACAGCAAAACTGACCAACACTTAGGCAAAAAGTCGAAAAAGAGGCCAAAACCCACCTCGGCCGTCGTAACAACACGCAAATACATACATAGTACTGCATGGGTATTAGGCATGCGCTATAACTTACGGGACTCAATTCTGACTTATGGAGGCTGGGTTATCAGCCCGTAAGCAAAACTGAACAACATTTAGGAACAAAGTCAAAAAAGAGGCCAAAACCCGCCTCGACTGTCGTAACAACATGCAAACATATACATAGCACCGCGTAGGTATTAGACACACGATACAACTTATGGGACTCGATTCCAACTTACGGAGGTCGAGTTATCAGCCCGTAGGCAAAACAGACCAACACTTAGGCAAAAAGTCAAAAAAGAGGCCAAAACCTACCTCGGCCGTTGTAATGAGATGAAAACTCGTACATAGCACCGTGCAGGTATTAGGCACGCGTTACAACTTACGGGACTCGATTCCAACTTACGAAGGGCGAGTTATCAGCCCGTAGCCAAAACTGACCAACACTTAGGCAAAAAGTCAATAAAGAGGCCGACACCCACCTCGGCCATCGTCACAACTTGTAAACACATACATAGCACCGCGTAGGTATTAGGCACACGTTACAACTTACGGGACTAATTTCGACTTACTTGAGGTCGAAGTTATCACCAGAGGGTAAAACTCGCCAACACTTAGGCAAAAAGTCAAAAAAGAGGCCAAAACTCGCCTCGACCGTTGTAACAACACGCAAACACAAACATAGCACAATGTAGGTATTAAGCACGCGTTACAATATATGTTACTCGATTTCGACTTACGGAGGCCGAGTTATCAGCCCGTAGGCAAAACTGACCAACAATTAGGTAAAAAATTAAAAAAGAGGCCAAAACCCGCCACCCATCAGAACGATCGAAAATACATGCATAGTAATCGCGTAGGTATTAGGCACGCTGCGTTAAAACTTACGGACCCGATTCCAACTTACTTGAGGTCGAAAGTTATCACCGTGAGGCAAAACTGACCAACACTTAGGTAAAAAGTCAAAAAAGAGGCCAAAACCCGCCTCGGCCGTCGTAATAACACGTAAACATGTAGATATCATCGTGTAGGTATTAGGCACGTGTTACAACTTGTGGGACTCTATTCTGATTTACGGAGGCCGACTTATCAGCCTGTAGGCAAAACTGACTAACACTTAGACAAAATATTGAAAAAGAGGCCAAAACCCTCCTCGGTCTTCTTAACGACGCGCAAACACGTACATAGCACAGCGTAGGTATTAGGCATGCGTTACAACTTACGAAACTCGATTCCGACTTACGGAGGCCGAGTTATTAGCCCGTAGGCAAAACAGACCAACACTTAGGCAAAAAGTCGAAAAAGAGGCCAAAACCATCCTCAGCCGTCGTAAGGACACGTAAACACGTATATAGCACCACGTAGGTATTAGGCACGTGTTACAACTTGTGGGACTCTATTCCGATTTACGGAGGCCGACTTATCAGCCCGTAGGCAAAACTGACTAACACTTAGACAAAAAGTCGAAAAAGAGGCCAAAACCCGCCTCGGTCTTCATAACGACACGCAAACACGTACATAGCACCGCGTAGGTATTAGGCATGCATTACAACATATGGGACTCGATTCCGACTTACATAGGCCGAGTTATCAGCCCGTAGGCAAAACTGACCAACACTTTGGCAAAAAGTCGAAAAAGAGTCCAAAACCCGCTTCTACCATCATCGAATAATATGCAAACTTCAGATATAGCACAAACAGTAGGTATTAGGAACGCTGCATAAATTACTAATTCATTTTCGACATACGAAGGCCAAGTTATCACCGTAAGCAAAATCGACCAATATTTAGGCAAAAAGTCAAAAAGAGGCCAAAACTGCCTCTGGCCATCATAATGACACACAAACACATACATAGCACTACGAGGTATTAGACAATATCGTTACAACTTATGGAACTCGATTCCAACTTACGGAGGTCGAGTTACCAGCCCGTAGGCAAAACTAACCAATAATTATGCAAAATGTCGAAAAAGAGGCCAAAACCCACCTCGGTCGTCGTAACAACACTCAAACAAGTGCATAGTATCAAGATAGGTATTCTAAGACACGCGCTATAACTTACGGGACGCGATTCCAACTTACAGAGGTCGAGTTATCAGCCCGTAGTCAAAACTGACTAACACTTAGGCAAAAAGTCAAAAAAGAGGCCAAAACCCACCTCAGCCGTCGTAACAACACGTAAACACATACATAGCACCGCGTAGGTACTAGGCACACGCTATAACTTACGGACTAATTTCCGACTTACGGAGGCCGAAAGTTATCAAATCAGAGGCAAAACTCGCCAACACTTAGGCAAAAAGTCAAAAAAGAGGCCAAAACTCTTCTCGACCGTCGTAACAACACGCAAACACATACATAGCACAATGTAGATATTAGGCACGCATTACAATATATATTACTCGATTCTGACTTACGGAGGCCGAGTTATTAGCCTTAGGCAAAACTGACCAACACTTAGGTAAAAAGTTAAAAAAGAGGCCAAAACCCGCCTCGACCGTTGTAACGACACGAAAACACATGCATAGTACCGCATAGGTATTAGGGAAACGTTAAAACTTAAGGGACTCGATTCCAACTTACGTAGGCCGAGTTAATAGCTTGTAGGCAAAATTGACCAACACTTAGGTAAAAAATCAAAAAAGAGGCAAAAACCCGCATTGACCGTCGTAATATCACGCAAACTCGTACATAGTACCGCATAGGTATTAGGCATGCGTTACAACTTACGGAACTCAATTCTGACTTACGGAGGCCGAGTTATCAGCCCGTAGGCAAAATAGACCAACACTTAGGTAAAAAGTCAAAAAAGAGGCCAAAACCCACCTCAGCCATCGTAATGATACGCAAACACATGCATAGCACCGCGTAGGTATTAGGCATGCATTACAACTTACGGGACTCAATTTCGAGATACGGAGGCCGAGTTATCAGCCCGTAGGCAAAACTGACCAACACTTAGGTAAAAAGTCGAAAAAGATGCCAAAACCCACTTCGGTCGTCGTAACAAACCCAAATACATACATAGCACTGCATGGGTATTAGGCACGCGTTATAACTTACGGGACTCAATTCTGACTTACGGAGGCCGAGTTATCAGTCCGTAAGAAAAACTGAACAACATTTAGGTAAAAAGTCAAAAAAGAGGCCATAACCCGCCTCGGCCGTCATAACGACTCGCAAACATATACATAGCACCACGTAGGTATTAGGCACTCGTTACAACTTACGGGACTCAATTCCAACTTACGGAGGCCGAGTTATCAGCCCGTAGGCAAAACTGACCAACATATAGGTCAAAAGTTGAAAAAGAGGCCAAAACCCGCCTCGGCCGTCGTAACAACATGCAAACACGTGCATAGTACCGCGTAGGTATTAGGCACGCGTTACAACTTACGGGACTAGATTCCAACTTACGGAGGCCGAGTTATCAGCCCGTAGCCAAAACTGACCAACACTTAGGCAAAAAATCAAAAAAGAGGCCAAAACCCGCCTCTCTACCGTCAGAATAACACGCAAACACATATATAGTAATCGCAGAGGTATTAGGCGTGTGTTACAACTTACGGACCCGATTCAGACTTACTTGAGGCCGAAAGTTATCAAAGACGTAGGCAAAACTGACCAACACTTAGGTAAAAAGTTAAAAAAGAGGCGAAAACCCGCCTTGGCCGTTGTAATGACACGAAAACACATGCATAGGACCGCTTAGGTATTAGGCACGTGTTAAAACTTACGGGACTCGATTCCAAATTACGGAGGCCGAGTTATCATCTCGTAAGCAAAACTGACCAACACTTAGGTAAAAAGTCAAAAAAAGAGGCTAAAACCTGCCTCGGCCGTCGCAACGACACGCAAACACGCACATATCACCGTTTAGGTATTAGGCACGCGTTATTACTTACGGGACTCGATTCTGATTTACTAAGACCGAGTTATCACCTCGTAGGCAAAACTGACCAACACTTAGGTAAAAAGTCAAAAAAGAGGCCAAAACCCGCCTCAGCCATCGTAACGATACGCAAACACATACATAGCACCGTGTAGGTATTATGCATGTATTAAAACTTATGGTACCCGATTTCGACATACGGAGGCCGTTATCAGCCCGTAGGCAAAACTGACCAACACTTAGGCAAAAAGTCGAAAAAGAGGCCAAAACCCACCTCGGCCGTCGTAACAACACGCAAATACATACATAGCATAGCACTACATGGGTATTAGGTACGCGCTTATAACTTACGGACTCAATTTCGACTTATGGAGGTCGAAAGTTATCAGCCCGTAAGCAAAACTGAACAACATTTAGGAACAAAGTCAAAAAAGAGGCCAAAAACCGCCTCCACCGTCAGAACGACACGCAAAACATATACATAGCACCGCGTGAGGTATTGAGACACTCGTTATAACTTACGGACTCGATTCTCGACTTCATCGAGGCCGAAAGTTATCGACCCATACAGCAAAAAACTCGACAACACAGCAAAAAAGTCAAAAAGAGGCCAAAACCCGCCTTCGACCGTCAGAATAACAACACACACACACACATACACAAGATCAGGATTAGGCACGTGTTATAACTTACGGGACTCAATTCTAACTTACGGAGGCCAAGTTATCAGCCCGTAGGTAAAACTGACCAACACTTAGGCAAGAAGTCAAAAAAGAGGCCAAAACCCGCCTCGGCAGTCGTAAAGACACGCAAACATGAACATAGCACCATGTAGGTATTAGGCACGTGTTAGAACTTACATGACTCGATTCCGACTTACAGAGGCCGAGTTATCAGCCCGTAGGCAAAACTGACCAACACTTAAGCAAAATGTCGAAAAAAGGCCAAAACCCGCCTCGACCGTCGTAACAACAAGCAAACACGTGCATAGTACCGCATAGGTATTAGGCACGCGTTACAACTTAAGGGACTCGATTTTGACATACAGAGGTCGAAAGTTATCACCAGTAAAGCAAACCGAACAACACTTAGGCAAAAAGTCAAAAAAGAGGCCAAAACATGCCTCGACCGTCGTAACGACACGAAAACACATGCATAGCACCGTGCATGTATTAGGCATGTGCTACAACTTATGGGACTCGATTCCGACATACGTAGGACATATTGTCAGCCCGTAGGCAAAATTGACCAACACTTAGGTAAAAAGTTAAAAAAAAGGCTAAAACAGGCCTCGGCCATTGTAATGACATGCAAACACATGCATAGTACCGCGTAGGTATTAAACACGCATTATAACTTACCTGACTCAATTTCGACTTACGGAGGCCGAAAGTTATCGCCTCAGTAGCAAAACTGACCAACACTTAGGGAAAAAGTCAAAAAAGAAGCCAAAACCCACCTCGACCGTCGTAATGACACGCAAACATGTACATAGCACCGCGCAGATATTAGGCACGTGTTACACCTTACGGGACTCGATTCTGACTTACGAAGGCCGAGTTATCAGCCCGTAGGCAAAACTGACCAACACTTAGGCAAAAAATCGAAAAAGAGGCCAAAACTCGCCTCGGCCGTTGTAACGATACGGAAACTAGTATATAGCACCACGTAGGTATTAGGCACGCGTTACAACTTATGGGACTCGATTCCGACTTACGGAGGCCGAGTTATCAGCCCGTAGATAAAACTAACCAACATTTAGGTAAAAACTTACTCACCTCGGCCGTCGTAACAACACGCAAAGACATACATAACACTGCATGGGTATTAGGAATGCATTATAACTTACGGGACTCAATTCTGACTTACGAAGGCCGAAGTTATCGCCAGTAAGCAAAACAAAACAACATTTAGGTAAAAAGTCAAAAAGAGGCTAAAACCGCGACCGTCAGAATAACGACACGCAAAGACATACATAGTAACCGCGTAGAGGTATTAGCACTCGTTAAGTTATGAGACTCGATTCGATTTACGGAGGCCGAGTTATCACCGCAGCAAAACTCGCCAACACTTAAGCAAAAGAGTCGAAAAAGAGGCCAAAACCGCTACCGATCGTCAGAATAACACGCACACACATACATAGCACGGCAGAGGTATTAGGCATATGTTACAACTTACGGGACTCAATTTAACTTACTTGAGGCCGAAGTTATCACCAGTAGGTAAAACCGACAAACACTTAGGCAAGAAGTCAAAAAGAGGCCAAAAACCAATTTCGGCGGTCGTGAAAGACACAAATATGAACATAGCACCGTAGGTATTAGGCACGTGTTAGAACTTACGGGGCTCGATTCTGACTTACAGAGGCCGAGTTATCACCCGTAGGCAAAACTGACCAACACTTAGGCAAAATGTCGAAAAAGAGGCCAAAACCCGCCTCGGCCGTCATAACAACAAGCAAACACGTGCATAGTACCCCGTAGGTATTAGGCACGCGTTACAACTTATGGGACTCGATTCCGACAAACGGAGGCTGAGTTATCAGCCCGTACGCAAAACTGAACAACACTTAGGCAAAAAGTCAAAAAAGAGACCAAAACACTAACACATACATAGCACCGCGTGGGTATTAGGCACGCATTATAACTTAGGAGACTCAATTCTGACTTACGGAGGCCGAGTTATCAACCTGTAGGAAAAACTGTACAATACTTGGGCAAAAAGTAAAAAAAGAGGCCAAAACATGCCTCGGCCGTTGTAATGACACGCAAACACATACATAGCACCGCGCATGCATTAGGCATGTGCTACAACTTACGAGACTCGATTTCCACATACGTAGGGTAAGTTGTCAGCCCGTAGGCAAAATTGACCAACACTTAGGTAAAAAGATAAAAAAGAGGCCAAAACCCGACTCGGCCATTATAATGACATGCAAATGCAGGCATAGCACCGCGTAGGTATTAAGCACGCGTTATAACTTACGAGACTCAATTCTAACTTACGGAGGCCGAGTTATCAGTTCGTAGGCAAAACTGACCAACACTTAGAGAAAAAGTCAAAAAAGAAGCCAAAACCCATCTCGGCCGTTGTAATGACACGCAAACACGTACATAGCACTGCGCAGGTATTAGGCACGTGTTACAACTTACTGGACTCGATTATGACTTACGGAGGCCGAGTTATCAGCCCGTAGACAAAACTGACCATCACTTAGGCAAAAAATCAAAAAAGAGGCCAAAACTCGCATCGGCCGTTGAAACGATACGAAAACTCGTATATAGCACCACGTAGGTATTAGGCACGCGTTACAACTTACGGGACTCGATTTCAACTTACGGAGGCCGAGTTATCAACCCGTAGATAAAACTAACCAACACTTAGGTAAAAAGTTAAAAAAGAGGCCAAAACCCGTCTCGGCCGTCGTAACGATACGCTAACACATACATAGGACCGCGTAGGTATTAGGCATATGTTACAACTTATGGGACTCGATTCCAATATACGAAGCCCGAGTTATCAGTCCGCAGGCAAAACTGACCAACACTTAGGCAAAAAGTCAAAAAAGAGGCCAAAAAAAACCTCGACAGTCGTAACGACACGCAAACACATACATAGAACCGCGTGGGTATTAGGCATGTGTTACAATTTATGGGTCTTGATTCTGACTTACAGAGGCCGAGTTATCAGCCCGTAGGCAAAATTGAACAACACTTAGGCAAAAAGTCGAACAAGAGGCCAAAACCAGCCTCGACCGTCGTAACGATATGCAAACACGTACATAGCACTGCATAGGTATTTGGCACGCGTTAAAACTTAAGGGACTCGATTCCGACATACGGAGGCCGAGCTATCAGCCTGTAGGCAAAACTGACCAACACTTAGGCAAAAAGTCAAAAAAGAGGCCAAAAACCCGCCTTGGCCGTCGTAACGACGCGCAAACACATGCTTGGCATCGCGTAGGTATTTGGCATGCGTTACAACTTATGGGACTCGATTCTAATATATGAAGGCCGAGTTATCAGCCCGTAGATAAAACTGACCAACACTTAATTGTGTTTTCTTATATAGAACAAACCATTTAAATAGTATAAGCATGTATATACTCCTTAAGATAAACAAAATTTAGTACAAATTATCACACTACACATAAATAATTAATCTCATTAATTAAATTTAATAATTTACTCAAACAAAATAATTAACTCTACTAATTAACTAAACAAAATAATAAACTCTACTAATTAACTTAAATAAAATAACTAACTCAATTAATTAATTCAAATAAAATAATTAACTCGCTAATCATTCAAGTAAAATAATCAAAGTTATTTATTTTATTTAAATTAATTAATGTGATTAATTTTTACTCACTACACATTACCAAAGATAGTAATGTATAGTGAATAAAATAATTAACTTCAAGGACATAAGTGTATTTAATCCTTGTTTTTAATACATTTAGTTTTTCTTTTTTTTCCTCTCTCTATATATATGTATAATATATATTACTCTTTCCGTTCCAAATTATATGATCATTATTGACTTTTGAAAATCAATTTGAGACATTTTCAAACTCAAAATTGAGGTGACTCATTAAAAATTATGAAACAATAAAACTTACAATGAGTAATACTTTTTAAATAGTTTATAATATTCATCGTTATATTGATTAATATTAAAAGAATCTATGTCAACTTTGCGTTAAAAATCTCTAAAGTTGACTTTAAAAAGTTAACAATAATCAAATAATACGGAACGGAGGGAGTATATCGTACTTTCATAGAGAATAGGTAAAAACTATCTGTGTGGTGGTAATGGTGATTACCATGGCACTAGTGATGTAAGTTTTGGCAATAGCTGCTTAGAAGGGCACACATTTTCTTCAATGGAAACTCCTTTTTCTTCAACTAGATAGAAAATTTATGATTTATTTTGAGTGAAATTAATTCCAACTTCAGTAGGTAATAGAGTTTGGTATTAATTGTTTCCCTCATCCTTCCTTATCTGTTTTCTTTTTTGGAACAAACAAAAATTATTGCTATTTTGTTGCTAGAAATTTTAGACGTATAAACCAAAATCTGTCAGTTGTAGGGAATGACCAATTAATCTCTCCTGTATAAACATTCTTTTAGTTTTACTTTGTTTGCAAGTGAAAATATGAGAATGATACAGAAATGGAATATAAAAGTTGTATCTTGATATCGAGACCAAAGAACCGGATCTTGTCATCCGTGACCGGGTTTTTACATATATAACATATGAATTAGGCCAGATATACACATTTTGCTCTTAAGTTGGGAGTTCAACACTGAAAGGCTTATGCCATTTAGCCTGCTTAACTGTGGTCCTTCAACCTCATTGGTTAAGTTCATGACAATATATGTATTTAAGTGTCTTAATTAATCCAAAAACCTGGAAAAATGAGCAAGTTCCAAGCAAGTGGTGGGGAGGATAGAGGAACAACCTTCTCAATTTTCTTGCCATTCTGATGTAAAAGTGGGCATTAGATGTTGGATTTATATTGTATTTTGGATATATAAAACATTGACCTTGCTAAGTTTTGTGAAGAGTTGAGATGTTGTGTCTAAAGTTTTGTTTTGGCAAGTAATGCACCAAAGTGGAAAAAGGGCCTGCACTGCAACCCATGGATTCTCGGGTCAAATTTTGTTGTTGCAATTCAATGAAAATGTTGCTTTAACATGATAATGGTGGAGCTGGCCAGTATATTGTATCAGGATAATTTACGTGTTGATTTTTCTCACTTTTAGGTAATATACAAATTCTGTTTCTGTAGTGTCAGGTGGCAAGGCAACTCTCGCGCGCATTGAGCCCGAAAACTTACATTTGCCAACTCCTTTGCCATCTTTGGGAGAGTTTGAGGTGTCGCTTCCGCTTACCAAAGTCCATTCCTTTGCCGTAAGGGAAGGTTGATGGACACTTGATGTTAAAACCGCAGAGAAAATGAATGAAGGGTTTCCTATCGAAGTGGACACTATTACCCAAAATGCTTTGTGGATGACAATTTTGGCCTTACAATTGAGAATTATTTATAAAGATTGAATCTAAGTCTGTCTAGTGTTGAACCCAAAGAACAATATAACTACTTGATCTTATATTGTAGACCGGAGATGGATTCTGGTAATGTGAGAAGTTTGTTTTTGTTTTTTACCCTTTTTCTTGCTACTTGTAAAGTAATAAAATGGTATTTATCTGAATTCTATTAGTCGTTATTTTCATACTTTGGAGTTTGGGTGACAGAATCATGTGCATGTTTCATACTTTGAACCTTAGGCTAATGACTTATAAGGGAGTCTATTATGCATTTGATATTCAAACGTCCAAGGCACTTGTTTTGCGGTTGTTGTCAAGGGACCTACTAATGACTTAGAAAGGAGTCTATTACTCACGCATTGGTACTTGACTAAGCCTATTCGATTGCTACTTGCTGGTAGAGGTGGAAAACCAGGCGGCTGCGGGGCCTGACCGTCTTGCAAGCAAGGCCAACTGATGGGTGGTAGGGCAGAGCTTCTTCACCTATTTTTTTTGTAACATTTTGCTACACCAAAAATAGTAATAATAATAAATATTAAAAATAATAAAATAATTTATAATAAACAATAATTCTAATTACCTACATTAACTACATACATCAAAGATATGAAAAAAGACGAGAATGTTTTGAAGTTTCTTGATTCAGTGAACACCTATCTAATCCTTATGGATTCATTATCTTCAAAACTTCGTCAGGTAAATATTTATTAATTATGTCAATTAAATATTTGATACCTTTCTCGAAAATCTATGAATCCGCTTAACTAATATTATGTTTTAGTTTATGATTTGTCCGCTTCATGATCATATCGGGCCTTGGATCATCTTGATTTGGGATTTGAATCATAAACTAGTTCATTTAAATATTGTATATATGATGTGTTTCATAAACCTACCTGCTTGATGGGTTTTCAATTTATGTAATATGATTCATGATGTTTTTTTTTAAAATTCATATAATATTTTGATTAACAGCCACATCAATTAAGAAATTTCAAACTGCAATTATTATTTACTACAACTATAATAATTAAAAATATATTTTTATATTGAAGATTGCATTAAAAATAAATAGTTGTTGTAGCTCAGTTGGTTTGAACTCTTATTTATTTACTTACAAGTCTTGTGTTCAAGCCTCATAAGCCACAAGTAGCAACATTTTGTTTTAAAAAATAATTCACTTGTCATGCATGCTCGGGCCTTCACTTCGTAAGGCCAAAACTACCAGATTTCATGGGCTAAAAATCACATATTAAAGCTCGAAATTTCATGGACTGGGCCATCTTTGCCAGGTCTACTTGCTGGGGAATATGTTTTGCAAGTGCAAAATTGAACAGTGATATTAAGAATTGCCATTTTTAAGCTATTGATACTTCTAACATTTTACCATCATAGTTTCTATTACTCCTATTTTGAGCGAAGTTGGATGGTTTGTTCATTTGTTCTATAAAAAAATTATAAATTAATCTCAAGCTCCTCGCAAATTTTAAGGCACTAATGTTGCCCCAAGTGTGTGTAAATTTATTTACATATAAAACCACAAACATGTATATATGGACATGATCCATAATCAGGATCCTTATAACGAATTTCAACGGTTCATTTACTAATCGAACAATGTACCGGAACCCCAATTCGTGGAGGAGTTCTAAACGGTGTAATGAAACCTCAATCTGCACTTTAATATAGGAGAATTCACAGTTTAGTTCAGTGAATGGATGCCCACCAAGTCAATATGCAAAAATACCATCTTTTTAAAAGTAATACTCGTTCGCACAATTAAACTGTGGATTGGAGATATTTTAAAATTGGTTGAATTCTTCTCTGTTTCCAACAAAGTAATCCTCATTTCCACAATTAAACTACGGATTGGATAGATTTTTTTTACATCAAATTGACCGGAATCCTTCTTTATCTGTTTTCAACAAAGTGATCAACAAATCTCCGTTATTAGTCTACACATTAACTACCCATTTTTCTTAATTTACTAAACTTTTATATGGATTCAGTAATACTTACAAAGTACTCCCTCAGTTCCTAAATATCTGACTTTTAGGATTAGGGCTGAGCATTCGATTATTAACCAACCGAATAAGCTATTCGGTTATAACCGAAAATCGAAATTCTCCTATTTTAAGTATCCGAATTACACCCCGAGATACAAGATAACCGAATAACCGAATTAGTTATTGGGTTAAAAACCGAATTTAGTAGTTTCCTGTTTAAACTTTTGCAATCACTGCCAACGAATTGACATATGAATAGATTGAATTCAGTGAGAAAATGATGGACATATGAATAGATTGAATTCAGTGAGAAAATGATGCAGGTTTATTATAATCCAAAAAGATCAAAAGTAAAGGAATTGATAAGTACCAGTAAGTAAGATGAAGAAAATAAGTAAAGGAGCAAGACTAAGTCTGTGACGCCCCCAAAATAGGTATACATCACTTATTCTGAGTCACCAAATACATGGTATAGAAAATAACTTCAACTTTCATTATTACAATTGTCGTGCAAAACACGACAACACATATACTGTGAGTTTAAATACAAATATTGTCTTCTAGACAGTATTCAAACTCAAATAAGTCCTCATTATAATTATTGATACATTATTTTATAAAAACAGTGAGGACTACTAAAACAACCTCCTATAACCATTATTCCATACCCCGACTAGTATCCGCTACATTCTCGCCTCTTGAGAAGAAAAATAGAACAAAAAGGAAAATGGTGAGCTCAACTAGCCCAATAAAGAACATTATGACTAAGATAATATAGAACAAATTATTGTTAGTCCTCAACAGGGAAAAATCTGATAGAATATAATAGACAACAAGTTTTAGATCAATATTCGCAGCGGAAATAACAATTCATTAGAAGAGTTAAGTAAAGAATGAAATCTACTATCTTCTATGATTTTAAAGTTCATCATCAATATTTTATCCCTGTGACATAAATCAGTATATATCTTGAATCAAATACTCATATTTGCAATACGACCAAAATATTCAATCGTATTCCCAATTGGTCATGTTCATCTCAACACCTATTCATCATTGCACTACAGGCCAAAGATATTCATCATGTAATAGTTCATCTTTGCAATACATACCAAAGATATTCAGTTATATCACCATTTAGGACTGAGAATGATGAAAATAATTTAAAGAAAACGAATCCAGTGAGATAAAAGGACAAGGTTTAAGGAATCGTACTTTAGTTTATCCAAGTTCAAAAATACCCCATAATAAACCATTGCGAAGTAAAATTCAAGAATGAAGATCAAAACATGGATACAATCAAAGCTAGTAATCATAATAAACAACTTGGACAAATAAAAAAAATTTAATTTTTCTGTGAATAGTGTCGTATATGTAAATATTAACCTCGACACAAAAAGACAAGAATTTCACAATAAAAATCTTACCAATATTCTGGCATAATGATATTGAAAGAAATAATATCATTTATAAAAAAAATAACATTCCTTACCTCAAAAGAATAGTACTTCTGGCTGGAATATCAAATATAATGCTGAAGGAAACTTGCACCATATAGCAACACTCAAAGTATCAAAATACTCACAAAAATACGCTCGATAATATAGAGAGAAAACTTCAGTTTCTGGTGTGATTTTTAATTCTAACCTAAGCACCCTATTTATAGGAAAATGCTTAGAACACCAAAATAGAAAATTTAATAAAATAATAATATATTTTTAAAAAAATTTTATGCCCACCTTAGAAATCTGAATTCAGCATTTTGCAACAACAAGTGGCGCCCACCAATCATAACAAAAACGTTTTTCTTTAAAAAAATATTTAAAACTTCAAAAATAAATTATTTCAGAACTTCAATAATTTATAATAAATAACCCTTTTATCAAAAAAATTCGAATCCTATGTTCATTCCATAGGAAATTCAATTCTCTACAACTTTGTAAGTTTAAGTTTTTTTAAATTTTAAGCAAAAATTGACCGAAATTTACATACGGACATATTTACAGGCTATAATCAAATTTCAGCTAAAAATGGGGCCCACCAACATGTTTAACATGTTTTTAGCATTTATTGTAACAAAAATACTCCTCCTCCTCATTTATTCATATATCACATATTCTTTGTAAAAATATCACCATTATTATATTATTGTAATATAATAATATATTTAAATAAATTATTTTATCAGCGAAGATAAAATATCAATTTTTAACAATTGTCACTTTTCTAAAAATTCCTCCATTTATATCCACATAAATAAATATTTTTCTTATCATATAAATCAATAATTAATTATTCACAAATAATATTATAGAATCACAATATATACTGACAACCAGTGTAAGACCCCAACTTATTATAAATGAAATTGAATTTCCTCTATTTATTATTTTAAAATAGTAAGGGTTGATTTGATTAATGTGGTTAGTTATGGGTTAAATGCTAAAATTTTCAAATAAGCAAGTGGTTATAAAATATTCATTGTTGTTGGGAATATTCGTTTGGTCGTGGAATATTCTTACCGTTTGGGATATTAAATGACGATTATGCCAAGTGACCTTGTGTGGGCCCCATACGGAAAAGCGATTGGATGAAGAAAATGACAAATATAAGTTGTTTATAAATGACTTGGCGTAGTTGTTACCAGTTAATATTGTTGAAATACTCAAATGTTTAAAATACAAGAAGAAGACACTCAGTATTGCACCAATTATTGATTCTTACATAAGAAGGCACTACTACCAATAATTGTTACGAAGAATTACTGCTCAAAGATTTTATTTTATTGATTCAATAATTGTTGCGTTGATATTTTATATTACTGTTGTTTCAATAATTATCACTACACAGTATTTTCCATTATCGGAGCAATAATTCATATTATCTGAATAATATTATTAGATAACATTATTGCCAATGTCTAGAAAGTTTTGTCTAAGGAGAGGTTTGGTCATCTAATTGCGCGCCAGTAAGGAAAAATCCTTATTGGAAAGTCCCCTCTTTCCTAGGAACTGCCTAGTTGTCAGTATTGTGATTCTGTAATATTATTTATGAATAATTAATTATTGATTTATATGATGAGAAAAATATTGATTTTATGTGGATATAGATGGAGAAAAGTTTTAATGTGACAATTGTTGAAAATTAATATTTTATCTATTTCTGATAAAGTAGTTCATTTAAATATATTATTATATTTTAATAATATAATAATGGTGATATTTTTACAATGAATGCGGGAGATATGAGTATATGAGGAGGAAGAGTATTTTTGTTGTATTAAATGATAAACACATATTTTGTGTGTCGGTGGACCCCATTTCTTGACTGAAATTTGATTATAGTCTATAAAATCGTCTGTTTGTGGATTTCAGTCAATTTCTGTTTGGAATTTGGAAGAACTTTCTTCTACAAAGTTGTAGATAATGGAATTTCCTATAAAAATGGCATGAGGTTTGAATTTTTCTGATAAAAGGGCTATTTATTATGAATTATTAAAGCTTTGAAGTTCCGAAATAATTGATTTTTGGAAGTTTTAATTGTTTTATTTAAGAAAAACATTTTTGGTGAGTTGGTGGCTGATTATTTTGACCAAAGAAGGCTGCTAAGGAAATTAAGAAAAATATATTAATATTTTATTAAATTTTCTGCTTTGGTGTTCTAAGCATTTTCCTATAAATAGGGTGCTTAGGTTAGAATTGAAAATCACACCAGAAACTGAAGTTTTCTCTCTCTTTCTCTCTCTATATTATCGAGCGTATTCTTGTGAGTATTTTAAGACTTTGAGTGTTGATATACGGTGCAAGTTTAAGTCATAGCCTATATCCGGTGTTTCAACTAGAAGTACTGTCTTTACGAGGTAAGGGATGTTATTTTTTCGTAATGATGTTATTCTTTCAATATCATTATGCCAAAATATTGATCTGAACTTTTTATCAAATTTGAAACTTTTTGGTGTCGGGGTTACTATTCACATATACGACACTATTCACGTATACGGCATTATTCACGAATACGGCACTATCCATAGAAAAATTAAACTTTCGTTTTTGTCCAAAATATCTATTATGGATACTAGCTGTAAGACCCCAACTTATTATTAATGAAATTTAATTTTCTCTATTTATTATTTTGAAATAGTAAGGGTTGATTTGATTAATGTGGATAGTTAGGGGTTAAATACGCAAATATTTCAAAATAAGCAAGTGGTTATAAAATATTCATTGTTGTTTGGGAATATTCGTTTGGTCGTGGAATATTCAGATCGCTTGGGAATATTCGTCACGACGCACGCTAGCGATCAAGTGTGGGCCCCATAACGTAAAAAGCGATTGGATGAGGAAAACGACAAATATAAGTTGTTAAAAAAATAACTACGTAATTGTTACCAGTTAATATCGTTGGAATACCCGGTGGTTAAAACACACTAATACGCCGTTGTTGAACAAAGAAGACATGCAGTATTGCATCAATTATTGATCCTTACGTAAGAAGGCACTACTCAATAATTGTTACAAGAATTACTGCTCAAGATTTTATTTTATCGATTCAATAATTGCTTGCGTTGGTATTTTATATTATTGTTGTTTCAATAATTGTCACCGCACAAGATTTCCCATTATCGGATCAATAATTCATATTATTTGAATAATATTATTAGATAACATTATTGGCAATGTCTAGAAAGTTCGCTCTAAGGAGAGGTTTGGTCACCTAATTGCGCGCCAGTAAGGAGAGATCCTTATTGGAAACCCCCTCTTTCCGGAACCGCCTGGTCATCATAATTGTGATTCTCGTAATATTATTTGGGAATAATTAATTATTGATTTATATGATAAGAAAATATTTATTTGATATGGATATAAATGATGGATTTATTTATTATATGTGGTTATAATTGAAGGATTTAATGTTGAGGTGTTTTATCAAGATTTTTGCTCTGAATGGAGGTATTAAAAATCAAATCAAGATTTTTTACGATATATTGCGTGAGTTATAATTTTTAATCGACCGCTGGATCGTATGCGATTTTTGGATATGTTATACATATATAAGTTGAGTATATGTCTACAAATTTTGAACCGTTAAAATGAACGAATGATTTGTTATAAATTTTAAGAGGTGTTTGATACGGAAAGTAGGGTTATAATTGATTTTGGTGGAAAATTCTAGAATTGAGTGGGCCCCACTTGTGGTTGGTGAAAAATGTGCTGAATTTTATTTCAAATGTGGTGGGTGGCAATAGTAGCGTAAAGCCATCGTAGCAGCAGTCAAGTCCGCTTCTACGGGCTAACATTTTCCTATAAATAGAGGGCTAAGTTAGAATTGAAAATCACACCGTAAACAAAGTTTTTTCTTCTCTCTATATTATTGAGCGTATTTTGTGAGTATTTAGATACTTTGAGAGTTGTTGTTCAAGATAAGTTTCATTCAAAGATCACTTCCGATCTTTCCTTCCAAGTAATCGATTCTTTGAGGTAAGGGATGTTATTTTCTTCTCAAATGATATTATTTCTTCAATATCATTATGTCAAATATTGGTTGGAACTTTTTATCAAATTTGGAACTTTTTCATGCTTCTGGGGTTATTATTCATGAGTTACTATTCACGAAGTTACTATTCATGAGTTACTATTCACGAAAGTTACTATTCACGAAGTAGTACTATTCATGAAGCGTGAAAATGTTTTTTTTGTGGAATTTCTATCTTTTGGTGTTGAGTTATTATTCACGATATCAAGACTATTCACGATATCTGAGACTATTCATCGAAAAATAAAATTTCTTCTTTTCGTCTAAAAATATCTATTCGGATACTAGCTTTGATTGTATCCATGTTTTGATCATTCTTGAATTTTACACCACTATGATTATTTTGAGGTATTTTTAAACATGGATAAAACAAAGTACTAATCCTTAATCCTTAATCCTTGTCATTTTGTTTCAATCGGATTCGCTTTTTTAAAAATATTTTCATCATCCTCGCCTTAAATGATGATATTATTGAATATCTTTGCCCTGTAGTGCAAAAGATGAATGATTTCAAGAATATCTTTGGCCTCAGTAGCAAAAGATGAACAGTGTTTAAATGAACATGATTAATCGATGAATATATTTCGGCCAGAGTGCAAAGATGAATATTTGATTCCAGATGTTTATGGATTGTTGTTACAGGATAAAAGATAGACGATGAACTTTTAAATTCATACATAGAAGATAGTAGTTTGCATTCTCTACTTAACTCTTCTAATGAATTATTATTTTTCACTAATATTGATTTAAAATTTGTTGTCTATCAGATTCTATTAAATTTTTCCTCGTTAAAGACTAACGATAATTTGTTGTATATTATCTTAGTCATAATATTCTTTATCGAGCTAGTTGAGCTCACCCTTTTCCTTTTTGTTCCATTCTTCTCGTGGAGGCGAGAATATAATTAGTATTTAGCTCTGGGTATGGAATGAAGGTTTTAGAAAGGATTGTTTAGTAGTCCTCACCATTTTTGTAAAATAATGTATCAATAAATGTGATGAGGATTTATTTGAGTATAGATATTGTCTAGAAGATAATATTTGTATTTAAACTCACAGCTTTATTGTTGTAATAATAAAGTTGTAGTTGTTTCGCACACACGTATCGACAACTCGTAATGGGTGATGTATACCTATTTTGGGGCGCTACACGGTTGGTATCGTAGCTTAGGGATATGATCTCCATGAGATCGGGAATAGAACTAGAGGAGGAGAGACGAGTAAATCCTTCGCTAGTGTGTCCTACCTAAGCTTATTTTTTTAGTTGGTCAGTATATAGGGATATTATGTGATATATTGATTTCCTTAATTAACCCTTGTTTTATGGCAGTATTTAAGATGGCAGCTGAAAATGTCAACAATGGAGTGAATGAGACCGTGGATATACCTCTAATCACTAACCAGGATAATGTAATATCAAGCGAAGAAGGAATTAGAGATATCCATGTGGTGAGGGAAGAATTAATAGTTGCACCCGAGCTAGTCGCAGCAGAGGTAGCAAATGAGAGTGAGGAAGAAGAGGAACCCGAGGAGAATTTATTAGAAGAAATTTTGATCAAAATGTAGAACTACTTAGATCGTATTCGTGAGCTAGAAGAACAAAGTTGAAGAACCGCAAGCGGTCGTGGAACAAAGAGATACAACAATTCAAAAATTGTGTTACCCGATATGTGATGCTCGAACAAAATCACGCTTGGGCAGAGGGTAAGATATTAAGTCGAATCGAGAATTCAAATATCAAGGATCACCGAAAAGAAGAAACAACTAAACGAAGTGAGAATGAAGGATGCGTGGGTAAAAGCCGCACGACATATTGATATTGTAGAAAGAGACGTCCGATCCAAAAAGGTTAAAATAGATGATATACATTTCTTTTTGGACAAAGAATGGAAGAACCCAACATCGAAGTTTTAAATTACCTCAGACAGAAGCGGCCAATCTCAATTCGACATGGATCAAGATTGATGATTCAGATCATGAATCAGAGTACGATGAAGCAGCTTGAAGGTGGAATATGCCCTATAGAAAAGTCAATTCCAACAATAGTAACGACACCAAATGCTACCCTGCATAAGTCAAAGCCGTGTAGTTCAAAGGAGAGCGGTTGTCATGACT
This sequence comes from Panax quinquefolius, assembly GCA_020205615.1. Classification (NCBI taxonomy): domain Eukaryota; kingdom Viridiplantae; phylum Streptophyta; class Magnoliopsida; order Apiales; family Araliaceae; genus Panax; species Panax quinquefolius. The sequence goes on from CM035170.1 coordinate 45,810,300, forward strand.
TCTCAACAAGTGAGGAACCCGAACGGTTAGCATGGGTTAGTTAATTATAATTTTATGAAGTTTATACCTTATTAGATACCGTTCTACCCATTCTTTTATCTCTCCGCATGTGCTCAACATTTAAACTTGACTCGAGAAATTAGACTTTGACCTATCTCGTGGAAACTCCGTTAGAGAAACTTTCATCACATCCATCGCTTATAAATCTTGTTTGATTCAAGTTGGCACCATTACCTTACCTGTTGACCTTATCTCTTTAAAGATACTTGCTTTTGATGTGATTTTAGGAATTGATTGGTTAACTACTCATCATGCCAAAATTGATTGTTTTCGTAAGGTTGTTAGTTTTCATATTCCTAACCAACTTGTTGTATTTAATTCAAGCAACTAAACCATTAAAATCAATCACTATCATATCTAATCATAAAGCTATTCGCTTATTGAAAAACGGATGTCAAGCTTTCTTAGCCCATGTTATGGATTTGAATAAAGACACGCCAAATTTGAATAATATTCCGTTGTTATTGACTTTTTTTCCGACGATTTCAAGAACTTCCCTTGCCTACCCCGTAACGTGAAGTTGAATTCTTTATTGATCTTGAACCCGTACAAAGCCCATTTCTAAAACCCCATATCGAATGGCTCCTATTGAACTTCGTGGAGTTAAAGGTCCAACTACGTGAATTGTTGGACATCGTTTTATTCGCCCCTAAGACATCTCCTCGGGGTGCTCCCTGCTTTTATTCAGAAAGAAGAAAGACGGAGTATGCGACTTTTGTATCGACTATCGGGAATTGAACCATGTCACCATCAAGAATAGGTATCCTCACCTCGTATTGATGACTTGTTTGACCAATGTAAGGGGCACAATTCTTTTCAAAAATCGATCTTCGCTCGATATCATCACCAAGATTAGAATCGAGGATATTCCAAAGACCGCCTTCGTAACTCCCAGATGGGCATTATGAATTCTTAGTCATGTCTTTCTGACTAACTAATGCTCTCGCGGCTTTCATGGATATGATGAACCGAGTATTCAAGGAATATTTGGATCGGCTTTGTTGTTGTCTTTATTGATGACATCCTTATATATTCCAAAAGTCGGAAGATCATGAGCACCATTTGAAGTCGGTACTCCAAAGGCTTCGTGAAAACCAACTATATGCCAAATTGAAGAAATGCGAAGTTTCGCTTGAGGAAGTAGCCTTTCTTGGGCATGTGGTGTCAAAACATGGAGTATCCGTTGATCCCGCCAAGATTGAAGCAATACAAAGTTGGGAGCAAACAAGTTTCATGATCAACTACGTAGCTTTTTGGGCTTAGTTTGGTTATTATCTGAGATTCGTGGAAGGGTTTTTCTAATCGCTACTCCATTAACTCGCCTAACTCCTAAGGATACAAAATTCGCTTGGAATGAAGAATGCGAGAAGAGTTTCCAAGAGCTTAAGAGGAGACTTATTTTAAGACTGCTCTAACAATACCATCCGGTTTGGATGGATTTGTTATCTACAAATGATGCTTTCGTGCAAAGGGTTAGGATGTGTTCTCATGCAACGTGGGAAAGTCATAGCCTATGCCTCGCGACAACTTAAAGAGTATGAGAGGAATTATCCTACTCATGATCTAGAGTTCAAGGCAAAAGCAATGTTGCCGCTTAAAGATATGGAGGCACTATCTATATGGGGAGAAAGTGGAGATATATTCGCACCATAAAAGCCTTAAATATTTCTTCACTCAAAAGAACTCAACACGCGGCAAATGACGTTGGCTCGAACTATTGAAAGACTACGACCACACTATTCAATACCATCCCGGAAAAGTTTAACGTGGTAGCCGACGCATCGAGTAGAAGATCATATGCGGAACGAAAAGCGATGATGTCAAGTATACGACAGAGCCAACTTTAATAGAAAAAGTTAAGGTTGCTCAAGCCACCGAATCCGGATGATGATGCGTATGAAGAAGAAAGTACAAGAAGGAGCTATTCCTAAGCGAGAATTGATGAAGAAGGAATACTTCGAGTCCACTCTAGACTTCAGGTTCCTAACGACTGATTTGAAGAACAAGATTATGATGGAGGCACACAATACACCATTTGCAATCCATCTCGAAGTACTAAAATGTATCGTGATCTTCGACATACATTTTGGTGGAACAATATGAAGAGAGAGATTGCAAAGTTTATCTCAATGTGTTTAACTTGTCAACGTAAAGGCGAGCATCTAGTACCTAAGGGTCCGTTGCAACCACTTGAGATTCCGGAATGGAAGTGGGAACACATTACCATGGATTTCGTTACGGGTCTTCCTACGGTTTCTCAAGGCATCAATGCTATTTGGGTTATTATTGATAGATTAACCAAATCGCTTCATTTTTCGCCGATACGGAGACTTATTCCTTGAACGCCTTGCTAGTATGTACGTAAATGAGATTGTGAGGTTGCATGGCATGCCCAGTATCCATAGTTTTGGATCGTGACCCAAGATTCACTTCAAGATTTTGGGTTAGCTTGCAAAAAGCTATGGGCACGGATTTGCGATTTAGTTCGCATACCATCCCCAAAACGGACGGACAATCGAGAGGACTATTCAAACTCTTGAAGATTTATTAAGACTCGTGGTCCTAGACTTCAAGGGCGGTTGGGATAAGTATTTACCATTGGTGGAATTCTCCTACAACAACAACAGCTTATCGTGCAAGTATAGGTGTGGCTCCATTCAAGCATTATATGGACGAAAATGTCGTTCTCCAATATGTTGGGATGAGGTGGGTGAAGCAACATTGTTGGGACCCGAAAGTTAGTACGTATGACTCACCGAAAAGATCCAAATGATTCGATAAACGATACAAACCAAGACAAGATCGACAAAAGAGTTATGCGGATCTTCATCGAAAGGACGGAATTTAGTGTGGGGATAATGTATTATTGCGAGTTGCTCCATGGAAGGGAGTTACAAGATTTGGGAAGAGAGGAAAGCTCAATCCACGATTTATGGTCCATTTCAAATTCTTGACCGAGTAGGAAATGTAGCCTATAGACTCACAAGTTACCTCCAAGTATGTCTCGTGTTCATAATGTGTTTCACATATCTAGATTTCGTAAATATGTGAAAGACCCAACCACGTTATAGAAGTTAGAACCGGACGAGATAGCCAAGACTTAACGATGAGGAGGTACTGCCAAGATTTTGGATAGGAAGGAGCATGTCCCACGCAAGAAAGGTCATACCACAAGTTAAAGTTTTGTGGAGGAATCATGCTATAGAGGAAATGACCGGAATTGAAACGGAAATGAAAGCGAGGTATCCTCACCTTTTCAAACACTGTGTACGTGACCAATTTCGAGGACTAAATTTCATAAGGAGGGAGGTTGTAAGACCCTCAACTTATTATTAAATAAATTTAATTTTCTCTATTTATTATTTTGAAATAGTAAGGGTTGATTTGATTAATGTGGATAGTTAGGGTTAAATACGCAAATATTTCAAAATAAGCAAGAGGTTATAAAATATTCATTGTTGTTTTGAATATTCGTTTGGTCGTGGAATATTCAGCATCGCTTTGGGAATATTCGTATTTACGGCAAGCAAATGCATGTGTGTGGCCCCATAATGAAAAGCGATTGGATGAGGAAAACGACAAATATAAGTTGTTTAAAAATAATCTAACAGCGTAATTGTTACCAAGTTAATATCGTTGGAATACCCGTGGTTAAAACACACTAATACGCGTTGTTGAACAAGAAGATTACATCAGATTGCATCAATTATTGATCCTTACGTAAGAAGGCACTACTCAATAATTGTTACAAAGAATTAATCGCTCAAGATTTTATTTTATTGATTCAATAATTGCTGCGTTGGTATTTTATATTATTGTTGTTTCAATAATTGTCAACGCACAAAGATTTCCCATTATCGATCAATAATTCATATTATTTGAATAATATTATTAGATAACATTATTGGCAATGTCTAGAAAGTTTCGCTCTAAGGAGAGGTTTGGTCACCTAATTGCAAGGCGCCAAGAAGGAGAGATCCTTATCGAAAGCCCCCTCTTCCGGGAACCGCCTCGTCATTATAATTGTGTGATTCTGTAATATTATTTGGGAATAATTAATTATTGATTTATATGATAAGAAAATATTTATTTGATATGGATATAAATGATGGATTTATTTATTATATGTGGTTATAATTGAAGGATTTAATGTTGAGGTGTTTTTTATCAAGATTTTGTTTGAATGGAGGTATTAAAAATCAAATCAAGATTTTTACGATATATATCATGTGAGTTATAATTTTTAATCCGACCGCTGGATCGTTATGTATTTTTGGATATGTTATACATATATAAGTTGAGTATATGTCTCACAAATTTTGAACCGTTAAAATGAACGAATGATTTGTTATAAATTTTAAGAGGTGTTTGATTCGGAAAGTAGGGTTATAATTGATTTTGGTGGAAAATTCTAGAATTGAGTGGGCCCCACTTGTGGTTGGTGAAAAATGTGCTGAATTTTATTTCAAATGTGGTGGGTGGCAATAGTAAAGGTGTAAAGCCATCGTGTAGTAAAGGTCAAGTCCGCTTTACGGGCTAACATTTTCCTATAAAAGAGGGCTAAGTTAGAATTGAAAATCACACCGTAAACAAAGTTTTCTCTTTCTCTCTCTATATTATTGAGTTTATTTTGTGAGTATTTAGATACTTTGAGAGTCATTGTCAAGATAAGTTTCATTCAAAGATCACTTCCGATCTTTCCTTCCCAAGTAATCGATTCTTTGAGGTAAGGGATGTTATTTTTTTCTCAAATGATATTATTTCTTCAATATCGTTATGCTGAAATATTGGTTGGAACTTTTTATCAAATTTGGAACTTTTTCATGCTCTGGGTTACTATTCATGAGTTACTATTCACGAAGTTACTATTCATGAGTTACTATTCACGAGTTACTATTCACGAGTACTATTCATGAAGCGTGAAAATGTTTTTTTGTGGAATTTCTATCTTTTGGTGTCTGAGTTACTATTCAAGTATATTTAAGACTATTCACGATATCTTAACTATTCACGATACTGGCACTATTCATCTAAAAAATAAAATTTCTTCTTTTCATCGCAAAATATCTATTTCGATACTAGCTTTGATTGTATCCATGTTTTGATCATTCTTGAATTTTACACCACTATGATTATTTTGAGGTATTTTTGAACATGGATAAAACAAAGTACTAATCCTTAATCCTTAATTCTTGTCATTTTGTTTCATCGGATTCGCTTTTTTAAAAATATTTTTCATCATCCCTCGCCTTAAATGATGATATTATTGAATATCTTTGGCCTTTCAGTAAAGTAAAAGATGAATGATTTTCAAGAATATCTTTGGCCCAGAGTGCAAAAGATGAACAGTGTTTAAATGAACATGACTAATCGATGAATATCTTCGCCTCAGAAAAAAAGATGAATATTTGATTCAGATGTTTATGGATTGTTGTTACAGGATAAAAGATAGACGATGAACTTTTAAATTCATACATAGAAGATAGTAGTTTGCATTCTCTACTTAACTCTTCTAATGAATTATTATTTTCACCATGAATATTGATTTAAAATTTGTTGTCTATTGTATTCTATTAAATTTTTCCTCGTTGAAGACTAACGATAATTTGTTGTATATTATCTTAGTCATAATATTCTTTATCGAGCTAGTTGAGCTCACCCTTTTCCTTTTTGTTCCATTCTTCTCGTGAGGCGAGAATATAGCGAATAGTAATTAGCTCTGGGGTAATGGAATGAAGGTTTTAGAAAGGATTGTTTAGTAGTCCTCACCATTTTGTAAAATAATGTATCAATAAATGTGATGAGGATTTATTTGAGTATAGATATTGTCTAGAAGATAATATTTGTATTTAAACTCACAGTTTTACTGTTGTAATAATAAAGTTGTAGTTGTTTCTGTACCATGTATTGACAACTCAGAATGGGTGATGTATACCTATTTTGGGGGCGTCACACTAGCATTGATTGTATCCATATTTTGATCATTCTTGAATTTAACTCCACTATGATTATTATTGAGGTATTTTTGGACATGGATAAAATAAATTATGAATTTTTAATCCTTAATCCTTGTCTTTTGTTTCACTGGATTCGTTTTTTAAAAAATATTTTTCATCATCCTCAGTCCTAAATGATGATGTTACTGAATATCTTTGGTCTGTAGTGCAAAGATGGTTGATTTTCTTATAAATATCTTTGCCCCGTAGTGCAAAGATAAACAAGTGTTGACATGAATATGACCAACTGATGAATATCTTTGGCCTGTAGTGCAAAGATGAATATTTGATTCAAGATGTATATTGATTGATGTTACAGGAATAAAATACTGATGATGGACTTTTAAATTCATAGATAATAGTAGATTTCATTCTCTACATAACTCTTCTATGAATTATTATTTCCGCTTACTGAATATTGATCTGAAACTTGTTATCTATTCAGGTTACAACTTGTGGGACTCTATTCGATTTACTTGAGGTCAATTTCGATTTATTACCGGACCATTTCAGCAAAAAGGCAAAACCGACTAACACTTAGACAAAAGAGGCCAAACCCGCCTCGCCTTCTAATCATATAACTACACATAAGTTTGTAATATTCAAGAACGCAATCAAATTGCAAAATTGTTAAATAAAAAACGTAAAAATCGAGTTTAAAATTTTACAAACCATATACCCGGATCACCCTTTATGCATAATTATTAATTAAACGAAAAGATAAAGAATAAAATCATACCTTGAAGATCGAAGCTTCCTCGTGTACAAGTTCACCTCCAATCCTTTTTCGCTCAACTTGAATCCACCGGTTTGGTTCCTTCCTTTCGATCAACGTTAGCCACCCAAGTGTTTGGCCTCTAGAGGTGATCCACCAAGGAAAAATAAAGATTCAAGAAGAAGGGGGTATTGGCTCAAACCCTAGTTTTCTATCTCTATAAAAAAAGGTACTCTCCAACAAATTGGAATTATTACGTAGTTGTAAAAGTCAACAATCACCCATAATAAGACTCTCTCTTATTTAAGATATCAAGCAACCCACCTTAACAATTAAGGAAGGTTTTATTTATTTAATTAAATTCTTTTTAATTAATTAAGCCCTAATCTTATTATTAGGATAATTAATTAAACTCCTTTAACTAATTTTCCTTCCTAATCTATTAGAATAAATGAGAGTATTTATATTAAATTAATTTCTAAACTCTTTTAGAAATTAAAAAATAATAATAATTGTAATAATATTAATAAGACTCCTCTTATTAATTTATATTTAATATTTCTAAAATATTAAATAATAATATTAAGCTATTTAATTTATTCTATCACCATAGATTAAATTAAATATACTTAATATATTATTACGATTATGCCATTAACTTCTTAAATAATTATTCTTCCTTTTATGGTGTGACCCTTTAGGTTCTCCATATTAAACCTATTGTGAATAAATCAATTAGAATAATTCTAATCTTATTTAAATAAATAAATTAAATAATTAATTTATTTAAATAAATAATATTTATTCTACAATAGGATAAGTCTCCCAATGATCAACGACTTTCCAGATAATATAGATTTCAACATTAATCATAAAAGAACCTTTGAGTAAATAGTTACCGCATAATTCAATCCTTCCACCATACAATGTCCCAATTAAATATAAGATATGGAATTATCACAAGTCTTATTTTATTTAATTATATGTATTTCGATCCTTAAATGCACAACTCCAAATAATGCAAATTAGAAACTCCTTTCTAATTTCATTTCGCCGCCAAGGATCACCGGGTTGTCATTTATCGAATCACATAGACATTTCTCTTCTTTATTGAAGTGGTAGATTCTTTATCGATCATACATTATCTCCATGTACAACTTATTATACCCAAGCATACCCTTTGATATACCCTAAGGGTCTTAAGGAATAAGTCAAAGTATAACTCATCATACACAAGATACTATGATGATCTCAAGTCCAAGGATCACTCAGTACTACTATCACTACAGAATTCCTATCGACAGCAAGTAAAACTCCATTAGGTATTCCTTAGCGAGCCAATGCTCAAATGAACTTATTCTCTAATAAGCACCTACATACTTGCTTTAGTGTTCCACACAAATGATCATGAGATCAATCATCCTCATCCAACGAAAGCAAGCAACGATGTACTCAATCTATCCGGATTCACTAATCCCCAATTTAGTAATCCAACGATTGGGAACTATTTTAGTTTTAAGCTTTCTAAGAATTTAGATCTCATTAGAATGATCATCATCATTATTCTAAAAGCATTGCTTAAAACTACGGGTTTATCACATATTATAAAACAAAGATCATGTAGATAATTAAAAGCCTTTAATAAATTAATACTTTTTATTAATAAATGAATAAGATTGTTACAAAGTATATGCTTTATCATCAAACATGATCGGGTTTGTGTGCATACTACTTTCAATCTCCCACTTGCACTAAAGCCAATCGTCATGGTATCTTATACTCTTCTTCTCTAAGTGACGATTATCCCGCCGTTGGATAAGCTTTAGTTAATGGATATGTAATGTTGTTCATGAGAGTCCACTATCTCTATAGTGATTTCCCATCTTCAATGATTCTAATAATCAAATGAAAGTGCCACAACACATGTTTAGATCCAAGATGAGACTTAGAACTATTCCTAGTTTCAGAATGAACTTTAATCCAAACAATCAACTCTGGCAGCCTTCATTTATAGCTATATACTTTGTCTTTATCACTAAACCAAAGAACTTTTCATTGCTGCTTGGAACCTTTCCAATTCATCGCACCACCACTGCTCAAGGTAACGCTTTACCTTAAAGTGGATTTTTTTCGTCATCTTGGTCTGTCTCAAAAAACTTGAGTCTGTTAAGCCTCTAGTTTTAATTTAGACCCACCATGAATATGATCACATCCTTAGTGCTTGCTAAGCACTTTAAGATGTTTTTCACCGACTCATAGTGAACTTTCCCATAATACGATCGATCAACATCGTGTCTCTCAGATATTTCATTGCATACATGATAGTCACTCATGTGATCTCTCTCTTTCGTGAGTCTGTGGGGACTATTAAGAGAGATACACTCCATAGCTCATCATCACATGAGACATCTCTTGAGTTTGCCATGCTAAACGACTTTAGCATCAAATGAATATACGTTCCTCGGGTTAAGTCGAGCATCCTCTTAAATCTATCTATATAGATTTATATCCCCAATTAAGATACTCTTCCAAATCATTCATGGAGGAATGTTTAGACAACTTTATCTTTTATCGATCAGAAGCATTGGTATGTCATTCCTTATCCGTAGTATATCAACATATATACTAGGAATGTCACGATGCTCCTAATCGACCTTTTTGTACACACTAGGTTCATTCTTATTTTTGATAAAATCAAACTTTTGATTCCCTCATCAAAACGAATGTTCCATATTTGAGAAACTTGCTTCAATCCATTTCTCGAAAGTGTTCACAACACTTACCTCATCGATGTAATCGGATCATCATCTTCTATGATGTGTACCTCATCATCATCATCTATGATGAATCCATACCTCCTAGGTATCTTCAAGACTATTCCGCATTTACGATCTCATTGTGGTATAATAGGTCTATCTATGTGTTCCTCTTATTCGACTTATATGTAGGTTTTGTGGTTCTTGAACTCTTCAAGATCTATTATCCTCCCACTAGCCCCTTCAATGATAAACACCTTTATCTTGTAGAAGGCGCGTGTTTTCAGAACAAACACCTTTTGCTAAGTAGGATTATAGAACATATACCCTAAACTTACTTTAGGATGTCCCACAAATCAGATTTGTCAAATCTTGTCCCAAGCTTATCCTTTTGAAACCTTTTCACATAAGTCGACAACCCCTTATCTTAACATACTTAAGATTAGAATCCTCCCCGTCCCATAACTTTTATGGAGTCTTCAATGGATTTTGAGGTTACCTTTTCAGAGATATATGTACCATTTCTAGGACATGATCCTGAAGGATATCGGAATGCTCAGTAAAATCATTATGGACCGCATCATGTCCAACAAGGTACGATTTTTCCTTTCAGATACATCAATCAATTATTATGTATCGAGGTGTCCATTATGAGAAAACCATTTGAGATGATCTAGAAACTTATTGCACAAGTATTTATTCCTCGATCTAATCAAAGAATCTTAATACTTTTGTCAATTTGTTTCACTTCAATTCTTTGAACCTTTCAAATAATTCACACTCAGTATTTCAACAAATACACACATTCAACTCTTTGAATGATCATCTCCTTTTCTTATACTAATTTGTTCAATATGCAAAATTATTTTCACGTAAGTCAAGTATACAAAATTTATTAAGTAATATTTCATTTTCTATACAAAACATTATTATTATAAATAGAACAACAATTGTTCTTAATTATAATACCAAAAAGATTTCATTGTCCAACAATAAAATGGAAATAATGTTTTAACAAGAACTGGAATACAATAACAACTTATCGACTTAATAGATTTGCTCCGTAGCATTGCTAAACTATAAGTTTCTATAGCTAATGCAAAGCAACCTTTGCTTCATTTTCCACACATAGATTACTTATATTTGTTTAACTTTTTACTACTCGCTTGGTCCCTTCATAAATCTATATTTATGATAACCAAAGTCAGTATCCAATACCCAAGTAGAACCTCGATTTAAAGAAAAATTTATTTTAAATCATGAACAAATTTCAGATTTGTAACCAAACTTCACTAAGCTTTTTCGTTAGCCTCGCAAGATGCTTCGCAGCTTTCTTTCCAAAGGTCCAAAGCTTATTGCAAAGGAAGCAAACTCCTTTGCTATCCGTACGCTTTTGTTCTTATTATCCTTTGTTTATGCCTTTCTATTTACCTTCTTTGAATCGCTTCTTCTTTCGTAAGATCCTTTGGCCCCTACCAAGAAGACTTGATCTTTCTTGGTCGAAAGTGACTCTCAACATTTTTCAACATGTTAAGCAAATCAACGAGGCCGATATCTAGCTTGTTTATATGAAAATTCACAACAATTGTGAAAGGAGTCCGGAGTGAGTGCAAGATCAAATCTTCGCTCAACTCTCCATCCATGACAAAACCCGTTGTCCTAATCGATCAATCAAATTGATTATGTTAAGAACTTTTTGTCTGCATTTATAGTGTCATGGCCATTCTAGATCGGAAGAGCTCCTTAGATATCCGATATCTATCGGCCCCATTTTCCTCACCATCAACTACTGATGTGCAGGGAATATAGTAGAGCATCCATAGTTTCACGTCGACACTCAAGCTCGTTACTCATGGATGCGAGCATGATGCATCGAGCTAATCAGGCATCATCTCGCCACTTTCTAAAAGTAGCAATCTCTTCCTCAGAGGCATTGTCTCGCAACCATTGCAGGATAGGCGATATGACATAAGATAGCTTTTCAAACTATGAGAACTATTCTCAAATTCCTTAACCAATCCGCTTAATTTGGCCCGTTAATTTAGCATCTAATATGCTTCGCAGTTGATAGTAATTTTAGACATTGTAAATTTTCGTAAATGAATTTGTAATTAACAACATTTTAACATACATTTTTTTATTAATTACCAAAATAAATTAGGTCTTGTTTTAAATTGGTATCTCCCACTATTTTCTTCAAACTATATTACCTCACTTATATAGTTCGGCAAAATCTAATTAAAGATTTGCTAGTGAGAATAAGGATCCCATTTCAAATGTATATAGCCTGTGGTGACACAACAAACTATATATAAATAAATAGGTAGACAACTTTTGTCAATTACATCAACTATGCAACTCCTTTTCTTTTGCCTCTTAGATTATTTTGATCAAGTGGTGGCACATCCGAATCAAAATTATCCAAGTTAAGTCCCAACCTAGCACTCCATATATTCAAAAAAGAAAAATATCATCCTTGTGGTGACACAACAAAACAATATTGTTCAATTTTCTTTATAAGCATCAAATGTGATAAATTAACATCTTAAATACTTAATACTTGCCTTTGTGGTGACACAACAAACTCATATTAAATATTTAATACTCTATTAATTTTATCATGCTAGAAGGCTTACGCTCGATATTCCAAATATCTTTGAACGCTAGACTTAATATAAAAATTGAGGGGTTTGTTATTAATTTGTCTCATTTGTTTAATATATATGCATATATATATATATAAAATACGCCATTATATTAATGAACATACAAGCATGTTTGCATAATATATATATATATATATATATATATATAGTATAAGCATGCATATATAGAATACTATATTCTACCTTGATTGATTATGGACTTTTATTCTAGTTTCGTTCACTAGAGCCACCAAGTGAACCAAAAGGTCAAACCCTAGGGGTGCAAGAAATAATATTTAAATATAACTATTACATTTAAACCCGCTCCATTACAAACGGTCTTCAAGCGCTTCCTTGTTCCTCGATCTCCAATTTTTCAAAATTAATTCTAACTATTCCTATTACAAAACTATTTAAAATAAATAGAAACCTTGATCAATCAAATAAGGGAAGTACATAGAGGGAGATAGAATTTACATTAAGAAAAATTAGAGAAGACGAGGTACGCAGTAATCCCATTTAATAAAACCCATACATTCATGCATCCAACTAAAATAAAATCCAATCACATCGTCAATAGTCCATAATCAATCCCATTTATTATCATACACATCATCATACGCATCAATAAATAACATTCATCTTATGAATAATAAACATTTAATATATATATTGATATCATTTAATGGGCAAATTTAGTAAGTATAAAATCTAATTTTTGAATCAAAATAAACTCCTTTATTTTAATCCAAATTTAAATCAAAATAAAACTATTTTATTTTAATTTATCCAATTTTGAATAAAATAAACTATTTTATTTTAATCAAAATCTTTTAATCAAAATAAACTCCTTTATTTTAATTAATTATGGAATCCAATTCATATATAAAAAAAATTTATTAAAGGAAACACTTGGAATTTTTCCTATTCACAAATAAACTCCTTTATTTTGAATAATATGAAATTTTATTTCATTTAAATAAACCTTTATTTTAGGATTTTCTTTTCCTATTCACAAATAAACTCCTTTATTTTGAATAATATGAAATTATATTTCATATCTAAATAAACTCCTTTATTTAAGGAAAATTATGATTTTTTTTCCTATTCACAAATAAACTCTTTTATTTTGAATAATATGAAATCTTATTTCATATCTAAATAAACTCCTTTATTTAAGGAAAGAATTTACTTTCCTAATCCAAATAAACTCCAATTCCAATTTCAACTCCAATTAGTTATCATGGAATCCAATTCCAACTCTAATTAGTTAGCATGAAATTTAATTTTAAAATTAAAATAAATCTTTTTATTTTAATATTAAAATAAACCTTTTATTTTAAGATTAAAATAAACTTTTTATTTTAATTATAAAATTATTAATATATATATATATATATATATATATATATATATATATATATATATATATATATATATATATATATATATATATATATATATAATATATATATATATATATATTATATATATATATATATATATATATTTATAATATATATTTAATTTATATAATATATATATATTATATATATATATAAATATATATATATATATATATATATAAAAAAATTAATATATATAATTTTATATATATATATCAAATATATACACTATATATTATATATAATATATAACTAATAAAATTCAATCATCAATAAAAAAAACATTTAATTCTTATTCCTTAATTAAAAAAAAAAATTTCAAATTAATTTTTTTTTTTTTTTTTTTTTTAAATTTTATACAATAAAATTATGCCCAATTAAATTGTTCTAAACACATATCAATATACATATCAAATTAAAACAATTAATAATTCGTGATAAAGGTTTGGCTCGATGCCACCGTTAGGTTTGTAATATTCAAGAACGCAATCAAATTGCATAAAAAATTTTAAAAAGATAAAAATCGTAGTTTAAAATTTTACAAACCATATACCCGGATCACCCTTTATGCACAATTATTAATTAAACGAAAAAGATAAAGAATAAAATCATACCTCAAGATCGAGCTTCCTCGTACAAGTTCACCTCCAATCCTTTTCGCTCAACTTGAATCCACCGGTTTGGTTCCTTCCTTCGATCAACGTTAGCCACCCATATGTTTGGCCTCAGAGGTGATCCACCAAGGAAAAAAAAGATTCAAGAAGATGGGTATTGGCTCAAACCCTAGTTTTTCTATCTCTATATAAAAGAGCGATACTCTCCAACAACAAATCGAATTATTACGTAGTCAGAAAAAGTCAACAACCCCACACCCATAATAAGACTCCTCTTATTTAGATATCAAGCAAACCCACCTTAACAATTAAGGAATTGGGATTTATTTAATTAATTAAATTCTTTTAATTAATTGGCTCCCTAATCTTATTAGGATAATTAATTAAACTCCTTTAACTAATTTTCCTTCCTAATCCAATTAGAATAAATGAGAGTATTTATATTAAATTAATTTCTAAACTCTTTTAGAAATTAAAAAATAATAATAATTGTAATAATATTAATAAGACTCTCTTATTAATTTATATTTAATATTTCTAAAATATTAAATAATAATATTAAGCTATTTAATTTATTCTATCACCATAGATTAAATTAAATATACATAACATATTATTACGATTATGCCATTAACTTCTTAAATAATTATTCTTCCTTTTATGGTGTGACCCTTTAGGTTCTCCATATTAAACCGGTTGTGAATAAATCAATTAGAATAATTTAATCTTATTTAAATAAATAAATTAAACAATTAATTTATTTAAATAAATAATATTTATTCTACAATAGGATAAGCCTCCCAATGATCAACGACTTTCCAGATAATATAGATTTCAACATTAATCATAAAAGAACCTTTGAGTAAATAGTTACCGTGACAATTCAATCCTTCCACCATACAATGTCCCAATTAAATATAAGACATGGAATTATCACAAGTCTTATTTTATTTAATTATATGTATTTCGATCCTTAAATGCACAACTCCAAATAATGCAAATTAGAAACTCCTTTCTAATTTCATTCGCGCCGCCAAGGACTATCGGGTTGTCATTTATCTAATCACATAGACATTTCTCTTCTTTATTAGAAGTGGTAGATTCTTTATCGATCATACATTATCTCCATGTACAACTTATTATACCCAAGCATAC
This sequence comes from Panax quinquefolius, assembly GCA_020205615.1. NCBI lineage: Eukaryota > Viridiplantae > Streptophyta > Magnoliopsida > Apiales > Araliaceae > Panax > Panax quinquefolius. The sequence goes on from CM035170.1 coordinate 45,825,647, forward strand.
CCTTTGATATACCCTAAGGGTCTTAAGGAATAAGTCAAAGTATAACTCATCATACACAAGATACTATGATGATCTCAAGTCCAAGGATCACTTCAGACTACTATCACTACAGAATTCCTATCGATGACAGCAAGTAAAACTCCATTAGGTATTCCTTAGCGAGCCAATGCTCAAATGAACTTATTCTCTAATAAGCACCTACATACTTGCTTTAGTGTTCCACACAAATGATCATGAGATCAATCATCCTCATCCAACGAGCAAGCAACGATGTACCAATCTATCCGGATTCACTAATCCCCAATTTAGTAATCCAACGATTGGGAACTATTTTAGTTTTAAGCTTTCTAAGAATTTAGATCTCATTAGAATGATCATCATCATTATTCTAAAAGCATTGCTTAAAACTACGGGTTTATCACATATTATAAAACAAAGATCATGTAGATAATTAAAAGCCTTTAATAAATTAATACTTTTATTAATAAATGAATAAGATTGTTACAAAGTATATGCTTTATCATCAAACATGATTGGCTTGTGTGCATACTACAGTAAGTAACAACACGTAAACACATACATAGCAAAAGTTAAAACGAAAACGTTACACTTACGGAGACATAGACTTATGGAGTAGAGTTATCGGTAGTATTAGGCAAAACACGTTAGGCAAAAAACAAAAAAGAGGACTCGATCTCCAACTTACAACGAGGTCGCAAACACATACATAGCCAAAAAGTAGATAAAACCGACCATATGTTTAGGATTAGGCTTAAAAATAAAAAGAGGCTAAAACCAACACCGACCGTTAAAAAGAGGTCGTGCATCGGTAGTGAAACGACAAGCATACATAGTACCGCATAGGTATTAGGCACACGTTAAAACTTACGGGACTCGATTCCAACTTCGATTCAGTTAATAGCAGTAAACCCGTAGGCAAACCGACTCAACACTTAGGTAAAAATAAAAAAGAGGCTAAAAACCAAACTCGTGGTTGTAATATCAGTACCGCGTAGTACACAGGTATTAGGCATGCGTTACAACTTCTTTAAACTCGATTCCGACTTACTTGAGGCATTGAGTTATCAGCGAAGGCAAACTTAGTAATACTCGCTAACAGTTATTAGGGCAAAGAGTCGAGAAAAGAGGTTATCAAAACCGAAAGGCAAAACTTCATTAACACTTAAGCAAAAGAGTCGAAAAAGAGGTCAAAACTACACCTCGACCGAGTCGTAATAATAGCACATACACAACATCGGTATTAGGCACGTGTTATAACTTACGGGACTCAATTCTAACTTACGGAGGCCGAAGTTATTATCAGTAGGTAAAAACCGACCAACACTTAGGCAAGAAGTCAAAAAGAGGCCAAAACCCATACTCGTGAATGTGAAAGACACGCAAATATGAACATAGCATCGTGTAGGTATTAGGCACGTGTTAGAACTTTCAAGGCTCGATTCTGACTTACAGAGGCCGAGTTATTAGCCCGTAGGCAAAACTTTCCAACACTTAGGCAAAATGTCGAAAAAGAGGCTAAAACCCACCTCGGCCATCGTAACAACAAGAAAACATGTGCATAGTACCGCGTAGGTATTAGGCACGTGTTACAACTTACGGGACTCGATTCTGACAAACGGAGGCCGAGTTATCATCCCGTACGCAAAACTGAACAACACTTAAGCAAAAAGTCGAAAAAGAGGCCAAAACCCACCTCGGCCATCGTAACAACATGCTAACACATACATAGCATCGTGTGGGTATTAGGCATGCGTTATAACTTAGGAAACTCAATTCTGACTTACGGAGGCCGAGTTATCAACCCGTAGAGAAAACTGCACAATACTTAGGGAAAAAGTAAAAAAAGAGGCCAAAACATGCCTCGGCCGTTGTAATGACACACAAACACATACATAGCACCGCGCATGTATTAGGCATGTCCTACAACTTACGGGACTCGATTTCCACATACGTAGGCCAAGTTGTCAGCCCGTAGGCAAAATTGACCAACACTTAGGTAAAAAGATATAAAAGAGGCCAAAACCTGACTCGGCCATTGTAATGACATGCAAACGCATGCATAGCATCGCGTAGGTATTAGGCACGCGTTATAACTTACGAGACTCAATTCTGACTTACGGAGGCCGAGTTATCGGTCAGAGTAAGCAAACCGACCAACACTTAGGAAAAAGTTAAAAAGAAGCCAAAACCCATCTCGATGGCCGTCAGAATAACACGCATGAAACACATACATAGTAATCGCCCAGTATTAGGCATGTGTTACAACTTACGGACTCGATTTCGACTTACTTGAGGCCGAAGTTATCGGCCGTAGACAAAACTGACCAACACTTAGGCAAAAAAATCGAAAAAGAGGCCAAAACTAGCCTCGGCTGTTGAAACGATACAGAAACTCGAATATAGCACCACGTAGGTATTAGGCACGCGTTACAACTTACGGGACTCAATTTTGACTTACGGAGGCCGAGTTATCAGCCCGTAGATAAAACTAACCAACACTTAAGTAAAAAGTTAAAAAAGAGGCCAAAACCCGCCTCGACCATCGTAACGATACGCTAACACATACATAGCACCGCGTAGGTATTAGGCATACGTTACAACTTACGGGACTCGATTAGACATACTTGAGCCCTCCGAGTTATCGTACCAGAGGTAAAACCGACCAACACTTAGGCAAAAAGTCAAAAAAGAGGCCAAAAAAACCTCAAAGAATCGTAACGACACGTAAACACATACATAGAACCGCGTGGGTATTAGGCATGTATTATAACTTATAGGTTTTGATTTCGACTTTACTTGAGGCCGAAAGTTATCACCAGAAGCAAAACCGAAACAACACTTTGGCAAAAAGTCGAACAAGAGGCCAAAACCAGCCTCGACCGTCGTAATGATATGCAAACACGTACATAGCACCGCGTAGGTATTAGGCACACATTACAACTTAAGAGACTCGATTCTGACATACGGAGGCCGAGCTATCAGCCTGTAGGCAAAACTGACCAACACTTAGGCAAAAAGTCGAAAAAGAGGCCAAAACCCGTGATAGGTATTTGCAGCGTTAAAATTCTGGGACTCGAATCACACACGGAGTCCGAAAGTTATCGTACCAGTAGGGCAAAATTGACCAACACTTAGGCAAAAAGTCAAAAAAGATGCCAAAAACTAGTCTCGACCGTCGTAATAAGACGCAAACTAATACATAGCACCACGTAGGAATTAGGCACGCGTTACAACTTACAGAACTTGATTCTAACTTACGGAGGCCGAGTTATCGGCCCATTGGCAAAACTGACCAACACTTAGGCAAAAAGTCAAAAAAGAGGCCAAAATTAGCCTCGGCCGTCGTAATGACACACAAACATATACATAGCACTACATAGGCATTGAGCACGCAGCATAACTCATACGAGACTCAATTTTGACTTACTGAGGTCGAAAGTTATCACCGTAGGTAAAATCGACAAACACTTAGGTAAAAAACTCAAAAGAGGCCAAAACCGCGCCGAACGCGTCAAAACGACACGCAAACACGTATATATAGCACCGTGAAGGTAATAGGCATGCGTGTTACAACTTACGGGACTCAATTCTGACTTACATAGGCCGAGTTATCAGCCCGTAGGCAAAACTAACCAACACTTAGGGAAAAAGTCAAAAAAGAGGCCAAAACCCGCCTCGACCGTTGTAACGAAACACAAACATGTACATAGAACCGCGTTGATATTAGGCACGCGTTATAAGTTAAGGGACTCGATTCCGACATACGGAGGCCGAGCTATCAGCCTGTAGGCAAAACTGACCAACACTTAGGCAAAAAGTCGAAAAAGAGGCCAAAACCCGCATAGGTATTTGGCACGCGTTAAAATTTACGGGACTCGATTCTGACATACGGAGCCCGAGTTATCAGCCTGTAGGCAAAATTGACCAACACTTAGGCAAAAAGTCAAAAAAGATGCCAAAAACTAGTCTCGATCGTCGTAATAAGATGCAAACTAATACATAGCACCGCGTAGGAATTAGGCACGCGTTACAACTTACGGAACTTGATTCTAACTTACGGAGGCCGAGTTATCAGCCCATTGGCAAAACTGACCAACACTTAGGCAAAAAGTCAAAAAAGAGGCCAAAATTAGCCTCGGCCGTCGTAATAACACACAAACATATACATAGCACCACGTAGGCATTTGGCACGCATTAAAACTTACGAGACTCGATTCCAACAGACGGAGGCCGAGTTATCAGCCCGTAGGTAAAACTGACCAATAGTTAGGTAAAAAGTCAAAAAAGAGGCCAAAACTCACCTTGGCTGTAGTAACGACACGCAAACATATACATAGCACCACGTAGGTATTTGGCACGTGTTATAACTTACGGGACTCGATTCCGACTTACGGAGGCCGAGTTATCTGCCCGTAGGCAAAACTGACCAACACTTATGTAAAAAGTCGAAAAAGATGCAAAAACCAGTCTCGACCGTTGTAATGAGACGCAAACTAATACATAGCACTGCGTAGGAATTAGGCACGCGTTACAACTTATAGGACTAGATTCTGACTTACGGAGGCCGAGTTATCAGCCCATTGGCAAAACTGACCAACACTTAGGCAAAAAGTCAAAAAAAGGCCAAAATTAGCCTCGGCCGTCGTAATGACACACAAACATATACATATCACCACGTACGAATTAGGCATGCATTAAAACTTACGGGACTCAATTTCGACTTACGAAGGCCGAGTTATCAACCCGTAGGCAAAACTGACAAACACTTAGGCAAAAACTCGAAAAAGAGGCCAAAACCCGCCTCGACCATCATAACGACACGCAAACACGTATATAGCACCGTGAAGGTAATAGGCACTTGTTACAACTTACGGGACTCAATTCTGACTTACATAGGCCGAGTTATCAGCCCGTAGGCAAAACTAACCAACACTTAGGGAAAAAGTCAAAAAAGAGGCCAAAACCCGCCTCGGCCGTCGTAACGAAACGCAAACATGTATATAGCACGGCGTAAGTATTAGTAATGCTTTACAACTTACGGGACTCGATTCTCGACATACTTGAGGTCGAAAGTTATCACCAGAAGCAAAACCCACTCAATACATAGGTAAAAAGTCAAAAAAGATGCCTAAACCCGTCTCGGCCGTCGTAATGACACACAAACGCATACATAGCATTGCGTAGGTATTAGACACGCGATACAACTTATGGGACTCGATTCTGACTAACGGAGGCCGAGTTATCAGCCCGTAGGCAAAACAGACCAACACTTAGGCAAAAAGTCGAAAAAGAGGCCAAAACCCGCCTCGGCCGTTGTAATGAGACGAAAACTCGTACATAGCACCGCGCAGGTATTAGGCACGCGTTACAACTTACGGGACTCGATTCCAACTTACGGAGGTCGAGTTATCAGCTGGTAGCCAAAACTGACCAACACTTAGGCAAAAAGTCAAAAAAGAGGCCGAAACGCACCTCGACCGTCGTAACGACACGTAAACACGTACATATCACTGTGTAGGTATTAGGCACGTGTTACAACTTGTGGGACTCTATTCCGATTTACGGAGGCCGACTTATCAGCCCGTAGGCAAAACTGACTAACACTTAGACAAAATGTCGAAAAAGAGGCCAAAACCCGCCTCGGTCTTCATAACGACACGCAAACACGTACATAGCACTGTGTAGGTATTAGGCACGCGTTACAACTTACGAAACTCGATTCTGACTTACGGAGGCCGAGTTATTTGCCCGTAGGCAAAACAGACCAACACTTAGGCAAAAAGTCAAAAAAGAGGCCAAAACTAGCCTCAGCCGTCGTAAGGACACGCAAACACGTACATAGCACCACGTAGGTATTAGGCACGTGTTACAACTTGTGGGACTCTATTCGATTTACTTGAGGTCGACTTATCGCACCGTAGGCAAAACCGACTAACACTTACACAAAAAGTCAAAAAAGAGGCCAAAACCCGCCTCGGTCTTCATAACGACACACAAACACATACATAGCACCGCGTAGGTATTAGGCATGCATTAAAACATATGGGACTCGATTCCGACTTACATAGGCCGAAAGTTATCACCAGCAGTAAAACCCGACCAACACTTTGGCAAAAAGTCGAAAAAGAGTCCAAAACCCGCCTCGGCCATCGTAACAATATGCAAACTTGTATATAGCATAGCTTAGGTATTAGGAACGCGTTACAAATTATGGAATTCGTTTCTGACATATGGAGGCCAAGTTATCAGCCCGTAGGCAAAATTGACCAATACTTAGGCAAAAAGTCAAAAAAGAGGCCAAAACCCGTCTCGGTCGTCATAATGACACACAAACAGATACATAGCACTACGTAGGTATTAGACACGCGTTACAACTTATGGAACTCGATTCCAACTTACAAAGGCCGAGTTACCAGCCCGTAGGCAAAACTGACCAATATTTATGCAAAATGTCGAAAAAGAGGCCAAAACCCGCCTACCGTCAGAATAACACATAAACGCGTATAGTACCGGCGTGGGCATTGACGCAGACGTTACATAACTTACAGGACGCGATTCCAACTTATAGAGGTCGAGTTATCAGCCCGTAGTCAAAACTGACTAACACTTAGGTAAAAAGTTGAAAAAGAGGCCAAAACCCACCTCGGCCGTCGTAACAACACGTAAACACATACATAGCACCGCATAGGTACTAGGCACACGTTACAACTTACGGGACTAATTTCCGACTTCCGGAGGTCGAGTTATCAGTCCGTAGGCAAAACTCGCCAATACTTAGGCAAAAAGTCAAAAAAGAGGCCAAAACTCGTCTCGATCGTCGTAACAACACGCAAACACATACATAGCACAATGTAGATATTAGGCACGCGTTACAATATATGTTACTCGATTCTGACTTACGGAGGCCAATTTATTAGCCCGTAGGTAAAACTGACCAACACTTAGGTAAAAAGTTAAAAAGAGGCCAAAACCCGCTTCTACCGTTAGAATAACTATTATCGAAAACACATGCATAGTACCGCATAGGTATTAGGCACACGTTAAAAATTACGGGACTCGATTTTAACTTACGTAGGCAAAGTTAATAGCCCGTAGGCAAAACTGACCAACACTTAGGTAAAAAATCAAAAAAGAGGCTAAAACCGCCTTGCCGTCCGTCAGAATGTCACGCAAACTCGTACATAGTACCGCGTAGGTATTAGGCATGCATTACAACTTACGGAACTCGATTCTGACTAACGGAGGCCGAGTTATCAGCCCGTAGGCAAAACTGACCAACACTTAGGTAAAAAGTCGAAAAAGAGGCCAAAACCCGCCTCAGCCGTCATAACTACTCGCAAACACATACATAGAACCGCGTAGGTATTAGGCACTCGTTACAACTTACGGGACTTAATTCTTACTTACGGAGGCCGAGTTATCAGCCCATAGGCAAAACTGACCAACATATAGGTCAAAAGTCGAAAAAGAGGCCAAAACCCGCCTCGACCGTCGTAACAACACACAAACACGTGCATAGTACCGCGTAGGTATTAGGCACGCTTTACAACTTACAGGACTCGATTCCAACTTACGGAGGCCGAGTTATCAGCTCGTAGCCAGAACTGACCAACACTTAGGCAAAAAGTCAAAAAAGAGGCCAAAACCCGTCTCGACCGTCGTAACAATACGCAAACATATATATAGCACCGCGTAGGTATTAGGCGTGTGTTAAAACTTACGGGACCCGATTTAGACTTACGGAGGCCGAGTTATCAGTCCGTAGGCAAAACTGAACAACACTTAGGTAAAAAGTTAAAAAAGAGGCCAAAACCCGCCTTACCGTAGTAATAGCGACACGAAAACACATGCATAGTACCGCAGAGGTATTAGCACGCAGCGTTAAAACTTACGGATTCGATTCCAAATTACGGAGGTCGAAAGTTATCACCGTAAGCAAAACCGACCAACACTTAGGTATAAAGTCAAAAAGAGGCCAAAACCCGCCTTTACCGTCAGTGAACGACACGCAAAAACGCGCATATCACCGCTTGGGTATTAGGCACGCGCATTACTTACTTACGGGAATCAATTTCGATTCATCGAGAGCGAAAGTTATCATTTCTCAGAAAACCCGACCAACACTTAGGTAAAAAGTCAAAAAGAGGCCAAAACCCGCTTTCAACCATCATAACGATACGTAAAAACACATACATAGCACCGCCAGAGGTATTATACATGCATTATAACTTACTTGCACCCAATTTTGACATACGGAGGTCAAGTTATCACTCAGAGAGTAAAAACCGATCAACACTTAGCAAATAGTCAAAAAAAGGCCAAACCCACCTCAGCCATCGTAACAACACGCAAATATATACATAGCACTGCATGGGTATTAGGCATGCGCTATAACTTACGAGACTAAATTTCGACTTTACGGAGGCCGAGTTATCAGCCCGTAAGCAAAACTGAACAACATTTAGGTAAAAAGTCAAAAAGAGGCCAAAACTCGCTTTCGCCATCGTAACGACACGCAAACACATACATAGCACCGCGTAGGTATTAGACACTCGTTACAACTTACGGGACTCGATTTCGACTTACGAGGCCGAAAGTTATCACCCCATGTGCAAAACTCGACAACACTTAGGCGTAAAGTCGAAAAAAAGAGGCCAAAACCCGCCTCCGCCGATCGATCGTCAGAATAACACGCATAATACACATACATAGCATAAAGACCCAGATTAGGCACGTGTTATAACTTACGGGACTCAATTCTAACTTACGGAGGCCAAGTTATCAGCCCGTAGGTAAAACTGACCAACACTTAGGCAAGAAGTCAAAAAAGAGGCCAAAACCCGCCTCGGCAGTCGTAAAGACACGCAAACATGAATATAGCACCGTGTAGGTACTAGGCACATGTTAGAACTTACATAACTCGATTCTGACTTACAGAAGCCGAGTTATCAGCCCGTAGGCAAAACTGACCAACGTTTGAGCAAAATGTCGAAAAAAGGCCAAAACCCGCCTCGGCCGTCGTAACAACAAGCAAACACGTGCATAGTACCGCGTAGGTATTAGGCACGCGTTACAACTTACGGGACTCGTTTCCGACAAACGGAGGCCGAGTTATCAGCCTGTAGGCAAAACTGAACAACACTTAGGCAAAAAGTCAAAAAAGAGACCAAAACATGCCTCGACCGTCGTAACGACACACAAACACATGCATAGCACCGTGCATGTATTAGGCATGTGCTACAACTTACGGGACTCGATTCCGACATACGTAGGACAAGTTGTCAAAACACGCCTCGGCCATTGTAATGACATGCAAACACATGCATAGTACCGTGTAGGTATTAAGCACGCATTATAACTTACCTGACTCAATTCCAACTTACGGAGGCCGAGTTATCAGTTCGTAGGCAAAACTGACCAACACTTAGGGAAAAAGTCAAAAAAGAAGCCAAAACCCACCTCGGCCGTCGTAATGACACGCAAACACGTACATAGCATCGCGCAGATATTAGGCACGTGTTACACCTTACGGGACTCGATTCTGACTTACGAAGGCCGAGTTATCAACCCGTAGACAAAACAGACCATCACTTAGGCAAAAAATTGAAAAAGAGGCCAAAACTCACCTCGGCCGTTGTAACGATACGGAAACTAGTATATAGAACCACGTAGGTATTAGGCACGCGTTACAACTTACGGGACTCGTTCCCGACTTACGGAGGCCTAGTTATCAGCCCGTAGATAAAACTAACCAACACTTAGGTAAAAACTTACTCACCTCGGCCGTCGTAACAACACCCAAAGACATACATAACACTGCATGGGTATTAGGCATGCGTTATAACTTACGGGACTCAATTCTGACTTACAAAGGCCAAGTTATCAGCCCGTAAACAAAACAAAACAATATTTGGGTAAAAAGAGGTTAAAACCCGCCTCAGCCGTCGTAACGACACGCAAAGACATACATAGCACCGCGTAGGTATTAGGCACTGGTTACAAGTTACGAGACTCGATTCCGACTTACGGAGACCGAGTTATTAGCCCGTAGGCAAAACTCTCCAACACTTAAGCAAATAATCGAAAAAGAGGCCAAAACCCTCCTCGACCGTCGTAACAACACGCACACACATACATAGCACAACGTAGGTATTAGGCATGTGTTACAACTTACGGGACTCAATTCTAACTTACGGAGGCCGAGTTATCAGCCCGTAGGTAAAACTGACCAACACTTAGGCAAGAAGTCAAAAAAAAGGCCAAAACCCGCCTCGGCAGTCGTAAAGACACACAAATATGAACATAACACTGTGTAGGTATTAGGCACGTGTTAGAACTTATGGGGCTCGATTCTGACTTACAGAGGCCGAGTTATCAGCCCGTAGGCAAAACTGACCAACACTTAGGCAAAATTTCAAAAAAGAGGCCAAAACCCGCCTCGGCCGTCGTAACAACAAGCAAACACGTGCATAGTATCGCGTAGGTATTAGGCACGCGTTACAACTTATGGGACTCGATTCCAACAAACAGAGGCCGAGTTATCAGCCCGTACGCAAAACTGAACAACACTTAAACAAAAAGTCGAAAAAGAGGCCAAAACCCACCTCGGCCATCGTAATAACACGCTAACACATACATAGTACCGCGTGGGTATTAGGCATGCGTTATAACTTAGGAGACTCAATTCTGACTTATGGAGGCCGAGTTATCAACCCGTAGGAAAAACTGCACAATACTTAGGCAAAAAGTAAAAAAAGAGGCCAAAACATGCCTCGGCCGTCGTAATGACACGCAAACACATAAATAGCATCGCGCATGTATTAGGCATGTGCTACAACTTATGGGACTCGATTTCCACATACGTAGGCCAAGTTGTCAGCCCGTAGGCAAAATTGACCAACACTTATGTAACACCCCCTTCCTGAAAAGGAAAGGGAGGTCACGTGCAAAGCATAACAAACCTCAAAATTAGTAAACAGAGCACTAATAACTTCAAAATATTAATAATGATATCCATCAATAGCGTACTAAATACAATTCTCCAAATAAAGTCACAATAATTAAAACTTAAAATTCGAAACAACCTATGTGGTCAAAGGCAACTCTCACATCACCTTAGCCCTGAATCACCCCTGCAAACCTGCCGGAAGATAAACACAGCATGAGCCAATTGCCCAGTACGAATATAAGGATACAAAAGATATACAACTGAAAAACGAAATCAACATAGACAAAATATTGCCTCTGACAAAAATAAAACTCCAAAGATCTGAATAGAATCTGAACCAACAGGAATAACGAAACAACCAGAGGAGTAAAGAAAATAATGAACTGAAATAACTAACTCAATTAATTGAAAGGAAACGAAACGAACTGAAATGGAACGAACAAAACTAACACAATAAAATAATATGTTGAAACAAATGGCTGGGGTTATTTCATACCAATTGAGCTCAGAAATATATCTTGTCACACAGACAAATCAAAACCATGCCACACAGGCAAGTCAAAATAATGCCACATAGGCAAATCACACATTGGACCGCGAATCCAATGTATGCAAATCGGATAGGTGTGTTTGGCACAACATCACCAATCCATGTAACGTAAAAACTAGGTTAACCCATACACCTCCCACAACAAAACACCGAATGGCCCACTTCCTCCGGAGCCCAAAACGGAGACGCCGTGGACTAATCACACCGCCACGGAGAGTGTCATGTCTCTCGTGCCAAGACGACATGCCTGTGGTACCCCCACAGATGGTTATAGCTCTGGTATACCCTACGGTATATTCTAACAAAATACCATATCACAACACATGCGACATAATACCAACAAAAAGGGTTCTATATGTACATGTTGAACCAAATCAAATTATAGTCACAATGTCTCAAAAAGAAGGTAGCAACATGTACCGCTCTAGAATTATTAAAATAAATACTAAACATGATAACCTAATTCAAAGAGTACAAATACGAGTCCAATGTGTCAACTCCAAAATGAAAGTAATGTATGAATTTCACAGGAAACAATTATGTGAAATCATAAATGTAATTCAAACAAGGGACAAGATTTAACAAATCAAATTTAACAAGAGTCTCGTTGAACAAATCATGGAATATGTACCAATTTTAATAGAAGGAAATTAGTTTAAATTACTGAATACAACCAAAGTATCAATTATCAAATTTCTATTTAAGAATTCCAATAGGATTATAAGAAAATAAATGACGATATATCACGAGATACAACGAATGCAACTACAATCAAAGGAGTGGAATACGGAATCCGTACCTGATACTTCCAAGCCATTTATAGCACACTCCACAAAATTTTACCCTCAATTGCCAACGACATCAAATACGAAACGTTATTCGCAACCTAAACATATTCACCTCATATTAAAAACAATTCAACCTAATAATTCTAAAATAATTCATAATCTATTTAATATGCCTTTAATCATCGCCTTTTATCAATTACTAATACTCTAAAATTTATATTCTAAAAATAACTCTTTAAATTCCCTCCATCCGATCAAAATAAAAGGTAATAATAATACAATTATAAGTTACTTACTAATTATAATTTATATTAATATAAGATTAATTTCTCCAATTACATCAATTTTACAAAATAAAACCAATTAAATTATAAATAATCTTTTAATCATCATTTTTTAGGAGATAATAACCTTACTGTATATATATATATATATATATATATATATATATATATATATATATATATATATAAGCCAAAATACCAAGCATGAATACTAGTATACCACTGCCTTCCGTCCGATCACATAAATTCCCGAATGAAGAGTGCACGTGGGATAATAAGTCCATTTTCAATCATGGCAAGCAACATTGGGACAGCAGATAATCCTTTTATATTATCAGGTTTCAGGAAATTAGTCCACATTTGTGCAACTGGCATCCACATAAAGAGAAGTGTGGCAGTCCAACCAGATATTGATCCAACAAATTTGGTGCATTCTTCTGAAAGTTTACCCATTCGAGCCATAACAACAGCCGCCACCGCCATGACAAAGGCCACTGCTCCTTTTCTTTTTGATTTGTACAGCATGTATGATTAGGTTTTAGTATTTATTTACTTATTATTTATCTTATTAATTCTCCTAATTAAAATAGGATTAATATTACCCACATAAATTAAACCCAACACTTTTAAAAATAAAAATAAAAATTGGGCTCAAATAATTTAACAAGCTCAAACTTAGATACTTAAAAAAATATTAGTTTGGCCCAATTAGTTTAAATACCCAAATTAATGTAACCAATAGTTATAATAGTCTGAACAAATTAAATACAAATTGTCCAAGACATAAGAAAAGCCCAATTAAAATATGGATTTAAATTTATTATTTTATTATTTTATTTTTTTTACCGGGTATTACAACTTAGGTAAAACGATAAAAAAGAGGCCAAAACCCGACTCGGCCATTGTAATGACTTGCAAACGCAGGCATAGCACCGCGTAGGTATTAGGCACGCGTTATAACTTACGAGACTCAATTCTAACTTACGGAGGCCGAGTTATCAGTTCGTAGGCAAAACTGACCAACACTTAGGGAAAAAGTCAAAAATGAAGCCAAAACCCATCTCGACCGTCGTAATGACACGCAAACACGTACATAGCATTGCGCAGGTATTAGGCACGTGTTACAACTTACGGGACTCGATTCTGACATATGGGAGGTTATTATCACCAGAGACAAAATGCACCATCACTTAGGCAAAAAATTGAAAAAGAGGCCAAAACTCAGATCGGTACCGTTGAAACGATACTAAACTCAGATATAGCACTAACGTAGGTATTAGTCACGACATTACCACTCGGACTCGATTTCAACTTACGAAGCGCAAGTTATCGTACCAGATAAAACTAACCAACACTTAGGTAAAAGTTAAAAAGAGGCTAAAACCTCGTCTACCGTCAGAACGACACGCTTAACACATACATAGGACTGCGTAGGTATTAGACATACGTTACAACTTACGGGACTCGATTCCGACATACGGAACCCGAGTTATCAGCCCGTAGGCAAAACTGACCAACACTTAGGCAAAAAGTTAAAAAAGAGGCTAAAAAAAACCTCGGCAGTCGTAACGACATACAAACACATACATAGAACCGCGTGGGTATTAGGCATGTGTTACAACTTATGGGTCTTGATTCTAACTTACAGAGGCCGAGTTATCAGCCCGTAGGCAAAACTGAACAACACTTAGGCAAAAAGTCGACCAAGAGGCCAAAACCAACCTCGACCGTCGTAACGATATGCAAACACTACAAATGCTCTTCCAGGAACCGTTGACTTTGACTTTTTCGGGATGACCTTTTGAGTCATCATCCCTCATTGAACTAGGTTTCGCCATCTGCACAATCTCGAGTGATATGTCCTTCCTTTCCACAATTATAGCATACCTTGAATCTGCTAGGGCGGTTTAATGATATGTCCTTTTTCCCGCATTTGTAACATACGATCGGTGGTCGTTCTCCTCCCTTGGAACCAGTTGCTGCTGGTGCTGATGCCTTCACATGGTCGTTGTTGAATCTTGTAAGACCCCGAAATTTTTTAAATAAAAAGGAATTTCCTTTATTTATTATTTTGAAATAGTAAGGGTTGATTTGATTAATGTGGATAGTTAAGGGTTAAATACTAAATATTTCAAAATAAGCAAGTGGTTATAAAATATTCATTTTTGCTCTGGGAATATTCGTTTGGTCGTGGAATATTCAGATCGTTTGGGGAATATTCGTATTAACGACAAGTAAAGACCATGTGTGGGCCCCATAACTGAAAGCGATTAGATGAGGAAAACGAAAATATAAGTTGGTTAAAAATAATCTGCCAGTAGTTGTTACCGTTAAGATCGTTGGAATACCTTGTGGTTAAAATACAAGAATACGCGTGGTCGCATAAAGAAGACACCAGATTGCACAAAGATTGTTGAATTATCGATCCTTACGTAAGAAGGCACTACTCAATAATTTTCACAAAGAGTTATCGCTCAATATTTTATTTTATCGATTCAATAATTGTTGCATTGATATTTTATATTATTATTGTTTCAATAATTGTCATCGCACAAGATTTCCCATTATCGCATCAATAATTCATATTATTTGAATAATATTATTAGATAACATTATTGGCAATGTCTAGAAAGTTTCGCTCTAAGGAGAGGTTTGGTCACCTAATTGCGCGCCAAGAAGAAGAGAGATCCTTATTCGAAAGCCCCCTCTTCCCGGGAGAATGTACTCGTCATTATAAATGTGATTCTCGTAATATTATTTGTGAATAATTAATTATTGATTCATATGATAAGGAAATATTTATTTTATATGAATATAAATGATGGATTTATTTATGTGGTTATTAATGAAGGAATTAATGCCGAGATGTTTTATTTTATTTTGTCTGATCGAGGTATTAAAAGATCAAATCGGTGTTATTATGCCTTTTATTGTGTGAGTTATAATATTTAATCCGACCGCTGGATCGTTGTAATTTTTGGATATGTTATACATATATAAGTTGAGTATATGTCCACAAATTTTGAACCGTTAAAATGAACGAATGATTTGTTATAAATTTTAAGAGGTGACCTGATTTAAATTAGGGTTATAATTGATTTTGTGGAAAATTTAGAATTGAGTGGGCCCCACTTGTGGTTGGTGAAAAATGTGCTGAATTTTATTTCAAATGTGGTGGGTGGCAATAGTAGCAGTGTAAAGCCATCGTAAAGCAGTGTCAAGTCCGCTTTGCTGGGCTAACATTTTCCTATAAATAGAGGGCTGTAAGAATTGAAAATCACACCGTAAACAAAGTTTTCTCTTCTCTCTATATTATCGAGCGTATTTTGTGAGTATTTAGATACTTTGAGAGTTGTTGCTCAAGATAAGTTTCATTCAAAGATCACTTCCGACCTTCCTTCCGGCACTCGATTCTTCGAGGTAAGGGATATTATTTTTTTCAGAATGATATTATTTCTTCAATATCATTACGTTGAAATGTTGATCGAAGTTTTTATCAAATTTGGAACTTTTTTCATGTTTGGGGTTACTATTCATGAGTTACTATTCATGAGTTACTATTCACGAGTTACTATTCACGAAGTTACTATTCACTTAGTACTATTCATGAAGCGTGAAAATGTTTTTTTTGGAATTTCTATCTTTTGTGTTTGAGTTACTATTCACGATACGAGACTATTCACGATACTCAAGACTATTCACGATACTAAGACTATTCATCTAAAAATAAAATTTCTTCTTTTCGTCCAAAATATCTATTCTCGATACTAGCTTTGATTGTATCCATGTTTTGATCATTCTTGAATTTTACACCACTATGATTATTTTTGAGGTATTGTTGATATGGATAAAACAAAGTACTAATCATTAATCCTTAATCCTTGTCATTTTGTTTCAATCGGATTCGTTCTTAAAAATATTTTCATCATCCTCGCCTTAAATGATGATATTATTGAATATCTTTGGCCCGTAATGCAAAGATGAATGATTTCAAGAATATCTTTGGCATTCAGTAAAGTAAAGATGAAGCGTGTGTTTAAATGAAATACGACCGATCGATGAATATCTTTCGCCTTTAGTGCAAAGATGAATGTGTTGAGATGAAACATGACCGATTGATGAATATCTTTGGCTCAGTAGTGCAAAGATGAATATTTGATTTGAGATGAATATTGATTGATGTTACAGGATAAAATATTGATGATGGACCGTTAAATTCATAGATTATAGTAGATTTCATTCTCTCACGTAACTCTTCTATGAATTATTATTTCATGCGAATATTGATCCAAACTTGTTGTCTATTGTATTCTATCGATTTTTCCTCGTTGGAGACTAACGATAATTTGTTGTATATTATCTTAGTCATAGTATTCTTTATCGGGCTAGTTGAGCTCACCCTTTTCCTTGTTGTTCCATTTTCTTCTCGTGGAGGCGAGAATGTAGCGAAAGTACTAGCTCTGGGGTATGGAATGAAGGTTCTAGAGAGAGTTGTTTAGTAGTCCTCACCATTTTGTAAAATAATGTATCAATAATTATGATGGGGATTTATTTTGCGTGTGGATATTGTCTAGAAGACAATATTATATTTAAACTCATTAAGATATATTGTCGTATTTCACACGACATTTTGTATTATGAAGTCAGTAGTTTGTTTCTTGTACCATGTATTTGGCACTCAAAATGGGTGTTGTGTATACCTATTTTGGGGCGCCACAAATTGGTATCGTAGCTTAGGATATGATCTCCATGAGATCGGGAATAAAACTAGAGGGAGAGACGAGTAAATCCTTCGCTAGTGTGTCCTACCTAAGCTTATTTGTTGGTTGGTCATATTATAGGGTATTATGTGATTTGTTAATTTATTTAATTAACCCTTGTTTTATGATAGTTTTTTTAGAATGGCTCACGAGAACGTTAACAATGGAGTGAATGAGATCGTGGAGACACCTCTAATCGCCAACCGTGATAATGTGATGTCAAAGTAAGAAGGAATTAGAGATATCCATGTGGTGAGTGAAGAATTGATAGTCAGACTTTAGATAATCGCAGAGGTAACAAATGAGAGTGAGGAAGAAGAGAAGAAGAGGTACCAAGAGAGTTTATTAGAGGTATTTTATGATCAAATATAGAATTGCAAAATCGTATTCATGAGTTAGAAGAGCAAAGCTAAAGAATTGCAGCAAAATGTGGAGCAAAAGGATGCAACGATTCAAGCTTCAGGTTACCCGATACGTGATGCTTCGAATGTAAGCACTCTTCGGCGCGTAGTATAAGATGATAAAGTCGAATGAAATGAAAGAAGAAATAATCGAACGAGGAGAATGAGTGATGCATGGGTAAAAGCCAAGACGACGCGTTGATATTATGGAAAGAGATGTCCAATCTAAAAGAGAAGATTTAACGATGACGGAAGACGTCGGCAAAGAACATCAAGACCATCAACAAATTCTAGGGGAAGAGAACGATCGCCGCTAGATGCTACAGATGTGGAGAGGAGGGACATATAAGGTCAAACTGCTCAAAGCCTTCCAAGGTATGCTATAATTGTGGAAAAGAAGGACATATCGCCGAGATCAGACGATATCGAAACCCACCAAGCGTGAATGGTGACTCAAAAGGATGTCCCGTAAAAGTCAAAGTCAACGGTTCTTGGAAGAGCGTTTGTCGTGACCACCAATAAAATGCGAGGAACCCGAACGGGTTAGCATCAAGTTAGTTAATTATAAATTCTTGCCAAGTTTATACCTTACTAGATATTGGTTCTACCCATTCTTTTTATCTCTTCGCTTGCGCCAACGCTTGAACTTGACTACGAGAAATTAGACTTTGACCTATTTATGGAGAATCCATTAGAGAAACTTTCATTACATCCGTTGTTTAAAAATCTTGTTTGATTCAAGTTGGCACTATCACATTACCGTTAACCTTATTTCTATAGAGATATTTGCTTTTGATGTGATTTTAAGGTTAACTACTCATCACGCCAAATTGATTGCTTTTGTAAGGTTGTTAGTTTTCATATTCCTAAGCAACCTCGTTATTCAATTCAAGCAATCAAACCATTGTAATCAAACATTTTCATATCAAGCCATGAAGTCATTCGCTTATTACTTGATGTCAAGTTTTCTTAGTCCATGTTATGGATTTGAATAAAGACACGCCGATTTGAATAATATTCTTGTTGTTATTGATTTTTCCCGACGATTTTTCTCAAGAATTTTTCGCTTACTCCCAAAGCTCGATATTAAATTTTGTATCGAATTTGAACCCCCAGACAAAACTCATTTCTAAAATCTCATATCGAATGGCTCCTATTGAACTTCGTGAGTTAAAATTCAACTATAGAATTTGGTACCGAGCCTTTATCTTGTGACTTCCTTTGTGGAATGCACCGCTTTACTCTCTGTAAGGGACGCCATATTCGCATGCGATAGTAAATCGATAGGTGTCATTGTGACGTGCTATCCAAGGTTGGGATATGAGTCACAGCTTGAGAACAACCTAAGTCAAGAATCTAAATACGTAGTTTTCAGGCTTAGTTGGTTATTATCTGGAGATTCGTTGAAGGATATTCTCTAATCGCTATTTCATTATCGCAATTGACTCAGAGAGATACAAAATTCGAATGGAGCAAGGAATGTGGGAAGAGCTTCAAGAACTCAAGAGGAGACTCATTTCAAAGACATGTTCACCATGCCATCCTCGAAAAGTTTAACGTGGTAGCCGACGTGTTGAGTAGAAGATCGATATAAGCACGAAAGTACGATATTGTCAAAGACTAATTTCAGATAATTTACAAATAATAGAGATGGAGATGAAAACTCTAGGTACCCACGTGATGATATACGAGTATAATCGACTTTTCGTTAAAGTTAAAGTCGCCAAGCCACCGTAATCTTGAGCCGATGCGTATGAAGAAGAAAGTACAAGAAGGAGCTATTCCTAAGCTTAGAATTGATGAAGAAGGAATACTTCGAGTCCACTCTAGACTTTGTGTTCCTAACGACTCGATTTGAAGTACAAGATTATGATGGAGGCACACAATACGCCATTTGCAATCCATCTCGAAGTACTAAAATGTATCGTGATCTTCGACATACATTTTGGTGGAACAATATGAAGAGAGAGATTGCAAAGTTTATCTCGATGTGTTTAACTTGCCAACGGTAGTAAAGGCGAGCATCTAGTACCTAAGGGTCCGTCAGTAACCACTTGAGATTCCGGAATGGAAGTGGGAACACATTACTATGGATTTCGTTACGGGTCTTCCTACGGCTTCTCAAGGCATCAATGCTATTTGGGTTATTGTTGATAGATTAACCAAGTCCGCTCATTTTTGCCGACACGGAGACTTATTCACTTGAACGCCTTGCTAGTATGTACGTAAATGAGATTGTGAGGTTGCATGGCATGCCTCAGATCCATAGTTTTTGGATCGTGACCCAAGATTCACTTCAAGATTTTGGGTTAACTTGCAAAAAAAAGCTATGGGCACGGATTTGCGATTTAGTTTGGCATACCATCCTCAAAACGGATGGGCAATCGTAAAGGACTACTCAAACTCTTGAAGATATATTAAAACTCGTGGTCCTAGATTTCAAAGGAAGTTGGGATAAGTATTTGCCATTGGTGGAATTCTCATACAACAACAATAGTTATTAAACAAATATAGCATGGTTCCATTCAAGCATTATATGGACAAAAATGTCGTTCTCCAATATGTTGGGATGAGGTGGGTGAAGCAACATTGTTGGGACCCGAAAGTTAGTACGTATGACTACCGAAATGATCCAAATGATTTCACAACGATACAAACCAAGACAAGATCGACAAAAGAGTTATGCGGATCTTCATCGAAAGGATGTGGAATTTAATGTAGGGGATCATGTATTATCATGAAGTTGCTCCATGGAAGGGAGTTACAAGATTTGGGGAAGAGAGAAAGCTCAAATCCACGCATTTATCGGGTCCATTTCAAATTCTCGACCGAGTAGGAAATGTAGCCTATAGACTTCATGTTACCTCCAAGTATGTCTCGTGTTCATAATGTGTTTCACATATCCAGATTTCAGAATATGTGAAAGACCCGAACCACGTTATCGAAGTTAGAACCGGACGAGATAGTCAAGACTTAACGTATGAGGAGGTACTGCCAAGATCTTGGATAGAAGGAGCATGTCCTACGCCAAGAAAGGTCATACCACAAGTTAAAGTTTTGTGGAGGAATCATGCTATAGAGGAAATGACCGGGAATGGAAACGGAAATGAAAGCGAGGTATCCTCACCTTTTCAAACACTGTGTACGCACGCCAATTTCGAGGATGAAATTTCATAAGGAGGGAGGTCAGAAGACCCCAAATTTTTTAAATAAAAAGGAATTTCCTTTATTTATTATTTTGAAATAGTAAGGGTTGATTTGATTAATGTGGATAGTTAAGGGTTAAATACGCAAATATTTCAAAATAAGCAAGTGGTTATAAAATATTCATTTTTGTCTGGGAATATTCGTTTGGTCGTGGAATATTCAGATCGTCTGGGAATATTCGTTTCGTCGTGGAATATTCGATCGTCGGAAATATTCGCACAAACGGCTAGCATGCCAAGCCATGTGTGGGCCCCATAACGGAAAGCGATTGGATGAGGAAAACGACAAATATAAGTTGGTTAAAAATAATTGCCAGAAGTTGTTACCGTTAAGAAGATCGTTGAATACCTTATGGTTAAAATACAAGAATACGCGTGGTCGCACAAAGAAGACACCAGACGCATAAAGATTGTTGAATTATTGATCCTTACGTAAGAAGGCACTACTCAATAATTTTCACAAGAGTTATCGCTCAATATTTTATTTTATCGATTCAATAATTGTTGCGTTGATATTTTATATTATTATTGTTTCAATAATTGTCATCGCACAAGATTTCCCATTATCGCATCAATAATTCATATTATTTGAATAATATTATTAGATAACATTATTGGCAATGTCTAGAAAGTTCTCGTCTAAGGAGAGGTTTGGTCACCTAATTGCGCTACCAAGAAGAGAGATCCTTATCGAAAGCCCCTCTTTCCGGAAATGTACCGTCATTATAAATGTGATTCTCGTAATATTATTTGTGAATAATTAATTATTGATTCATATGATAAGGAAATATTTATTTTATATGAATATAAATGATGGATTTATTTATGTGGTTATTAATGAAGGAATTAATGCCGAGATGTTTTATTTGTATTTTGCCTGATTCGAGGTATTAAAAGATCAAATCTGTTGTTATTATGACTTTATTGTGTGAGTTATAATATTTAATCCGACTGCTGGATCGTTGTAATTTTTGGATATGTTATACATATATAAGTTGAGTATATGTCCACAAATTTTGAACCGTTAAAAATGAACGAATGATTTGTTATAAATTTTAAGAGGTGTCTCGATTCGTAAATTAGGGTTATAATTGATTTTGGTGGAAAATTTAGAATTGAGTGGGCCCCACTTGTGGTTGGTGAAAAAAATGTGCTGAATTTTATTTCAAATGTGGTGGGTGGCAATAGTAAGTGTAAAGCCATCGTAGCAGAAAGTCAAGTCTCGCTTTACGGCTAACATTTTCCTATAAATAGAGGGCTATGTTAGAATTGAAAATCACACCGTAAACAAAGTTTTCTCTTTCTCTCTATATTATCGAGCGTATTTTGTGAGTATTTAGATACTTTGAGAGTCATTGCTCAAAGATAAGTTTCATTCAAAGATCACTTCCGACCTTTCCTTCCAAGTAATCGATTCTTTGAGGTAAGGGATATTATTTTTTTCAGAATGATATTATTTCTTCAATATCATTATGTCAAATGTCGATCCGAAGTTTTTATCAAATTTGGAACTTTTTCATGTCGGGTTATTCATGAGTTTATTCATGAGTTACTATTCATGAAGTTACTATTCACGAGTTACTATTCACGAAGTTACTATTCACGAGTACTATTCATGAAGCGTGAAAATGTTTTTTTTGTGGAATTTCTATCTTTTGATGTCTGAGTTACTATTCACGATACGACACTATTCACGATACCAAGACTATTCACGATACTAAGACTATTCATCGAAAAATAAAATTTCTTCTTTTCGTTCAAAATATCTATTCGATACTAGCTTTGATTGTATCCATGTTTTGATCATTCTTGAATTTTACACCACTATGATTATTTTTGAGGTATTGTTGGACATGGATAAAACAAAGTACTAATCATTAATCCTTAATCTCTTGTCATTTTGTTTCACCGGATTCGCTTTTTAAAAATATTTTCATCATCCTCGCCTTAAATGATGATATTATTGAATATCTTTGGCCCGTAGGCAAAGATGAATGATTTCAAGAATATCTGGGCTCAGAGAAAAGATGAGCAGTGTGTTTAAATGAATACGACCGATCGATGAATATCTTTGGCCTTTAGTGCAAAGATGAACAGTGTTGAGATGAACACGATCGATTGATGAATATCTTTGGCTCAGAGTGCAAAGATGAATATTTGATTTGAGATGAATATTGATTGATGTTACAGGATAAAATATTGATGATGGATCGTTAAATTCATAGATTATAGTAGATTTCATTCTCTACGTAACTCTTCTATGAATTATTATTTCACCGCGAATATTGATCTCAAAACTTGTTGTCTCATGTCAGTATTCTATCGATTTTTCCTCGTTGGAGACTAACGATAATTTGTTGTATATTATCTTAGTCATAGTATTCTTTATCGGGCTAGTTGAGCTCACCCTTTTCCTTGTTGTTCCATTTTCTTCTCGTGGAGGCGGTAGAATGTAAAATAGTACTAGTCTGGGGTATGGAATGAAGGTTCTAGAGAGAGTTGTTTAGTAGTCCTCACCATTTTGTAAAATAATGTATCAATAATTATGATGGGGATTTATTTATGCGGTGGATATTGTCTAGAAGACAATATTATATTTAAACTCATTAAGATATATTGTCGTATTTCACACTACATTCAGTATTATTGAAGTTGTAGTTTGTTTTTTGTACCATGTATTTGGCGCACTCAAAATGGGTGTCAGGTATACCTATTTTGGGGGCGCCACAAATCTCTCTTTTAAAATCTTCCCGACTCGCTTCTTCTATTTTCATGGCTATGATTACCACCCGAGTGGTTACCATTTTTGTTCCATCTTTTTCTTTCTCCTACCGGTTATCGTTGTTTTGTTGGATCGCTATCTGTATGATCCTCGGTTGTGATCCTCGGTTGACCAGTACTTTCGTTATCTCGCTCTAATAATTGAGCCTCATTGACAACATCCGAATAGAGAGAAAATTTATGAGAAATGAGATATCGATGCACGCCGGTTTCAAACCCTCGTAAACATCCGCTACCATACGCTCCTCATTCTCCACCAAATGAGGTGCAAACTCGATAACTCCGCCAACTTCGCTTTCGCATCGAGACCGTCATGTTATTTTGCTCGGTCTAATAAACTCCACTTCCTTCATACGAATTAACACTTTCGTGAAAGTATTTGTCATTAAATAGTTTCAAACGCTCCCAAGACATGCCGAAAAGCATTTGGATGGGTACGCTTCATGACTCCCCACGAAGACCGCTTCGTCACACGGAACATAAAGGTGGCGAATGGCACCTTCGCTCCTCCCGCATCCCAAGACATCGAATATCTTGGTGATTTGTTTGACCCACGTCTCCGCTTTAATCGGATCCCGCTTCCCTGCACTCGTGGTTCCAACTCTTTGAATCGCTTGGTTGTGACCGGTACCATGCATTACCATTGTTTCTTCTCAGATTTTGAACAGAACCTCCTTCGTCTGGTTTTGCATAAATCGCAAAAAGCTTCTAAACATCTCATCATTCATCGATCGCTTTTCGGTGGTGTTGTTTGTGGGAGGAACATTGCCACTGTTGCACGTTCTCCTCGTTGGTGAGTACAGGCGTCTCCACGGCCTCAATTGCTCCACTGTTAACGTTATCAGTTGCCATTCTTAAATACTGCCATAAAACTAGAGTTAATTAAACAGATTAACAAATCACATAATACCCCTATATTATGATCAACCAACAAATAAGCTTAGGTAGGACACACTAGCTGAAGGATTTACTCTCTCTCCCTCCTAGTTCTATTCCCCGATCTCCGCCAGAGATCATATCCCTAAGCTCGATACTAATCATGGCGACCCCCAAAATAGGTATACATCACCCATTTTGAGTTGTCAAATATATGGTACAAAACAACTACAACTTTATTATTACAACATAAAAACTATGAGTTTAAAATACAAATATTGTCATCTAGACAATATCAATACCCAAATAAATCCTCATCATAATTATTGATACATTATTTTATGAAAATGGTGAGGACTACTAAACAACTCTCTCAGAGAACTATCATTCCATACCCCACTGCGTACTTCATTACATTCTCGTCTCCTAAGAAGAAAAAATGGAACAACAAGGAAAAGGGTGAGCTCAACTAGCCCAGTAAAGAATATTATGACTAAGATAATATAGAACAAATTATCGTTAGTTCTCAACACGTAAAAATCTGATAGAATACAATAGACAACAAATTTCAGATTAATATTCGCAGCGAAAAATAATAATTCATAGAATAGTTACGTAGAGGATGAAATCTACTAATATCTATGAATTTAATAGTTCATCATCATTATTTTATCCCTGTAACATCAATCAATATTTATCTTGAATCAAATATTCATCTTTGCACTACATGCCAAAGATATTCATCAGTTGGTCATGTTCACCTCAACACCTGTTCATCTTTGCACTACGGGCCAAAGATATTCATAAGAAAATCAACCATCTTTGCACTTCAGGCCAAAGATATTTAGTAACATCATCATTTAGGATTGAGGATGATGAAAAATATTTTAAAGAAACGAATCCAGTGAAACAAAAGACAAGGATTAAGGATTAAGGATTCGTACTTTGTTTTATCCATGTCCAAAAATACCTCAAAAATAGTCATAGTGGAGTAAAATTCAAGAATGATCAAAACATGGATACAATCAAAGCTAGTATCCATAATAGATATTTTGGACAAAAATGAAAATTTAGTTTTTCTGTGAGTAGTGTCGTATTCGTGAATAGTGCCGTATACGTGAATAGTGTCGTATACGTGAATAGTAACCCCGACACCAACAAGTTCCAAATTTGATAAAAACTTCAGATCAATATTTTGGCATAATGATATTGAAGAAAATAATATCATTCATGAAGAAAATAATATCCCTTACTGTAACAACCCCAAAATAGGTCCATTCCATCCAACCCATTCTGAGTCGCCAAATATATGGTACGGAAAATAACTACAACTTTATTACAACAATTGTCGTGCAAAATACAACAACACATATGCTGTGAGTTTGGATACAAATATATACCAATCAGAAAGCACGCCACAATGACACCTTACATAAAGGTATAGTCAAAAACCTGCTGTTTTAGAAATTAGAATCTTTGGGAAGTGCTCAAGGAAACCTTAGATACATGGGAGGCCATGCTTTTAGGTTATGGTAGATATCATATGGCCACTGCAATTATCCTTGGTTGACCTAATAGACCCCTAAAGAAAAACGAGAAGATTACTATCGTATTCTTCCCAATGGTGAGTCTTTCTTGACATATCATTATCTCCACTGTCTTTAATTGGGTATTATACTCCAAACAAACACCAAGATTATATAGGTAGTGCTTGTAAATATACTCAAACAAGTGGATGTGCACAACCTTGTCTTATGATAACACGAGTTTGTATGTCATTAGACATCTTGTATGGTAGTGACAAAACACCCTTCCAAAGTTAAATTCACCTCACCCTCAACAACTATAGACCACCACTCTATTCCCTCGCTATCCCCGCCGACCCAACTACACT
This sequence comes from Panax quinquefolius, assembly GCA_020205615.1. Lineage (NCBI taxonomy): Eukaryota > Viridiplantae > Streptophyta > Magnoliopsida > Apiales > Araliaceae > Panax > Panax quinquefolius. Next base: position 45,852,156 of record CM035170.1, read on the forward strand.
TTTATTACACGAAAGGAATTGTGAAACAAAAGGGTGAGCACAACTAGCTCAATAAAGAATATTATGACTAAAGATAAATAAATTATCAATAGTCTTCATCAAGAATAAATCGTAGATTTAGAACATATGGTAGATGATAAAACTTTTCAACCATAGTCATAAATGGAATGAGCAATCCATTAGAAGAGTCAAATAGACTATAAAGTCTATTGTCTTTCCACGTTAAAAGTCCACCAACAATATTTTATCCCTCAGTAACATCAATCAACAGCCTTTCCACAATCATATGAATAACTCATAATCATAATTGTGATTCTAAATTCCTCTTCTCATCCGTGACGATGATAATTTTCATCATTGCCTTTACCCGAAACATCAAATATCATGGTTATACCAAATCACGCCTCGCATTCATAATCATACTAATAAATTCATCTTTGCACCACGGGTCAAAGATATTCATCAACGATTCATCTTTACACTACAAAGCTAAAGATATTCAACAATGAGTCATCTTTGCATTACGAGCCAAAGATATTCATCAATAATTCATCTTTGCACTATGTGCTAAAGATATTCAACAACAGTCATCTTTGCATTCACGAGCAAAAGATATTCATCAATAATTCTCTTTTGCACTACAAAGCTAAAGATATTCAACCTGCATGTGCTAAAGATATTCAACAACAAAGTCATCTTTTGCATTACGAGCCAAAGATATTCATCAATAATTCATCTTTGCACTACAAAGCTAAAGATATTCAATTGTAAATTCAATGGTCATGATCATACCACCAACAATTCAACTTTTGCACTCATCGGCCAAAGAGAACCTATGGTCACGATCATACCAATAATCTACCCATCTTTACACTCAAGTCAAAGAGAAATATCATCATTAGGGTTATAAGAATGTTATATAAAAATAATATAATCAAAACATGGTTTTAATTTCAAGAGTAAGATTCATAAATCAACGATAATTTGGTCGAGAGAAGAAACCAATTTGTTGTGAATAGTACTCGTATTAAAGACATAGTCCCGTATACGCATAAGTAACCTCGATACCTAAAAAGATAAAGTTTCATAATAAAATTCATATCCATATTTATAACACCTTAATCCAAATGTTATAAATCACTAAGAAATCTCATAATCTAATATTATTAATATTATAATAATATTTTAATCATTTCTCAAACTTATAAATAATTTAATCCAATTATTTACACTTTAATAATTAATGCATTTAATCATCTAAAATGCCAAACTCATAAGATTTCATCATCATTAACCAAAACCCTCATAAAAATCAGATATATCTCATATATGATTCTCAAGCCAATAAATCATATTTTCCAATTTTCTTACTTCACATAACATATTTAATTCATTTACTCATAACTAGAACATTTTCATGAAAAATACCAAATCGCTTCTAAAAATATTTCTTTTTCGGGATTTAGCATAAAATAGTCCCATATTGAACATATATTTTTTCTAAATTTTAAAATTCATTTACTATTTTTCATATGGCCAAAACCACGAATATTTAAACATTTATCATAAATTGTACTTTTATCCAAAAATTTGAAATTCACAGAAGAGTATTAATCGATATTATATAGATGTACTCTCAATAAAAATTTCATCAATTTTGGAGTTAACCGCAAGGAGTTATAAATAGTTACTTTTAGAATAGTCTTTTTTCATAAAATTCATAACTCCTAATCTATACATCCAAAAATACCTCAAAATAATCATAGTGGTGTAAAATTCCAAAATGATCAAAACATGGATACAATCAAAGCTAGTATCCGTAATAGATATTTTAGTATTTAAAAGAAAAATTTTCATTTTTATTGAATAGTGCCGATTCGTGAATAGTGTCAGATATCGTGAATAGTGCTTAGTATCGTGAATAGTAACTCCGACACCAAAAGATAGAAATTCCACAAAAAACATCTTCACGCTTCATGAATAGTACTCGTGAATAGTAACTCGTGAATAGTAACTCATGAATAGTAACTCGTGAATAGTAACTCATGAATAGTAACCCCGACATGAAAAAGTTCCAAATTTGATAAAAAGTTCCAACCAATATTTCAGCATAATGATATTGAAGAAATAATATCATCTGAGAAGAAAATAACATCCCTTACTATCCCTTACCTCAAAAGAGCAGCACTTCTGACAGGATATCGGATATGACGCTGAAGGAAACTTGCACTGATGAATATCAACTCGCCAAGTATCTAAATACTCACAAATTACACTCAATAATCTAGAGAGAGAAAGAGAGAAAACTTTGTTTCTGGTGTGATTTTCAATTTAACTTAAAGCCCCTCTATTTATAGGAAAATGTTAGCACGTCAAGCGAGACTTGACTCAGAACTCGATGACTTTTACCGCGCTACTATTCCACCCACCAAAAATCAGCCATCTTCCCCAACAACCAAGAGTGGGGCCCACTCAATTCTAGAATTTTCCACCAAAACCTAATTTCCGAATCAGTTACCTCTTAAAATTCATAACAAATCATACATTCATTTTTAACGGTTCAAAATTTGTGGACATATACTCAACTTATATATGTATAACATATCCAAAAATTACAACGATCCAACGGTCGGATCAAAATTTATAACTCACTTAATATAGTCAAGAACACCGATTTTTTCGGACTATTAGTCCTTCTGGACTAGTTTCATTCAAAATTTCACCACGAAATATCTACAAAGAATTTTGGGTGATTCAAATTTCTACAGTTAGCTTACTTTAGGGCTTTCTTTTGATATATGGCTCATCTCTTAACTCATTATACACAAAGAGTTATGGATTTTACAAAATCAAGTAATAAACTAATTTTTCTGAAAATCCCATATTTTGTTCTCCATTTCGACAAATACTGATAAAACACCTCATCTTTAATTCCTTCACTTATAAATACATAAATAAATCCATCATTTATATCCACATCAAATAAATATTTTCTTATCATATAAATCAATAACTAATTATTCACAAATAATATTACGAATCACAATAATGACAACCGTGCGGTTCAGAAAGAGGGGCTTTCAATAAGGATCTCTCCTTCATCGGGGCTGCAATTAGGTGACCAAACCTCTCCTTAGATGTAACTTTCTAGACATTGCCAATAATGTTATCTAATAATATTATTCAAATAATATGAATTATTGATCCGATAATGAGAAATCATAAATGTTGACAATTATTGAAACAATAATAATATAAACTATCAACGCAAAGAATTATTGAATCAATAAAATAAAATATTGAGCAAGAATTACTTTAACAATTATTGAGTAATGCCTTCTTATGTAAGGATCAATAATCAAAAAATACTGTATGTAAAACCGTGTGCTGCTCTTCGTGCAAACACGCCAGACATCGTATTTTAACCACCGGGTATTCCAACAATGTTAATGATATAACGATTACGCTCGTTATTTATAAAACTTAATTTTGTCGTTTTCTTCATCCGACAGCTTATTCTATTATGGGGCCCAAAATGGTCGCTATTGCAGTGCATACGAATATTCCCGACGTAAAGAATATTCCACGACCAAACGAATATTCTCCAAACAACAATGAATATTTTATAACCACTTGTGTATTTTGAAAAAAAATTCATATATCACCCTTAACTTTAACTTTTATCAATTTAACCATTTACTGAATAGTAATTATAAGAAAAATTGAATACTTTTATTTCATAAAATTCGGGGTCTTACACTTACCTTGCAAAGACAGTACTTCTAGTTGAAACACCGGATATAAGCTACGACTTGAACTTGTACCGTATAGCAACACTCAAAGTATTAAAATACTCACAAGAATACGCTCAATATATCGAGAGAGAAAGAAAGAGAAAACTTTAGTATTCGGTGTAATTTTCAATTCTAACCTAAGCACTCTATTTATAGGAAAATGCTTAGAACACCAAAGCAGAAAATTTAATTTAATAATATTTATTTTTTCCACAACTTCCTACGCACCAAGAATCTAGATTCAGCCCATTCCACACACATGTGAAACACATCATAATAAAAAAAAACATTTTTGTTATTTAAAATATTTTAAACTTCCAAAAATTAATTATTTCGGAGCTTCAGAACTTCAATAATTCATAATAAATAGCCCTTTTGTCAGAAAATTCAAATCTCGCAAGTTTTTATAGGAAATTCAATTCTCTACAACTTTACAGAAGAAAATATTTCCAAATTCCAAACAGAAATTGACCGAAATCCACAAACAGGCGATTTTACATGCTATAATCAAATTTCAGTCAATAAATGGGGTCCGCAGACATGTTTAACATGTTTTAAACATTTATTGTAACAAAAAATACTCTTCCTCCTCAGATACTCATATAGCCCACATTTATTGTAAAAATATCGCCATTATTATATTATTAAAATATAATAATATATTTAAATGAATTATTTTATCGTAAAAAGATAAAATATTAATTTTTCAACAATTGTCACATTAAATTTTTTTTCCATCTATATCCACATAAAATCAATATTTTCCTCATCATATAAATCAATAATTAATTATTTACAAGTAATATTACAGAATCACAATATCGAATGAAAGTGTCGTTCCTGGGATAGAGGGGCTTTCCAATAAGGATTTCTCTCCTTGGTAGCGTAATTAGATGACCTAACCTCTCCTTAGACAGAACTTTCTAGACATTGCCAACAATGTTATCCAATAATATTATTCAGATAATGGAAAATACTGTGTAATGACAAGTATTCAAAACAAAGAATAATATAAAATATCAACGCAAAGAATTATTGAATCAATAAAAATATCGAATAAAGAATTATCGTAACAATTATTGAGTAGTGCCTTCTTACGTAAGGATCAATAATTCAAAATATTGTGCAATACCGTAAAGCTCTTTGTGCAACAACGCCAGACATCGTATTTTAACCACCCCCAGAATCCAATAGTGTTAACGGTAACAACTACGTCGTTATTTGTAAACAACTTGTCATTTTCTTCATCCAATCGCTTTTCGTTATGGGGCCCACACAAGGCTGCGCCGTCGTACGAAGATTTCCCGACAACAAGAATATTCCACAACCAAATGAATATTTTATAACCACTTACTTATTTGAAATATTTGCGTATTTTACCCATAACTATCCACATTAATCAAATCAACCCTTAATATTTCAAAATAATAAATAAAGGAATTTAAATTTCATTTATTAATAATTTGGGGTCTTACAAATGACACGCAAACACATATATAGCACCGCATAGGTATTAGGCACGCGTTACAACTTACGGGACTCGATTCCGACTTACAGAGGCCGAGTTATCGGTAGTAGCAAAATTCGACCAACACTTAGGCAAAAAGTCTAAAAAGATACCAAAACCCGTCTCGACCGTCAGAATGAGATTTGAAACTAATACATAGTACCGCGTATGAATTAGGCACGCGTTACAACTTACAGAACTCGATTCTGACTTACGGAGGCCGAGTTATCAGCCCATTGGCAAAACTTACCAACACTTAGGAAAAAATTCAAAAAATTGGCCAAAATTAGCCTCGGACGTCGTAATGACACACAAATATGTACATAGCACCACGTAGGCATTAGGCACGCGTTACAACTTACGGAGGCCGAGTTATCATCCCGTGCAGCAAAACCGACCAACACTTAGGCAAAAACTCAAAAAGAGGTCAAAACCGCACGGTCAGTCATAACGATTACACGCAAACATGTATGTAGCACTGTGTAGTTATTAGACATGTGTTACAAATTATGGGACTCAATTTCGACTTACGGAGGCCGAGTTATTAGCTTGTAGGAAAAACTGACCAACACTTGGGCAAAAAGTCAAAAAAGAGGCCAAAACCCGTCTCGACCGTTGTAACGATACTCAAAGAAGTACATAGCACCGCGTATGTATTAGGCACGCGTTATAACTTACGGGACTCGATTCCGACTTACGGAGGCCGAGTTATCAGCCCGTAGGTAAAACTGACTGACACTTAGGCAAAATGTCAAAAAAGAGGCCAAAACCCGTCTCAGTCATCGTAATGACACGTAAACACATACATAGCACCACGTAGGTATTAGGCACGCGTTACAACTTACGAAACTCGATTCTGACTTACGGAGGCCGAGTTATCAGCCCGTAGGCAAAACTGACCAACACTTAGGCAAAAAATCGAAAAAGAGGCCAAAAGTCGCCTCTACCGTTGTAACGATACGGAAACTAGTATATAGCACCACGTAGGTATTAGGCACGCGTTACAATTTATGGGACTCAATTCTGACTTACGGAGGCCGAGTTATCAGCCCGTAGACAAAACTAACCAACACTTAGGTAAAAAGTCAAAAAAGAGGCCAAAACCCGCCTCGGCCGTCGTAACGATACGCTAATATATACATAGCACCGCGTAGGTATTAGGCATACGTTATAACTTACGAGATTCGATTCCGTCATACGGAGGCCGAGTTATCAGCCATAGGCAAAATTGACCAACACTTAGGCAAAAAGTCAAAAAAGAGGCCAAAAACCACCTTGGCAGTCGTAACGACACGCAAACACATACATAGAACCGCGTGGGTATTAGGCATGTGTTACAACTTATGGGTCTTGATTTTGACTTACGGAGGCCGAGTTATCAGCCCGTAGGCAAAACTGAACAACACTTAGGCTAAAAGTCGAACAAGAGGCCAAAACCAGCCTCGACCGTCGTAACGATATGCAAATACGTACATAGCAACACGTTGGTATTAGGCACGCGTTATAACTTAAGGGTCTCGATTCCGACATACGGAGGCCGAGCTATCAACCTGTAGGCAAAACTGACCAACTCTTAGGCAAAAAGAGGCCAAAACTCACCTCGGCCGTCGTAACAACACGCAAAGACATACATAATACTGCATGGGTATTAGGCATGCGTTATAACTTGCGGGATTCAATTTCGACTTACGAAGGCCGAAGTTATCACCCGTAAAGCAAAACAAAAAACAACATTTAGGTTAAAAGTCAAAAAGAGGCTAAAACCCGCTTCTACCGTCAGAACGATTAACGCAAAGACATACATAGCAATCGCGTTGGTATTGAGCACTCGTTACAAGTTACGAGACTCGATTCCGACTTACGGAGACCGAGTTATCAGCCCGTATGCAAAACTCGCCAACACTTAAGCAAAGACTCGAAAAAGAGGCCAAAACCCGCCTCGACCGTCGTAACAACATGCACACACATATATAGCACAACGTAGGTATTAGGCACGTGTTACAACTTACGGGACTCAATTCTAACTTACGGAGGCCGAGTTATCAGCCCGTAGGTAAAACATACCAACACTTAGGCAAGAAGTCAAAAAAGAGGCCAAAACCCGCCTCGGCAGTCGTAAATACACGCAAATATGAACATAGCACAGTGTAGGTATTAGGCACGTGTTAGAAATTACGGGGCTCGATTCTGACTTACAGAGGCCGAGTTATCAGCCCGTAGGCAAAACTGACCAACACTTAGGCAAAATGTCGAAAAAGAGGCCAAAACCCGCCTCGGCCGTCGTAACAACAAGCTAACATGTGCATAGTACCGCGTAGGTATTAGGCACGCGTTACAACTTACGGGACTCAATTCCGAGAAATGGAGGCCGAGTTATTAGCCCGTATGCAAAACTGAACAACACTTAAGCAAAAAGTCGAAAAAGAGGCCAAAACCCACCTCGGCCATCGTAACAACACGCTAACACATACATAGCACCGCGTGGGTATTACGCAGCGTTATAACTTAGGAGACTCAATTTCGACTTACGGAGGCCGAAGTTATCAACCCGTAGGAAAAGCGCACAATACTTAGACAAAAAGTAAAAAAGAGGCCAAACCATGCCTCGGTAAAGTCAGAATGACACAAACACATACACATAGCACCGCTGCATGTATTAGCGTATGTGCTACAACTTATGGGACTCGATTTCCACATACACGTAGCTAAGTTCATCACTCGTGAGCAAAATTGACCAACACTTATGTAACACCCCCTTCCTGAAAAGGAAAGGGAGGTCACGTGCAAAGCATAACAAACCTAAAAATTAGTAAACAGAGAACTAATAACTTCAAAATATTAATAATAATATCCATCAATAGCGTACTAAATACAATTCTCCAAATAAAGTCACAATAATTAAAACTAAAAATTAGAAACAACCTATGTGGTCAAAGGCAACTCTCACATCACCCTAGCCCTGAATCACCCCTGCAAACCTACCGGAAGAAAAACACAGCATGAGCCAATTGCCCAGTACGGATATAAGGATACAAAAGATATACAACTGAAATACGAAATCAACATAGACAAAATATTGCCTCTGACAAAAATAAAACTCCAAAGATCTGAATAGAATATATCTGAACCAACAGGAATAACGAAACAACTAGAGGAGTAAAGAAAATAATAAACTGAAATAACTAACCCAATTATTTGAAAGGAGACGAAACGAACTGAAATGGAACGAACAAAACTAACACAATAAAATAATAGGCTGAAACAAATGGCTGGGGTTATTTCATACCGATTGAGCTTAGAAATATATCTTGTCACACAGACAAGTCAAAACCATGCCACACAGGCAAGTCAAAATAATGCCACACAGGCACATCAAAATAATGCCACACAGGCAAGTCAAAATAATGCCACACAGGCAAATCACACATTGGACCGCGAATCCAATGTATGCAAATCGGATAAGTGTGTTTGACACAACATCACCAATCCATGTAACGTAAAACTAGGTTAACCCATACACCTCCCACAACAAAAACACCGAATGGCCCACTTCCTCCGGAGCCCAAAACGGAGATCTGGTGGACTAATCACACCGCCACGGAGAGTGTCGTGTCTCTCGTGTTAAGACAACATGCTCGTGGTACCCCCACGTGGTTATAGCTCGTATACCCTACCAGATATTCTAACAAAATACCATGTCACAACACATGCGACATAATACCAACAAAAGGGTTCTATATGTACATGTTGAACCAAATCAAATTATAGTCACAATGTCTCAAAAAGAAAGGTAGAATATGTACCGCTTCTAGAATTATTAAAATAAATACTAAACATGATAACCTAATTCAAAGAGTACACATACGAGTCCAATGTGTCAACTCCAAAATGAAAGTAATGTATGAATTTCACAGGAAACAATTATGTGAAATCATAACAGAATTCGAAACAAGGGACAAGACAAACAAATCAAATTTAACAAGAGTCTCGTTGAACAAATCATGGAATATGTACCAATTTTAATAGAAGGAAATTAGTTTAAATTACTGAATACAACCAAAGTATCAATTATCAAATTTCTATTTAAGAATTCCAATAGGATTATAAGAAAATAAATGACGATATATCACGAGATATAACGAATGCAACTACAATCAAAGGAGTGGAATACGGAATCCGTACCTGATACTTCCAAGCCATTTATAGCACACTCCACAAAATTTTACCCTCAATTGCCAACGACATCAAATACGAAACGTTATTCGCAACCTAAACATGTTCACCTCATATTAAAAACAATCCAACCTAATAATTCTAAAATAATTCATAATCTATTTAATATGCCTTTAATCATCGCCTTTTATCAATTACTAATACTCCAAAATTTATATTCCAAAAATAACTCTTTAAATTCCCTCCGTCCGATCAAAATAAAAGGTAATAATAATACAATTATAAGTTACTTACTAATTATAATTTATATTAATATAAGATTAATTTCTCCAATTACATCAATTTTACAAAATAAACCCGAATTAAATTATAAATAATCTTTTAATCATCATTTTTTTAGGAAATAATAACCTTACTGTATATATATATATATATATATATATATATATATATATATATATATATATATATATATATAAAATAAGCCAAAATACCAAGCATGAATACCAGTATACCACTGCCTTCCGTCCGATCACATAAATTCCCGAATGAAGAGTGCACGTGGGATAATAAGTCCATTTCCAATCATGGCAAGCAACATTGGGACAGCAGATAATCCTTTTATATTATCAGGTTTCAGGAAATTAGTCCACATTTGTGCAACTGGCATCCACATAAAGAGAAGTGTGGCAGTCCAACCAGAAATCGATCCAACAAATTTGGTGCCTTCTTCTGAAAGTTTACCCATTCGAGCCATAACAACAGCCGCCACCGCCATGACAAAGGCCACTGCTCCTTTTCTTTTTGATTTGTACCGCATGTATGATTAAGTTTTAGTATTTATTTACTTATTATTTATCTTATTAATTCTCTAAATTAGAATAGGATTAATATTACTCACATAAATTAAACCCAACACTTTTAAAAATAAAAATAAAAATTGGGCTCAAATAGTTTAACAAGCCCAAACTTAGATACTTAAAAAAAAATATTAATTTGGCCCAATTAGTTTAAATACCCAAATTAATGTAACCACATACTTATAATAGTCCGAACAAATTAAATACAAATTGACCAAGACATAAGAAAAGCCCAATTAAAATATGGATTTAAATTTATTTATTTATTTATTTTTTTTTACCGGGTATTACAACTTAGGTAAAAAGATAAAAAAGAGGCCAAAACCCGACTCGGCCATTGTAATGACATGCAAACGCAGGCATAGCACCACGTAGGTATTAGGCACGTGTTATAACTTACGAGACTCAATTCTAACTTATAGAGGCCGAGTTATCAGTTCGTAGGCAAAATTGACCAACACTTAGGGAAAAAGTCAAAAAAGAAGCCAAATCCCATCTCGGCCGTCGTAATGACACGCAAACACGTACATAGCATTGCGCAGGTATTAGGCACGTGTTACAACTTACGGGACTCGATTCTGACTTACGGAGGCCGAGTTATCAGTCCGTAGACAAAACAGACCATCACTTAGGCAAAAAAATCAAAAGAGAGGCCAAAACTCATCGGTAGTTGAAACGATCTTAAACTTCGTATATAGTACCAACGAGGTATTGGCATGCGTTATAACTTACGGACTCAATTTCGACTTACGGAGGCCGAAAGTTATCACCGTAGATAAAACTAACCAACACTTAGGTAAAAGTTAAAAAGAGGCCAAAACCCGTCTCTACTACCGTAACGATACACGTTAACATATACATAGGACCGCGTGAGGTATTAGGCATACGTTATAACTTACGGGACTCGATTTCGATACGGAGTTCGAAAGTTATCACCAGTAAAGCAAAGCCCGACCAACACTGGGCAAAAGTCAAAAAGAGGCTAAAAAACCTCGACGGTCAGAATAACGACACGCAAACACATACATAGAACGGCGTGGGTATTAGGCGTGTGTTACAACTTATGGGTCTTGATTACGACTTACGAGGAGGAAATTATCACCAGTAGGCAAACCGAACAACACTTAGGCAAAAAGTCGAACAAGAGGCCAAAACCAACCTCGACCGTCGTAACGATATGCAAACACTACAAATGCTCTTCCAGGAACCGTTGACTTTGACTTTTATGGGACAGCCTTTTGAGTCATCGTCCCCGCTGAACTAGGTTTCGCTACCGTACAATCTCGAGCGATATGTCCTTCCTTTCCACAATTATAGCATACCTTGAACTGTTGTGGGCAGTTTGGGCTGATATGTCCCTCTTTCCCGCATTTGTAACATACTACCGGTGGTCGTTCTCCTCCCTTGGAACTAGTTGCTGCTGGTGCTGATGCCTTCACATGGTCGTTGTTGAATCTCCTCTTTTTAAAATCTCCTCCCGACTCGCTTCTTCTATTTTCATGGCCATGATTACCACCAGAGTGGTTACCATTTTTGTCCGTCTTTTTCTTTCTCCGCTGGTTATCGTTGTTTTGTTGACTGCTATCTCCGGTATGATCCTGGTTGTGATCCCTCGGTTGACCGTACTCGTTATCTCGCTCTAATAATTGAGCCCTGTTGACAACATCTGAATAGAGAGAAAATTTATGAGAAATGAGATATTGACGTATGCCGGGTTTCAAACCTCTCAGAAACATCCGCGTCATACGTTCCTCATTCTCCACCAAATGAGGTGCGAAACTCGATAACTCCGCGAACTTCGCCTCAGACCGAGACACCGTCATGTTATTACGCTCCAAATCTAATAAACTCCACTTCATTCATACGACGAACACTTTCGGGAAAGTATTTGTCATTAAATAGTTTCAAACGTCTCCCAAGACATGCTTGAAAAGAAATTTGGATGGGTACGCTTCACAGACTCCCACCGAAGACCGCCTCGTTCACGGAACATAAAGGTGGCGAATGGCACCTTCTGCTCCTCCGTGCATCCCAAGACATCGAATATCTTGGTGATTTGTTTGACCCACGTCTCCGCCTTAATCGGATCCGGCTTTCCCCAGAATTCTGGTGGTTCCAACTCTTTGAACTGCTTGGCTGTGACCAGCTGTGCATTACCATTGTTTCTTCCTGTATTTTGAACAGGAACCTCCTTCGTCTGGTTTTGCATAAATCGCAAAAAGCTTCTAAACATCTCATCATTCATCGTCTGCTCAGTGGTGTTGTTTACAGGAGGAACATTGCCAGCCTGTTGCACGTTCTCCTCGTTGGTGAGTACAGGCGTCTCCACGGTCTCAATTGCTCCACTGTTAACGTTCTCAGTTGCCATTCTGAAATACTGCCATAAAACTAGGGTTAATTAAACATATTAACAAATCACATAATACCCCTATATTATGATCAACCAACAAATAAGCTTAGGTAGGACACACTAGCGAAGGATTTACTCGTCTCTCCCCTCCTAGTTCTATTCCCCGATCTCCGCCAGAGATCATATCCCTAAGCTCTGATACCAACTGTGACGCCCCCAAAATAGGTATACATCACCCATTTTGAGTTGTCAAATATATGGTACAAAAACAACTACAACTTTATTATTACAACATAAAAACTATGAGTTTAAAATACAAATATTGTCATCTAGACAATATCAATACCCAAATAAATCCTCATCATAATTATTGATACATTATTTTATGAAAATGGTGAGGACTACTAAACAACTCTCTGTAGAACTATCATTCCATACCCCGACTCGTACTCGCTACATTCTCGTCTCCTAAGAAGAAAAAATGAAACAACAAGGAAAAGGGTGAGCTCAACTAGCCCAGTAAAGAATATTATGACTAAGATAATATAGAACAAATTATCGTTAGTTCTCAACACGTAAAAATCTGATAGAATACAATTGACAACAAATTTCAGATTAATATTCACAGCGGAAAATAATAATTCATAGAATAGTTACGTAGAGGATGAAATCTACTAATATCTATGAATTTAATAGTTCATCATCATTATTTTATCATTATTTTATCCCTGTAACATCAATCAATATTTATCTTGAATCAAATATTCATCTTTGCACTACATGCCAAAGATATTCATCAGTTGGTCATGTTCACCTCAACACCTGTTCATCTTTGCACTACGGGCCAAAGATATTCATAAGAAAATCAACCATCTTTGCACTTCAGGCCAAAGATATTCAGTAACATCATCATTTAGGATTGAGGATGATGAAAAATATTTTAAAGAAACGAATCCAGTGAAACAAAAGACAAGGATTAAGGATTAAGGATTCGTACTTTGTTTTATCCATGTCCAAAAATACCTCAAAAATAGTCATAGTGGAGTAAAATTCAAGAATGATCAAAACATGGATACAATCAAAGCTAGTATCCATAATAGATATTTTGGACAAAAATGAAAATTTAGTTTTTCTGTGAGTAGTGTCGTATTCGTGAATAGTGTCAGTATCGAATGAATAGTGTCGATCACGTGAATAGTAACCCCGACACCAACAAGTTCCAAATTTGATAAAAACTTCAGATCAATATTTTGGCATAATGATATTGAAGAAAATAATATCATTCATGAAGAAAATAATATCCCTTACCTTGCAAAGACAGTACTTCTAGTTGAAACACCGGATATAAACTACGACTTGAACTTGTACCGTATAGCAACACTCAAAGTATTAAAATACTCACAAGAATACGCTCAATATATCGAGAGAGAAAGAGAGAGAAAACTTTAGTATTCGGTGTAATTTTCAATTCTAACCTAAGCACTCTATTTATAGGAAAATGCTTAGAACACCAAAGCAGAAAATTTAATTTAATAATATTTTTTTTCCACAACTTCCTACGCACCAAGAATTTAGATTCAGCCCATTCCACACACATGTGAAACACATCATAATAAAAAAAACGTTTTTGTTATTTAAAATATTTTAAACTTCCAAAAATTAATTATTTCGGAGCTTCATAACTTCAATAATTCATAATAAATAGCCCTTTTGTCAGAAAAATCAAATCTCGCGTGTTTTTATAGGAAATTCAATTCTCTACAACTTTGCAGAAGAAAGTTTTTCCAAATTCCAAACAGAAATTGACCGAAATCCACAAACAGGCGATTTTACACAGTTATAATCAAATTTCGGTCAATAAATGGGGTCCACCGACATGTTTAACATGTTTTAAACATTTATTGTAACAAAAAATAATCTTCCTCCTTGTATACTCATATAGCCCACATTTATTGTAAAAATATCACCATTATTATATTTTTAAAATATAATAATATATTTAAATAAATTATTTTATCAGAAAAAGATAAAATATTAATTTTCAACAATTGTCACATTAAAAAATTTCTCCATCTATATACACATAAAATCAATATTTTCCTCATCATATAAATCAATAATTAATTATTGACAAGTAATATTACAGAATCACAATACTGACAACCAGGCAGTTCCCAGGATAGAGGGGGCTTTCCAATAAGGATTTCTCCTTACTGGCGCGCAATTAGATGACCTAACCTCTCCTTAGACAGAACTTTCTAGACATTGCCAATAATTTTATCCAATAATATTATTCAGATAATGGAAAATACTGTGTAATGACAATTATTGAAACAACAGTAATATAAAATATCAATGCAGCAATTATTGAATCAATAAAATACTGGACAATAATTACTGTAACAATTATTGAGTAGTGCCTTCTTACGTAAGGATCAATAATTCAAAATATTGTGCAATACTGCAGTGCTATCTTGTGCAACAAACGCAGACATCGATTTTAACCACTTGGTAATCCAATAGTGTTAACGGTAACAACTACGCCGTTATTTGTAAACAACTTGTCGTTTTCTTCATCTAATCGCTTTCGGTTATGGGGCCCACACAAGGCTGCACCGTCGTACGAATATTCCCCGACAACAAGAATATTCCACGACCAAATGAATATTTTATAACCACTTGCTTATTTGAAATATTTGCGTATTTTACCCATAACTATCCACATTAATCAAATCAACCCTTACTATTTCAAAATAATAAATAGAGGAATTTAAATTTCATTTATTAATAATTTGGGGGTCTTACAAACGACACGCAAACACATATATAGCACCGCATAGGTATTAGGCACGCGTTATAACTTACGGGACTCGATTCCGACTTACAGAGGCCGAGTTATCAGGCCGTAGGCAAAATTGACCAACACTTAGGCAAAAAGTCGAAAAAGATACCAAAAACCCGTCTCGACCGTCGTAATGAGACGCAAACTAATACATAGCACCGCGGAGGAAGTAGGCACGCGTTACAACTTACAGAACTCGATTCTGACTTATGGAGGCCGAGTTATCAGCCCATTGGCAAAACTGACCAACACTTAGGAAAAAAGTCAAAAAAGTGGCCAAAATTAGCCTCGGCCGTCGTAATGACACACAAATATGTACATAGCACCACGTAGGCATTAGGCACGTGTTACAACTTACGGAGGCCGAGTTATCATCCCGTAGGCAAAACTGACCAACACTTAGGCAAAAACTCAAAAAAGAGGTCAAAACCCGCCTCGGCCGTCATAACGACACGCAAACATGTATATAGCACCGTGTAGTTATTAGACATGTGTTACAAATTATGGGACTCAATTTTGACTTACGGAGGCCGAGTTATTAGCATGTAGGAAAAACTGAGCAACACTTAGGCAAAAAGTCAAAAAAGAGGCCAAAACCCGCCTCGACCATTGTAACGATACTCAAAGAAGTACATAGCACCACGTATGTATTAGGCACGCGTTACAACTTACGGGACTCGATTCCGACTTACGGAGGCCGAGTTATCAGCCCGTAGGTAAAACTGACTAACACTTAAGCAAAAAGTCAAAAAAGAGGCCAAAACCCGTCTCGGCCGTTGTAACGATACTCAAAGAAGTACATAGCACCGCGTATGTATTAGGCACGTGTTACAACTTACGGGACTCGATTCCGACTTACGGAGGCCGAGTTATCAGCCCGTAGGTAAAACTGACTAACACTTAGGCAAAAAGTCAAAAAAGAGGCCAAAACCCGTCTCAGTCATCGTAATGACACGTAAACACATACATAGCACCACGTAGGTATTAGGCACGCGTTACAACTTACGAAACTCGATTCCGACTTACGGAGGCCGAGTTATTAGCCCGTAGGTAAAACAGACCAACACTTAGGCAAAAAGTCAAAAAAGAGACCAAAACCAGCCTCAGATCACTACAAGAAAAAGGTCTATCACGATTATCAAGACGTCGACCGACCGCACCATCTGGTCATCGGCCGATATTAGTCACAATGATCATCATCCGCTAATCGACACGTAAACTAGTCGCTAATGCTTTATCAATGATCGCGACGCGGTCACGATCGATCCGCTATATAAATTTCCCACCAAAATTTTGGCCGGAAATGTTGGCGCCAATTTTTTGTGCGACCACTTGAAATCAGCGACCGCATGCGGTCGTTGATAAGTCCATGTAATTAAAAGTCAGCGACCGCATGCGGTCGCAGATAATGCATCACGATCAAACTAAATGAATTCAAGAACTGGGCCCGCTCGACGATACGTAACACTAAGAGAAAAAAAAGGAGGTCACCGGAAATAGAGAGAAGAGGGAGAAAGGGGGAGAAGAGAAGAAGGAGAAGTAATTTTCGTTCATTCTTCTTCAAATTAGAGACTAATTGTAGAGGTAAGAGCTACTTTTTAAGTTCTTCTTCATTAATTTTTTTTTGTTGTTTGTTATTTTGTTCGTTCTTCTCCAAATCAAGATGTTTGCTACTTAATTTGTGTTTTAAGAGTTAATTTATTGCAAAAGTTGAATGAATGAATGAATATGGCTATCATGCTTAAATTATATTTTGGGTAATATATGATTATGATTGGTTTATAAGTTTTGATTAGAGTAAAATTTATTTGGGTAATACGCAAAGACTTTGGGTAATTTGATTTTGTTAATTTATGTCATTGGGTAACTTGATTAGTGATAGGATGGAGTTATTATAAAATTTATATTTTGGGTAACTTGATTTGGGTAATAGGATGAATGTATTAGATTGTAGTTAGTATAAAATTTATATTTTGGGATTCTTTTTGTGCAATAGAGGTAGTAACAGTTTGGTTATTATAGAAGTCATGTATATGATATGTAACTCGTGAATCCCATGTTTATGTTTGTAGTTTAACCAATTATATTGGTCATTGTGAAAAAATCATTTGTAGACCGAGAACTTGACATCGACATCATAATGTGAATCAAAACGTGAATAATTGCTCCCACTTAAAAAATGATTGGGTTTCAAAGTTTACAAGTTTGATCCTCACATGTCGTGGATACCGCAAAACTCTTTTGTAGTAAATCTCTAGATTAAACCTGTTTTATGGATAGTAATTTTTTTATGAGCATAGGGATTCGATAAGTTCATAATTTCCATCCAATTCCTATGGTATCTCATATGGACTGTTGGTTTATGTCTTGTGTTCCTAGAAATGACCTTATATACATCTTTGTCGTGCATGTGGTTAGTCCATATATTGGGGAGACTCAAGTAAATTTTTTTATTGGTCAAGTTATTTATGTAACATTTATACTATTAGCGAGCCTATTGGTGATCCACTAGAGCCTATTAAGGGATGTTAGAGCGGATGGGTTGGGCTTGGGGTCATGAGGCCACACGAGGCTACGCCAAGCTTAGCTAAGCTCTCGTGGCCAAGCCAAGCTTGGTTGTTATGGAATTGGTTCTCATTGATTGTGTTATTTGTTCCTATATATAGAAATTAGCTTATTGGTAATGTTTTGATTGATATGTATGCTAGATTGGAATAGTTTGATTTCGTGGTATTGTTCAAATAGATATTGGAAGGAAGCATTGGGAATATTTTAGCGATTAGAATCTTAGGGTATTGTTCAATGAAACTTTTTAATTGTTATCATTTTCGATATTATCATTATGTGTTCATTGCGATTTAGTTGAGTCAATCGCATTATAACGTTAATCTGATTTATGTGATATAATTTAAAGATAAAGAGTTACGCCAAGCTTAGCTAAGCCTCACTGTACAAGCCAAGCTTGGTTGTTAGCATGCTAAGCTATTAGGGTTAAGCCAAAATAGATAAAGGCTAAGGAACCGTTAGTGCAACAGAGAGAAGGTAACTAGACACACTTAGTCAATAAAGAGACCTGCTTTTGGCTATAATGTAAAAAACAAGGGTATTTAACACATTATGTATACAAGAATAAAGCTATAAAATGTTATAAAAGCTATAAATTGCTCAATCATGTGTTGTGACTATCCCAAAACATAAAAGATTATAGAAAGGGACCGTGAGGGGTATAATCTTAAAACACGTTAGGCGCCTTTAGCACACTAGTTGATATGAATGAATCTCCAAGATACTCAAACATGTTAATCATATGCTTACAAGTATGCTCAAGTCATATGGTTACAAGTATGCTTAAGTCATATGCTTAGAAGTATGCTTAAATGTTAATCATATGCATGCTTACAAGTATGCTCAAGTCATATGGTTATAAGAATGCTCAAGTCATATGTTAACATTTATAATGTTGTCGTAGTAGTATAGGTACCGTGGAATCATGGACCTCTATTCGCACCGTAGTTGGATGGCACGACGAAAGTCAAGTACCCGATAAAAAGCTACAATTGAATTTAGAGTTTGGTTGCCAAGTGTTTTTGGAGTATGCGATAGTCACCCGTAATGTATGAATGGTAAATCGCAGACACGATGTCCATGTTTAAAGTGTAAAATGTAAATTATATGGACAGAGACATGGTAAACTATCATTTACTTATTTCGGGTTCATGAGAAATTACTTAAGAATGTTGGTGGGCACATGGGGGCAGAGAAGAGATGGTGGCATCACACAAGTACACACCGGGCAAAGAGTACTCATCGTATGAATGAAATGGTCCATGATATTGCAGGGCTAGATTTTAATTGGGAGCAAGGCAGAGAACAACCTATGAATTCTGATGCCAAAGACTTCTTTAAGTTGTTAGACGAGGGTAGCAAGCCATTGTGGCATGGTTGCACCAAACACACTACATTGTCTGCAGTGGCGACATTACTTAACATCAAGGCTGATCACAACATGAGCCATGAGTGTTTTGAGTCGCTCTTGAAGGCAATTAAGAGTATGTTGCTTGACGGTGAGAAATTACCTGGTAACTATTACTTTTGTAAGAAAATGGTGAAGAAGTTGGGTCTTGGATACCAAAAGATCGATGCATGTCCCAACGACTGCATGTTGTTTTATAAGGAAAATGACAAGATGATAAGGTGCACGCTTTTACGTACCATGATCGGTTTAGGCCTAATAAAGAGGGTGTGACTACAAAAAATCAAGTATACCGCTTAAGATTCTAAGGTATTTTCCAATAACACATCGACTAAAAAGATTGTACATGTCTTCAAGATCAATTTGAACATACGAGTTGGTATGCTAAATCTCCACTAAAGATGGAGAACTAAATCATCCCGCAGATGGGGGGTGCTTGGAAAGATTTCAACTTAGCACATCCCCGAATTTGCATTGGAACCTAGAAATGTGAGGCTTGGATTGTCCACCGATGGTTTCAACTGTTTGGCCACTCAAATTGTTCCGCACTCTATGTTGGTTCTGTGATTGTTACTCCGCATAACTTGCCTCCTGGATGTGTATGAAACAGCCATACTTATTTCTTTCACTCGTGATTCCTGGTCCTAAGAGTCCTAGAAAGAACTTAGATGTTTACTTGAGACCTCTTATAGACGAGTTAAAGGTATTGTGGGAGGATGGAGTACAAACTTGGGATGTTGCAACGAAAACAAATTTCAACCTTAGGGCGTGATTATGTGGACTATAAGTGACTTCCCAATTTTATGGTATGTTAATGGATGGAGTACACACGGAAGTTGGCTTGTCCGTATTGTATGGAGCATACAAAGTCGTTTAATCTATCAAAAGGTCGAAAGCCTTGTTGGTTCGACTGTCATCGCTTGCTTCTACTGGGTAGATCACCCGCTTCAAGAAATAGAGAACACTTCGTGAAAGGGAAAGTAGATAATGATATGCCTGCACCGCGATTATCGGGAACGGAGATGCGAGATCGTGTGATGAGATTGCCGGTTATCCCATTTGGTAAGGTTGATGCGACAAACATAATCAATAGGTTTGGTGAATCTCATAACTGGGTTCGGAGAAGCATCTTTTGGGAATTGCCTTATCGGGTCTACAAATTTGATTCGGTCATAATCTAGATGTGATGCATATTGAGAAGAATGTGTTTGACAATGTGTTTAACATCGTGATGAATGTTACTGGGAAGACAAAAGATAACGATAAGGCACGTTTGGACATGAAAGATATTTGTAAGCGCCATGGATTAGAACTTTATGAATCTCCTAATGGTAAGATTGTCAAATCGCACGCAAGGTACACATTGTCCAAAAAGCAAGTCAAGATGTGTGCACATGGGTTAAGTCTCCGAAACTACCAGATGGATATGCGCCAAACATTGCAAGGTGTGTTACGGTGGAAATTGCAAGGATGAAGAGTCACGATCGTCGTGTGTTCATGGAGAGACTCATGCCTATAGCATTTCGGGATCCGCTTGATAAACCAATATGGGATGCTTTGACGGATCTTAGTCGCTTTCTTCAAAGACTTGTGTTCAAAATCATTGAATGAGAAGGACATGTTTGTACTTGAGAAGAACATCATAGAGATCACGGTAAACCGGAAAAATATTCCCACCGGTTTTTTTGACTCCATGGAGCATTTGCAAATCCATCTTCCCTATGAAGCTCGTGTTGGGGGTCCAAATTCAATATAGATGGATGTACCCTTTCGAGAGGGTGATGGGAAACCTTAAGAGGAAGGTGAAGAATAGAGCTTATGTCGAGGGGTCGATATGCGAGGCATACGCTTTGATGAGATATCTACGTTTGTCTCGCACTATTTTCCGGATGAAGTCTTGACAAAGGCCAATCGAGTATCGAGACATGATGATGGGGGAAATGTTGAACTAAATGGTCTGGCCTCTCAGATTTGGTCCCTCGGCCGCCGCTTATGGAAAAGGGAAGCGATATTCCTCTCTCGAGCAAGAATTACATGCCGCACATACTTACATTCTTCTCAATTGTGAGAGAGATCGATTTAATTTGTGAGGTACACATGTAAACTTGATATTTTATCTTTTAAGTTAAAAATTTATTCTAATATGTTAATGTTTATAACATGGTATAGATTGTACGATGACGAAAGTTAAAAGTGAAGCATGCCGACATAATCGATAAAGATATTCAAATCAATCGGGATAAAACTTTGCACTTTGGCTAAAGGACAAAGTAAGTTCAATTTTTAAGCACGTAGTGTATATATATATAATATATATACTCCATATGTTAACTATGACTTCATTTAATAAGATGGAGTTTTTGTAGGCTTTGATCGAGGGATCAATGATTCCTGGCTAATGTACAAGTCCTAGCTATGGGACCGCATAAGGATCAAGTCACCGCAATGGTTACAAAATAAATGGTTGTGAATTTCACACAAAGGCATACGGGCGCAGTAAAAGAACAACGAACTCGGAGTGTGTGTCCAAGGAGATTGTTACAATGAGCTTGGTCGTGCCTTTTTTATGGGGAGTTGGAGGAAATCGTAGAGTCGTCGCATAAGGGCACGTGACGGGGTCATATTCACTTGTTCAAGTGCCATTGGTTTGATTCGTAAAAGGGATACGTGTCGATGCATATGGAATCGCCGATATTGATCTCCATAGGTCGCGACTCCAACGAACCGCTTGTTTTACCAACTCAAACAAAGACAAGTATACTACACTCCTAGTCCCGTTAGAAAAGGGATAGACCGCCTCTGATCGGGCAAGTTGTAATTTATACTCCCGCCGTAGTAGTCGTGTAGAATTAGTTGATGGGGAGATTTACAAGAAGAGCAGATGCTTCATAGTCGACTATAATAAATGTGGAGGACGACAATGAAGTAATCCATTAGATGGTGGAGATGAACCACATGAATTAGATCTTGAGTCAATACTTGTGTCGATGACATTGACATCGAGGAGGAAGAGTTATCGATCGAATCGACATGTAATCAAGCGGATGATGGTTATGAATCGCAACACGATACAAGATGATTCCGAATCGTATATCGACACTTGAACTCATGAAATGTATGTTTAGCAATACATGTTTTTATATCATTGTCATGTTTATGTACTAAACTATTTAAATGCAACTTTTGTTTATTATCATTTTATATTCATATATATACATGTTTAAATCACTGTCATATTTATTGTCATATATACATGTAATCAAATATGACTCCTAATAACATCTTGAAATTTGTAATATACAGATGGCTTCTGAAGCAACGCAGAAAAAGCGCGACTTGGGTAGGGGGCCTAATAATGTGCCCAAGGCCCCTACTAATCCCGATGATCGGATTCTTATTCGATTCGCCCTCCTCCAAATAAAGACGACGTCTCCACATATATCATTTATATAAAAGCATTTAAGATTCCATTTATTGTATATTGGTAATGTTTTGATTGATATTATATTGGTAATGTTTTGTTTTGGTCTTATGTATTGAAAATTTGTATATTTCTCTTGGTTTGTGTCTTGGGTGCCTAGAAATGTCCATATATATGCATGCCGTTGCGTGTGGCTAGTCTATATTATAGGGAGACTATGGAAAATTTTTTATAAGTATTATAAGTATAAGTTTGAAAAATGTTCACAAATATTATAACTTAGATATAAATTGCTTTAATATATGCTAATTGATGTTGTATATTATAGTGATTTTTCGGATAATAAGATCGTCAAGTGCATATCACAAATTGTGTTTACGTAATTGGCCTCACACCGTGATTACGTATGAAAGCACACCTATCGCCCACAAGGACGTCTTTGTTTAGCGTAATTTTGTATGTTTTTTTTAATTATGACAAATAATATTAATATAATATTCAAAGGATAATTATTTAGTAATGTTATTATTGTTTTTTTATTTGCGTAAACCAGATAGATGGGAGGACGCGCAGCTTCAAAGTGATTCGAGACATTATTCTCGGCAAAAAAAGTGTTGGTCCGCACTCAAGGATAACTTGAATAAAGAACGACAAAAAGCCATTCACAATGCCGAGATCGACCATCCAGGCTAGGGAGAGGATTATATGCACGAGCATAGCCCCTGGTGGTGCACCCAGTCCATATGGTCTGAGATGTGTGCCCAATGGAGAGCCGAGAGTCGGGTGAAAAGATTTAAAGACCGCCGCCACCAATGAGCCTCGGGTGTATCCGATGGCTTAAAAGGCTAAAGGAACATACAACAAGGCGGCAAGAGATTTCACAGTTCTAAAAGATATCAACGCCTCAGCACGATTTACAAGTTTTAATATGTTTACAATCATGAATTGTAGAAAATATCCCATTTTACTTAGTAATATTGTGTCGTTTTTGTATAGGAGTCTCGGGCCTCAAGGTCACCTATCCATTGGTCGGATGTGTACGTGGCCACCCGTGATGGTTCCGCCTCGAGGCTATCCAGAGAAGCGGTAATAAGTTTTAACAACCCGATCTTGTTTATTAATACTTACAAAATATTATTTTTAACTATTTAAGTGTTAACATGATGATAGGATACTTATAAACGTTTATTGAATGAGTGCTATCCTGAAGGCACTCCACGTCCGCCTATTGATCAAGAGTTGTGGGAGAGGGCGTCTGTTGTGAAGAAGAACAACATTAAAGGTCAAGAACAACGACGACGCCCATCCTTCAGTGGCTCAGTGAAACACCGCTACCGGTCTTCATGATCATCGAGTCATCCAAATTGTTCATACTCCTACCGACCGTGTAGGAGAGCTATATGTCAAGATCGAAATCTTCTTCAAGATATCTGGGGCACTGGGGGCTCTTGATCCCGAGGAGTTAGTCAAGCAAAGAAGCGCAAGAAAGAAGCAGGACAAAGATGGGGATGGCGACGAGGTATAAAATCAATTTGTTGTATGTATTGTCGTAATATATACCAAAGATCAACATATTTATTATATTTGTAACTTGTTTTATTATTTTGTTAATTACTGTGGTGATCAAGGAGGGATGACGCTTGACATAACCTTGTACTTGTATATTCATTATTTGGATGTTTGTATATATGTTACTTAAACAAGTTTTGAAATGTTATTATATTTATTCAAATCATATTGGTTTTAAAGGTTTATATACTAGTTTGGTGTATGTGTTGGTGGACGATGGATGTTTATATTGTTTTTTGTATGTTGTTTATCTTGGTGTGTATGTGTGTTGGGATAAAGTGTAGAAAGCAGTGCATGTGTTTTTGGGAATTTCGCAAAAAACAAAAAAAATCGGGTCAGTAATGTTTTTCATATCGGCGATCGTGATGCGTCACGAACGTTATTAGCGACGCAAGATAGTAATCAATAATCGACCGCGTCGCGGTCAGCCGATAATGGTCGCCGACACGTGGACCACGCCGCCTTTGGCCCTGGACCATGTCGACTTCAACTTTAGCGACCGTGATTTGTCATTTTTGGCCGCTCATAGCCGCAGATATCTCTTGTCGCTAATAGTGGTCGCCGATGTGCATCCCAATGATCAGATTTTACGCGACGATTATCGGCCGATCGCGACGCGGTCGCAGATAGCTATCTCTGAATCGAGTACGATCGCCGATAATGGTCAGCCGATAAGCCTTTTTGTTGTAGTGGATGTCGTAAGGACACGCAAACACGTACATAGCACCACGTAGGTATTAGGCACGTGTTACAACTTGTGGGACTTTATTCCGATTTACGGAGGCCGACTTATCAGCCCGTAGGTAAAACTGACTAACACTTAGACAAAAAGTCAAAAAAGAGGCCAAAACCAACCTCGGTCTTCAAAACGACACGCAAACGTGTACATAACACCGCGTAGGTATTAGGCATTTGTTACAACATATGGGACTCGATTCCGACTTACATAGGCCGAGTTATCAGCCCGTAGGCAAAACTGACCAACACTTTGGCAAAAAGTCAAAAAAGAGTCCAAAACCCACCTCGGCCATCGTAATAATACGCAAACTTGTATACACAAAGACAACGTAGGTATTAGAAATGCGTTATAACTTACGTAAATTGCTTTTCGACATACGGAGGCAAGTTATCACCAGTAGCAAAATCGACCAATACTTAGGCAAAAAGTTAAAAAGAGGCCAAAACCTGCTCTCTGGCCGTTATAATGACACACAAGCACAAACATAGCACTACGTAGGTATTAGACACCGCGTTACAACTTATGGAACTCGATTCCAACTTACGGAGGCCGAAAGTTACCACCAGTCAGCAAAACCGACCAACAATTATGCAAAATGTCGAAAAAGCCAAAGGCCAAAATAACACGCATAGTTCTAAGTAGGTATTTGGCACGCGTTACAACTTACGGGACACGATTCCAACTTACAGAGGCCGAGTTATCAGCCCGTAGTCAAAACTGACTAACACTTAGGCAAAAAGTCGAAAAAGTGGCCAAAACCACATCGGCCATCGTAACAACACGTAAACACATACATAGCACCGCATAGGTACTAGGCACACGTTACAATTTACGGGACTAATTTTCGACTTTACGGAGGCCGAAGTTATCATCAAGTAGGCAAAACTCGCCAACACTTAGGCAAAAAGTAAAAAAAAAGAGGCTAAAACTCTCGTCTCGACCGTCAGAATAACACGCAAACACATACATAGCACAATGTAGATATTAGGCACACAATACAATATATGTTACTCGATTCCGACTTACTTGAGGCCGAAAGTTATTAGCCCAGAGGCAAAACCGACCAACACTTAGGTAAAAGTTAAAAAGAGGCCAAAACCCGCCTCTACCGTCAGAATAACACAAAAACACATGCATAGTACCGCATAGGTATTAGGCACACGTTAAAACTTATGGGACTCGATTCCAACTTACGAGGTCGAAAGTTAATAGCTTTTGAAAGCAAAACCGATCAACACTTAGGTAAAAATTTAAAAAGAGGCTAAAACCCGCCTCTACCGTCAGAATGTCACGCGCGCAAACTCGAACATAGTACCGTGTAGGTATTAGGCATGCGTTACAACTTACAGAACTCAATTCTGACTTACGGAGGCCGAGTTATCAGCCCGTAGGCAAAACTGACCAACACTTAGGTAAAAAGTTGAAAAAGCGGCCAAAACCCGCCTCAGCCATCGTAACGATACGCAAACACATGCATAGAACCGCGTAGGTATTAGGCATACATTACAACTTACGGGACTCAATTTCGACATACGGAGGCCGAGTTATCAGCCTGTAGGCAAAACTGACCAACACTTAGGTAAAAAGTCGAAAAAGACGCCAAAACCCACCTCGGCCGTCGTAACAACACGCAAATACATACATAGCACTGCATGGGTATTAGGCACGCATTATAACTTATGGGACTTAATTCTGACTTACGGAGGCCGAGTTATCAGTCCGTAAGCAAAACTGAACAACATTTAGGTAAAAAGTCAAAAAAGAGGCCAAAACCCGCCTCGGCCGTCGTAACGATATGCAAACATAGACATAGCACCGCGTAGGTATTAGGCACTCGTTATAACCTACAGACTCAATTTCGACTTACGGAGGCCGAGTTATCAGCCCGTAGGCAAAACTGACCAAGATATAGGTCAAAAGTTGAAAAAGAGGCCAAAACCCGCCTCGGCCGTCGTAACAACACGCAAACACGTGCATAGTACCGCGTAGGTATTAGGCACGCGTTATAACTTACGGGACTCGATTCTAACTTACGGAGGCCGAGTTATCAGCCCGTAGCCAAAATTGACCAACACTTAAGCAAAAAGTCAAAAAAGAATCCAAAACATGCCTCGGCCGTCATAACAACACGCAAACACATATATAGCACCGCGTAGGTATTAGGCGTGTGTTACAACTTACGGGACCCGATTCAAACTTACGGAGGCCGAGTTATCAGCCCGTAGGCAAAACTGACCAACACTTAGGTAAAAAGTTAAAAAAGAGGCCAAAACCCGCCTCTACCGTCGTAGAAACGATAACGACAAAAACATGCATAGTAAAGCGTGAGGTATTAGGCACGCATTAAAACTTACGGACTCGATTCCAAATTACGGAGGTCGAAAGTTATCACCAGTAGCAAAACTAACCAACACTTAGGTAAAAAGTCAAAAAGAGGCCAAAACCCGCCCTACCGTCAGAACTATTAACGCAAAACACGCACATATCACCAGGTGTAGGTATTAGGCACGCGTTATTACTTACGGACTCGATTCTCGATTTACGGAGACCAAAGTTATCATTTCAGGCAAAACTAACCAACACTTAGGTAAAAAGTCAAAAAGAGGCAAAACCCACCCCTACCATCATAACGACACGCAAAACACATACATAGCACCGCTGTAGGTATTATGCATGCAATACAACTTATGGTATCCGATTTTGACATACGGAAGGTTATTATCGTCCCGTAAAGTAAAACCGACCAACACTTAAAGCAAAAAGTCGAAAAAAGAGGCCAAAACCCACCTCGGCCGTCGTAACAACACGAAAATACATACATAGTACTGCATGGGTATTAGGCATGCGCTATAACTTACGGGACTCAATTTCGACTTACTTGAGGCGAAAGTTATCAGCCCAGTAAACAAAACCGAACAACATTTAGGTAAAAAGTCAAAAAGAGGCCAAAACCCGCCTCTACGGTCAGAATGACACGCAAAAACACATACATAGCATCGCTGCGAGGTATAAGACACTCGTTATAACTTACGGACTCGATTTTGTCTTACATGAGGCCGAAGTTATCACCGAGGCAAAACTCGACAACACTTAGGTAAGTAAAGTCGAAAAAAGAGGCCAAACCCGCCCGACCGGGTCAGAATAACACACGCACACACATACATAGCACAACACATCAGATTAGGCACGTGTTATAACTTACGGACTTAATTCTAACTTACGGAGGTCAAGTTATCAGCCCATAGGTAAAACTGACCAACACTTAGGCAAGAAGTCAAAAAAGAGGCCAAAACCCGCCTCGGCAGTCGTAAAGACACGCAAACATGAACATAGCACCGTGTAGGTATTAGGCACGTGTTAGAACTTACATGACTCGATTTCGACTTACAGAGGCCGAGTTATCAGCCCGTAGGCAAAACTGACCAACACTTAAGCAAAATGTCAAAAAAAGGCCAAAACCCGCCTCGGCCGTCGTAACAACAAGCAAACACGTGCATAGTACCGCGTAGGTATTAGGCACGCATTATAACTTAAGGGACTCAATTCCGACATACAGAGGTCGAGTTATCAGCCCGTAGACAAAACTGAACAACATTTAGGCAAAAACTCTTAGGTAAAAAGTAAAAAAAAGGCCAAAACACGCCTCGACCATTGTAATGACATGCAAACACATGCATAGCACCGCATAGGTATTAAGCACGCATTATAACTTACGAGGTATTAATTCGATCGACTTACTTGAGGTCGAAGTTATGAGGCCTTAGCTCAGAAGCAAAACCGACCAACACTTAGGAAAAAGTCAAAAAAGAAGCCAAAACCCACCTCGGCCGTCGTAATGACACGCAAACATGTACATAGCACCGCGCAGATATTAGGCACGTGTTACACCTTACGGGACTCGATTCCAACTTACGAAGGCCGAGTTATCAGCCCGTAGGCAAAACTGACCAACACTTAGGCAAAAAATCAAAAAAGAGGCCAAAAGTCGCCTCGACCGTTGTAACGATACAGAAACTAGTATGTAGCACCACGTAGGTATTAGGCACGCGTTACAATTTATGGGACTCGATTCTGACTTACGGAGGCCGAGTTATCAGCCCATAAACAAAACTAACCAACACTTAGGTAAAAAGTCAAAAAAGAGGCCAAAATCCGCCTCGGCCATCGTAACGATACGCTAATATATACATAGCACCGCGTAGGTATTAGGCATATGTTACAACTTACGAGACTCGATTCTGACATACGGAGGCCGAGTTATCAGCCCGTAGGTAAAACTGACCAACACTTGGGCAAAAAGTCAAAAAGGAGGCCAAAACCACCTCGGCAGTGAAGAATTACACGCAAACACATACATAGAACCGCGTGGGTATTTGGGCATGTGTTACAACTTATGGGTCTTGATTCGACTTACGGAGGTCGAAAGTTATCACCAGCAGCAAAATCGAACAACACTTAAGCTAAAAGTCGAACAAGAGGCCAAAACCAAACCTCGACCATCAGAACGATATACAAATACGCATATACATAGCAACACGTAGGTATTAGGCACGCGCGTTACAACTTAAGGGTCTTGATTCACGACATACGGAGGCCGAAAGCTATCAACCCAGAGGCAAAACCGACCAACTCTTAGGCAAAAAGAGGCCAAAACTCACCTCTACCATCAGAATAACACGCAAAGACATACATAACATCGCATGGGTATTGGCATGCGTTATAACTTACGGGACTCAATTTCGACTTACGAAGGCCGAAGTTATCACCCGTAAAGCAAAACAAAACAACATTTAGGTAAAAAGTCAAAAAGAGGCTAAAAACCGCCTCTACCGTCAGAATAACACGCAAAGACATACATAGCACCGCCAGAGGTATTAGGCACTTGTTACAAGTTACGAGACTCGATTCTCGACTTACGGAGGTCGAAGTTATCACCTCGTAGCAAAACTCGCCAACACTTAAGCAAAAAGAGTCGAAAAAGAGGCCAAAACCCGCCTCGACCGTCATCAGTAACAACACGCGCACACATACATACATAGCACAAACATAGGTATTAGGCATGTGTTACAACTTACGGACTCAATTCTAACTTACGGAGGCCGGAAGTTATCACCCGTAGGTAAAACTGACTAACACTTAGGCAAGAAGTCAAAAAAGAGGCCAAAACCTGCCTCGGCAGTCGTAAAGACACGCAAATATGAACATAGCACCGTGTAGGTATTAGGCACGTGTTAGAACTTACGGGGCTCGATTCTGACTTACAGAGGCCGAGTTATCAACCCGTAGGCAAAACTGACCAACACTTGGGCAAAATGTCAAAAAAGAGGCCAAAACCCGCCTTGGCCAGAATAACAAGCAAAACACGTGCATAGTACCAGCGAGGTATTAGGCACGCTGCGTTATAACTTACGGACTCGATTTCGACAAACGGAGGCCGAAAGTGATCACCCGTGCACGCAAAACTGAACAACACTTAAGCAAAAAGTTGAAAAAGAGGCCAAAACCCACCTCGACCGTCGTAACAACATGCTAACACATACATAGCACCGCGTGGGTATTAGGCACGCGTTATAACTTAGGAGACTCAATTTCGACTTACTTGAGGCCGAAGTTATCAACCCGTAGGAAAAACCGCATAATACTTAGGCAAAAAGTAAAAAAGAGGCCAAAACACGCCTCTACCGTAGTAATGACACGCAAAACACATACATAGCAATCGCATACATGTATTAGGCATGTGCTACAACTTACGGACTCGATTTCCACATACGTGAGGCAAGTTGTCACCAAGAGGCAAAATTGACCAACACTTAGGTAAAAAAGATAAAAAGAGGCCAAAACCGACTCGGCCATTGTAATGACATGCAAACGCATGCATAGCACCGCAACGTAGGTATTAGGCACGCGTTATAACTTACGAGACTCAATTCAATCGACTTACGGAGGCCGAAAGTTATCGTTCAGTAGGATAAACCGACCAACACTTACTTAGGAAAAAGTCAAAAAGAAGCCAAAACCCATCTCTACCGTCAGAATGACACGCAAACACGCATATAGTAATCTTTGTGTATAGGCACGTGTTATAACTTACGGGACTCGATTCAGACTTACGGAGGCCGAGTTAACAGCCGGTAGACAAAACTGACCAACACTTAGGCATAAAAATCGAAAAAGAGGCCAAAACTCGCCTCGGCCGTTGAAACGATAGGGAAACTCGTATATAGAACCACGTAGGTATTAGGCACTCGTTACAACTTATAAGACTCGATTTTGACTTATGGAGGCCGAGTTATCAGCTCGTAGATAAAACTAACCAACACTTAGGTAAAAAGTTAAAAAAGAGGCCAAAACCCGCCTCGGCCGTCGTAACGATACGCTAACACATACATAGCACCGCGTAGGTATTAGGCATACGTTACAACTTACGAGACTCGATTCGACATACACGAGAGCCCGAAAGTTATCACCTCAGGCAAAACTGACCTACACTTAAGCAAAAAGTCAAAAAAGAGGCCAAAAAAAACCTCGACAGTCGTAATGACACGCAAACACATACATAGAACTGCGTGGATATTAGGCATGTGTTACAACTTATGGGTCTTGATTCTGAGTTACGGAGGCCGAGTTATCAGCTCGTAGGCAAAACTGAACAACACTTAGGCAAAAAGTCGAACAAGAGGCCAAAACCAAATTTCGACCGTCAGAACGATATGCAAACACGATACATAAGATCGCAGAGGTATTTGGCACGCATTACAACTTAAGGGAATCAATTCCGATATACGGAGGCCGAGCTATCAGCCTGTAGGCAAAACTGACCAACACTTAGGTAAAAAGTCGAAAAAGAAGCCAAAACCCGCTTCGTCATCATAACGACGCCGCAAAACACATGCACGGCACCGCGTAGGTATTGGCACGCGTTATAACTTACGAGACTCGATTCTCGATATACTGAAGGCCGAAAGTTATCACCCGTAGTAAAACCGACCAACACTTAGGAAAAAAGTCGAAAAAGAGGCCAAAACCGCTTAGACCCTCATAATGACATGCAAACACGCATATAACACTCACGCGTCAGTATTAGACACGATTACAACTTATGGGACTCGATTTCGACATACGGATGCCGAAAGTTATCGTAGCTGTAGTAAAACCGACCAACACTCAAGCAAAAAAGTCAAAAGGAGTCCAAAACCCACCTCTATTTGTCAGAATAACACACAAACATATACATAGCATCGCGATAGGTATTAGGCACGCGCGTTATAACTTATGGGACTCGATTCGACTTACGAGGCCGAAGTTATCAGGTACGTGTGTAGCAAAATTGACCAACACTTAGGCAAAAAAGTCGAAAAAGAGGCCAAAACTAGCCTCGATCGTTGTAACAACACGCAAACACATACATAGCATCGCGTAGGTATTAGGCACGCATTATAACTTACGGGACTCGATTCTGACTTACGGGCCGAAGTTATCGTTATCAGAGGGAAAAACCGACCAACACTTAGGCAAAAAGTCAAAAAAGAGGCAAAACTCGCCTCGATCGTTTTAACGATAGTAAAGTCTTATACATAGCACCGTGTAGGTATTAGGCATGCGTTAAAACTTACGGTCGACTCGATTTTCGACTTACTTGAGGCCGAAAGTTATCAACCGAAAGTAAAAACCGACCAACACTTAGCTAAAAAGTCAAAAAGAGGCCAAAAATCCCCCTACGGGTCAAAACGACACGAAAACACATACATAGAACCACGAGAGGTATTAGGCATGCGTTATAACTTACGGGACTTGATTCGACTTACGGAGACCGAAAGTTATCACCAGTAAAAACCGACCAACACTTAGGTAAAATGTTAAAAAGAGGCCAAAACCCGCCTACCATCAGAACGACACGCAAACACATACATAGCACCGCGTTGGTATTAGGCATACATTACAACTTACGGGACTCAATTTCAAAATACGGAGGCCGAGTTATCAACCCGTAGGCAAAACTGACCAACACTTAGGCAAAAAGTCGAAAAAAGGCCAAAACCAACCTCGGCCGTCGTAACAACACGCAAAGGCATACATAGCACTACATGGGTATTAAGCACGCGTTATAACTTACGAGACTCAATTCTAACTTACGGAGGCCGAGTTATCAGCCCGTAAGCAAAACTGAACAACATTTAGGTAAAAAGTCAAAAAAGAGGCCAAAACATTCCTCGGCCATCGTAACGACATAAAAACACATACATAGTACCGCGTATGTATTAGGCATGCGTTATAACTTACGGGACTCGATTTTGACATACGTAGACCGAGTTATTAGCCCGTATGCAAAATTGACCAACACTTAGGTAAAAAGTTAAAAAAGAGGCCAAAACCCGCATCAACCATTGTAATAACACGCAAATACATGCATAGCACCGCGTAGGTATTAGACAAGCGTTACAACTTACATGACTCATTTCCAACTTACGGAGGCCAAGTTATCAGCCCGTAGGCAAAACTGACCAACATTTGGGGAAAAGTCAAAAAAAAGGCCAAAATCCACCTCGTCCGTTATAATGATACGAAAACTCGTACATAGCACCCCGTAGGTATTAGGCACGCGTTACAGCTTACGGGACTCGATTCCGATTTACGGAGGCCGAGTTATCAGCCTGTAGGCAAAACTAACTAACACTTAGGTAAAAAGTCAAAAAAGAAGCCAAAACCCGCCTCTACCATCGTAATGATACGAAAACACATATATAGCACCGCGTAGGTATTAGGCAGCACGCGTAATAACTTACGGACTCGATTCGGACATACGGAGGCCGAAAGTTATCGGTCCAGAGGCAAAATCGACCAACACTTAGGTAAAAAGTTAAAAAGAGGCCAAAACCAAACCTACCGTCAGAATAACACGCAAAGACATACATAGTAATCGCATGGGTATTAGGCACGCGTTATAACTTACGGACTCAATTCGACTTACGAGGCCGAAAGTTATCACTTTGTAAGGAAAAACCGAACAACATTTAGGTAAAAAGTCAAAAGAGCCAAAACATGCCTCAATGGTCAGAACGACATAAAAACATATACATAGATCGCTTATGTATTAGGGTACGTGTTACAACTTACGGGACATGATTCTGACATATGTAGACCGAGTTATTAGCCCGTAATCAAAATTGACCAACACTTAGGTAAAAAGTTAAAAAAGAGGCCAAAACCCGCATCGGCCATTGTAACGACACGCAAATACATGCATAGCACCGCGTAGGTATTAGGCACACGTTACAACTTACGGGACTCAATTCTGACTTATAAAGGCCAAGTTATCAACCCGTAGGCAAAACCGACCAACATTTGGGGAAAAAGTTGAAAAAAGGCCAAAATTAACCTCGGCCGTTGTAATAATACGGAAACTCGTACAACTTACGGGACTCGATTCTGATATACGGAGGCCGAGTTATCAGCCCATAGGTAAAACTGACAAACACTTAGGCAAAAAGTCGAAGAAGAGGCCAAAACTCGCCTCGGCCATCGTAACGACAAGAAAACACATACATATCATCGTGTAGGCAAAATTGACCAACACTTAGGTAAAAAGTTAAAAAAGAGGCCAAAACCCGCCTCGACAATTGTAATGACATGCAAACGCATGCATAGCACCGCGTAAGTATTAGGCATACGTTATAACTTATGAGACTCAATTCTGACTTACGGAGGCTGAGTTATCAGTTCGTAGGCAAAACTTACCCACATTTAGGGAAAAAGTCAAAAAAGAAGCCAAAACACACCTCAACCATCGTAACGACACGTAAACACGTACATAGCACCGCGTAGGTATTAGGCACGTGTTACAACTTACGGGACTCGATTCTGACTTACGTAGGCCGAGTTATCAGCCCGTAGGCAAAACTGACCAACACTTAGGCAAAAAATCGAAAAAGAGGCCAAAACTCGCCTTGGCCGTTGAAACGATACAGAAACTCGTATATAGCACCACGTAGGTATTAGGCACGCGTTACAACTTACAGGACTTGATTTTGACTTACGGAGGCCGAGTTATCAGCCCGTAGATAAATCTAACCAACACTTAGGTAAAAAGTTAAAAAAGAGGCCAAAACCCGCCTCGGTCGTCGTAACGATACGCTAACATATACATAGCACCGCGTAGGTATTAGGCATACATTCCAACTTACGGGACTCAATTCTGACATACGTAGCCCGAGTTATCAGCCCGTAGGCAAAACTGACCAACACTTGGGCAAAAAGTCAAAAAAGGCAAAAAAAACCTCGACCGGTCAGAACGACACGAAAAAACACATAAATAACCGCTGCGTGTGTATTAGGCATGTGTTACAACTTATGGGTCTTGATTCTGACTTACGGAGGCCGAGTTATCAGCCCGTAGGCAAAACTGAACAACACTTAAGCAAAAAGTCGAACAAGAGGCCAAAACCAGCCTCGACCGTCGTAACGATATGCAAACACGTACATAGCACCGTGTAGGTATGAGGCACGCGTTACAACTTAAGGGACTCAATTTCGACATACAGAGGCCGAGCTATCAGCCTGTAGGCAAAACTGACCAACACTTAGGCAAAAAGTCGAAAAAGAGGCCAAAACTCCTCCGCCGTCAGAACGACAACACAAAAACACACACATAACACCGCGTAGGTATTTGGCATGCGTTACAACTTACAGGACTCAATTCTGATATACGAAGGCCGAGTTATCAGCCCGTAGGTAAAACTGACCAACACTTAGGGAAAAAGTCGAAAAAGAGGCCAGAACCGCCTAGACCCTCATAATGACATGCAAACACGTATTAAAACTTATGGGACTCAATTCTGACATACGGATGCCGAGTTATCAATGCGTAGGTAAAACTTACCAACACTCAAGCAAAAAGTCAAAAAAGAGTCCAAAACCCACCTCGGCTGTCGTAATAACACGCAAACATATACATAACACTGCATAGGTATTAGGCACACGTCCCAAATTATGGGACTCAATTCTGACTTACAGAGGCCGAGTTATCAGCGTGTAGGCAAAATTGACCAACACTTAGGCAAAAAGTTGAAAAAGAGGCCAAAACTAGCCTCTCTACCGTCAGAATCTATTACACGCAAAACACATACATAGCATCACGTAGGTATTAGGAAAGCATTACAACTTACGGGACTCGATTCTGACTTACGGGGGCCGAGTTATCAGCCCGTAGGCAAAACTGACCAACACTTAGGCAAAAAGTCAAAAAAGAGGCCAAAACCCGCCTCGACCATTGTAACGATTGGCAAACTCTTACATAGCACTGCGTAGGTATTAGGCATGCGTTACAACTTACGGGACTTGATTCCGATATACGAAGGCCGAGTTATCAATCCGTAGGCATAACTGACCAACACTTAGGCAAAAAGTCAAAAAAGAGGCCAAAACCCACCTCGGCCGTCGTAACGATACACAAACACTTACATAGCACCGCGTGGGTATTAGGCACGCGTTATAACTTACGGGACTCGATTTCGACTTACGAAGGTTGAGTTATCTGCCCGTAGGCAAAACTCGCCAACACTTAGGCAAAAAGTTGATAAAAGAGGCCAAAACCCGCCTTGACTGTCGTAACAACACGCAAACACATACATAGCACAACGTAGGTATTAGGCATACGTTACAACTTACGGGACTCGATTCCAACTTACGGAGGCCGAGTTATAAGCCCGTAGGTAAAACTGACCAACACTTAGGCAAGAAGTCGAAAAAGAGGCCAAAACTCGCCTCGATAGTCGTAAAGACACGCAAACACAAATATAGCACCGCGTAGGTATTAGGCATGCGTTACAACTTACTGGACTCGATTTCTACTTACAAAGGCCGAGTTATCAGCCCGTAGGCAAAACTGACTAACACTTAGGAAAAAAGTCAAAAAAGAGGCCAAAACCCGCCTCGATCGTCGTAAGGACACGCAAACAGATACATAACACCGCGTAGGTATTAGGCACGCGTTACAACTTACAGGACTCGATTCTGACTTATGGAGATCGAGTTATAAGCCCGTAGGCAAAACTGACCAACACTTAGGCAAAAAGTCGAAAAAGAGACCAAATCCCGCCTCGACCATCTTAAAGACACGTAAACATGTACATAGCATTGCGTAAGTACTAGGCACGCGTTATATCTTACTGGACTCAGTTCAGACTTACGGAGGCCGAGTTATCAGCCCGTAGGCAAAATTGAGTAACACTTAGGCAAAAAGTCAAAAAAGAGGCCAAAACCCGCCTCAGCCGTCATAACGACACGCAAACACATACATAGCACTGCGTAGGTATTAGGCACTCGTTATAACTTACGGGACTCAATTCCAACTTACGGAGGCCGAGTTATCAGCCCGTAGTCAAAACTCGCCAACACTTAGGTAAAAAGGCAAAAAGAGGCCAAAACCCGCCTCGATCGTCGTAACAACACGCAAACACATACATAACACAATGTAGGTATTAGGCACATTTTATAATATACGATACTCAATTCTGACTTACGGAGGCCGAGTTATCAGCCCGTAGGTAAAACTGACCAACATTTAGGTAAAAAGTTAAAAAAGAGGCCAAAGCCCGCATCGGCCGTTGTAAAAAACACATGCATAGTATTGTGTAGGTATTAAGCACGTGTTAAAACTTACGGGACTCGATTCCAACTTACGGAGGCCGACTTATCAGCCCGTAGGCAAAACTGACGAACACTTAAGTAAAAAGTCAAAAAAGAGGCCAAAACCCGCCTCGGCCGTCGTAACGACACGCAAACACACACATATCACCGTGTAGGTATTAGGCACACATTACTATTTACGGGACTTGGTTATGATTTACGGAGGCCGAGTTATCAGCCCATAGGTAAAACTAACCAACACTTAGGCAAGAAGTCAAAAAAGAGGCCATAACTTGCCTTGACAGTCGTAAAGACACGCAAACATGAACATAGCACCGCGTAGGTATTAGGCACGGGTTAGAACTTACGGGACTCGATTCCGACTTACAGAAGCCGAGTTATCAGCCCGTAGGAAAAACTGACCAACACTTAGGCAAAAAGTCGAAAAAGAGGCCAAAACCTGCCTTTCGATGAATTCAGAATAACAAGCAAACACGTGCATAGTACTGCGTAGGTATTAGGCACGCGTTAGAACTTACGGACTCGATTCCAACTTACGGAGGTCGAAAGTTATCACCAGAGCCAAAACCGACCAACACTTAGGCAAAAAGTCGAAAAAAGAGGCCAAAACCCGCCTCGGCCGTCGTAATGACACGTAAACACATACATATATCCCGTGTAGGTATTAGGCACGATGTTACTACTTACACGGACTTGATTCGACGACGGAGGCCGAAAGTTATCATTTCGTAGGCAAAACTGACCAAAATTAGGTAAAAAGTAAAAAAGAGTCCAAAACACCGCCTCATCCGTTATAATGACACGCAAAACTGCATGCAGCAACCGCCAGAGGTTTTAGGCACGCGTTACAACTTATGAAACTCAATTCCGACTTACGGAGGCCGAGTTATCAGCCCGTAGGCAAAACTGACCAACACTTAGTTAAAATGTCAAAAAAGAGGCCAAAACCCGCCTCAACCATCGTAACGATACGCAAACAAATACATAGCACCGCGTAGGTATTAGGTATTCATTACAACTTACGGGACTCGATTTCGACATACGAAGGCCGAGTTATCAGCCCATAGGCAAAACTGACCAACATTTGGGGAAAAGTAAAAAAAAAGCCAAAATCCACCTCATCCGTTGTAATGATACGGAAACTCGTACATAGCATTGCGTAGGTATTAGGCACGCGTTACAGCTTACGAGACTCGATTCCGTTTTACGGAGGCCGAGTTATCAGCCCGTAGGCAAAACTAACTAACACTTAGGTAAAAAGTCAAAAAAGAAGCCAAAACCCGCCTCGGCCATCGTAATGATACAAAAACACATATATAGCACCGCGTAGGTATTAGGCATGCGTAACAACTTATGGGACTCGATTTCGACATACGGAGGCCCAGTTATTAGTCCGTAGGTAAAACTGACCAACACTTAGGTAAAAAGTTAAAAAAGAGGCCAAAACCAACCTCGACCGTCGTAACAACACGTAAAGACATACATAGCACTGCATGGGTATTAGGCACGCGTTATAATTTACGGGACTCAATTCTGACTTACGGAGGCCGAGTTATTAGCCTGTAAGCAAAACTGAACAACATTTAGGCAAAAAGTCAAAAAAGAGGCCAAAACATGCCTCGACCAAGTCAGAACGACATAAAACATATATATAGTAATCGCTTATGTATTAGGCATGTGTTACAACTTACGGACGAGATTCGACATACGAGAATCGAAGTTATTAACTCGTAATCAAAATTGACCAACACTTAGGTAAAAAAGTTAAAAAGAGGCCAAAACCCGATCGGCCATCAGAATGACACGCAAAATACATTCATAGCACCGCTGTAGAGGTATTAGCGCAGCGTTATAACTTACGGGACTCAATTCGACTTATGGAGTCCGAGTTATCAACCCGTAGGCAAAACCGACCAACATTTGGGGAAAAAGTCGAAAAAAATGCAAAAATCCATCTCGGCCGTTGTAATAATACGGAAACTCGTACAACTTACGGGACTCGATTCCAACATACGGAGGTCGAAAGTTATCAGTAAAATCGACCAACAAAAAAGCAAAAAGAGGCCAAACACTTAGGCAAAAAGTCAAGAAGAGGCCAGGTATTCGCCTCTACCATCGTGAACGACAAGCAAACACATACATATCATCGCGTAGGCAAAATTTACCAACACATAGGTAAAATGTTAAAAAAGAGGCCAAAACCCGCCTCGGTAATTGTAATGACATGCAAACGCATGCATAGCACCGCGTAAGTATTAGGCACGCATTATAACTTACGAGACTCAATTCTGACTTACGGAGGCCGAGTTATCAGTTCGTAGGCAAAACTGACCAACACTAAGGGAAAAAGTAAAAAAAGAAGCCAAAACCCACCTCGACCATCATAATGACATGCAAACATGTACATAGCACCGCGAAGGTATTAGGCACGTGTTACAACTTACGGGACTCGATTCTGACATACGTAGGTCGAGTTATCAGCCCGTAGGCAAAACTGACCAACACTTAGGCAAAAAATTGAAAAA
The DNA here is from genome assembly GCA_020205615.1 of Panax quinquefolius. NCBI lineage: Eukaryota > Viridiplantae > Streptophyta > Magnoliopsida > Apiales > Araliaceae > Panax > Panax quinquefolius. The sequence continues at coordinate 45,892,554 of CM035170.1, forward strand.
GAGGCCAAAACTCGCCTTGGCCGTTGAAACGATACGGAAACTCGTATATAGCACCACGTAGGTATTAGGCACGCGTTACAACTTACAGGACTCAATTTCGACTTATGGAGGCCGAGTTATCAGCCCGTAGATAAATCTAACCAACACTTATGTAAAAAGTTAAAAAAGAGGCCAAAACCCGCCTCGGCCGTCGTAACGATACGCTAACACATACATAGCACCGCGTAGGTATTAGGCATACATTACAACTTATGGGACTCGATTCCGACATACGGAGCCCGAGGTATCAGCCCGTAGGCAAAACTGACCAATACTTAAGTAAAAAGTCAAAAAAGAGGCCAAAAAAAACCTCGACAGTTGTAACGACACGCAAACACATACTTAAAACCGCATGAGTATTAGGCATGTGTTACAACTTATGGGTCTTGATTCTGACTTACGGAGGCCGAGTTATCAGCTCGTAGGCAAAACTGAACAACACTTAGGCAAAAAGTCGAACAAGAGGCCAAAACCAGCCTCGACCGTCGTAACAATATACAAACACGTACATAGCACCGCGTAGGTATGAGGCACGCGTTACAACTTAAGGGACCCAATTCCAACATATGGAGGCTGAGCTATCAGAATGTAGGCAAAATTGACCAACACTTAGGCAAAAAGTCAAAAAAGAGGCCAAAACCCGCTTTGGCCGTCGTAACGACGCGCAAACACATGCATAGTACCGCGTAGGTATTTGGCATGCGTTACAACTTACGGGACTCGATTCTGATATACGAAGGCCGAGTTATCAGCCCGTAGGTAAAACTGACCAACACTTAGGGAAAAAGTCGAAAAAGAGGCCAAAACCGCCTCGACCCTCACAATGAAATGCAAACACGTACATAACATTGCGTTGGTATTAGACACGTATTACAACTTATGGGACTCGATTCTGACATACGGATGCCGAGTTATCAGTGCGTAGGTAAAACTGACCAACACTCAAGCAAAAAGTCAAAAAAGAGTCCAAAACCCACCTCGACTGTCGTAATAACACGCAAACATATATATAGCACTGCATAGTTATTAGGCACACATTACAAATTATGGGACTCGATTCTGACTTACGGAGGCCGAGTTATCAGCGTGTAGGCAAAATTGACCAATACTTAAACAAAAAGTCTAAAAAGGGGCCAAAACAAGCCTTGGTTATCGTAACAACACGCAAACACGTACGTAGCATCGCGTAGGTATTAGGCATGCGTTATAACATATGAGACTCGATTCTGACTTACGGAGGCCGAGTTATCAGCCCGTATGCAAAACTGACCAATACTTAGGCAAAAAGTCGAAAAAGATGCCAAAACTAGCCTCGGCAGTTGTAATGACACGTAAACACATACATAGCATCACGTAGGTATTAGGCAAGCATTACAACTTACGGGACTCGATTCTGACTTACGGGGGCCGAGTTATCAGCCCGTAGGCAAAACTGACCAACACTTAGGCAAAAAGTCAAAAAGGAGGCCAAAACCCACCTCAACCGTTGTAACGATAGGTAAACTCTTACATAGCACCGCGTAGGTATTAGGCATGTGTTACAACTTACGAGACTCGATTCTGACTTACGGAGGCTGAGTTATCAGCCGTAAGGCAAAACTGACCAACACTTAGCAAAAAAGTCAAAAAGAGGCCAAAACCCGCCTCTGCCGTCAATACAATACGCAAACACATACATAGAACCACGTAGGTATTACGCATGCGTTACAACTTATGGGACTTGATTCCGATATACGGAGGCCGAGTTATCAATCCGTAGGCATAACTGACCAACACTTAGGCAAAAAGTCGAAAAAGAGGCCAAAACCCGCCTCGGCAGTCGTAAAGACACGCAAATATGAACATAGCACCGTGTAGGTATTAGGCACGTGTTAGAACTTACGGGGCTCGATTCTGACTTACAGAGGCCGAGTTATCAACCCGTAGGCAAAACTGACCAACACTTAGGCAAAATGTCGAAAAAGAGGCCAAAACCCGCCTCGGCCGTTGTAACAACAAGCAAACACGTGCATAGTACCGCTTAGGAATTAGGCACGCGTTATAACTTACGGGACTCGATTCCAACAAACGGAGGCCGAGTTATTAGCCTGTACGTAAAACTGAACAACACTTAAGCAAAAAGTCGAAAAAGCGGCCAAAACTCACCTCGGCCATCGTAACAACATGCTAACACATACATAGCACCGCGTGGGTATTAGGCACGCGTTATAACTTAGGAGACTCAATTCTGACTTACGGAGGCCGAGTTATCAACCCGTAGGGAAAACTGCACAATACTTAGGCAAAAAGTAAAAAAAAGAGGCCAAAACATGCCTCGGTAGTCAGAATGACACGCAAACACATACATAGCAACGCACAGAGATATTGCACATGCTACAACTTGTGGGACTCGATTTCCACACACGTAGGCAAGTTAATCACCTGTAGGCAAAATTAACCAACACTTAGGTAAAAAGATAAAAAAGAGGCCAAAACCGACCTCGGCCATCAGTAATGACATGTAAACGCATGCATAGCACCGCATAGGTATTAGGCACGCGTTATAACTTACGAGACTCAATTCTGACTTACGGAGGCCGAGTTATCAGTTCGTAGGATAAACTGACCAACACTTAGGGAAAAAGTCAAAAAAGAAGCCAAAACCCATCTCGGCAGTCGTAATGACACGCAAACACGTACATAGCACTGCGCAGGTATTAGGCACGTGTTACAAATTACGGGACTCAATTTAGACTTACGGAGGCTGAGTTATCAGCCCGTAGATAAAACTGACCAACACTTAGGCAAAAAAATCAAAAAAGAGGCCAAAACTCGCCTCGATCGTTGAAACGATACGGAAACTCGTATATAGTACCACGTAGGTATTAGGCACGCGTTACAACTTACGGGACTCGATTTCGACTTACGGAGGCCGAGTTATCAGCCCGTAGATAAAACTAACCAACATTTAGGTAAAAAGTTAAAAAAGAGGCCAAAACCCGCCTCGGTCGTCGTAATGATACGCTAACACATACATAGCACCGCGTAGGTATTAGGCATACATTACAACTTACGGGACTCGATTCTGACATACGGAGCCCAAGTTATCAGCCCGTAGGCAAAACTTGTTAGGTTTTTATTATTCATGAACACAATCAAATTGTAAAAATAATGCGGAAGCGTGTAAAATCAGAGTTTAAAAAAAAAAAATTTACAAACCATAAACCCGGATCATCCTTTATGCACAATTATTAATTAAATGAAAAGAAAAAGAATAAAATCATACCCTTGAAGATCGAGCTTCCTCAGGTACAAGTTCACCTCCAATCCTTTTCGCGTTCAACTTGAATCCACCGGGTTTGGTTCCTTCCTTTGATCAACGTTGGCCACCCATGTGTTTGGCCTCTAGAGGTGATCCACCAAGGAAGAAGAAAATTCAAGAAGAAGGGTGGTTGGCTAAACCCTAGTTTTCTATCTCTATAGAAAGGGTGTACTCTCCCAACAATTGGAATTATGTCGTATGTTGAAAAATTCAACAACTCTCTACACCCATAATAAGACTCCTCTTATTTATAGATGTGGGCCACCCACCTTAACAGTTAAGGAATTGGGTTTTATTTAATTAATTAAATTCTTTTAATTAATTAAGCTCCCTAATCTTATTAGGGATAATTAATTAAACTCCTTTAACTAATTTTCCTTCCTAATCCAATTAGGAATAAATGAGAGTACTTATATTAAATTAATTCCTAAACTCTTTTAGAAATTAAAATAATAATAATTGTAATAATATTAATAAGACTCCTCTTATTAATTTATATTTAATATTTCTAAAATATTAAATAATAAATATTAAGCTATTTAATTTATTCTATCACCGTAGATTAAATTAAATATACTTAACTATATTATTACGATTATGCCATTAACTTCTTAAATAATTATTCTTCCTTTTATGGTGTGACCCTTTAGGTTCTCCATATTAAACCTAGGTTGTGAATAAATCAATTAGAACAATTCTAATCTTATTTAAATAAATAAATTAAATAATTAATTTATTTAAATAAATAATATTTATTCTACAATAGAGATAAGCCTCCCCAATGATCAACGACTTTCCAGATAATATAGATTTCAACATTAATCATAAAAGAACCTTTGAGTAAATAGTTTCTGACAATTCAATCCTTCCACCATCAATGTCCCAATTAAATATAAGACATGGAATTCTTGTCAAGTCTTATTTTATTTAATTATATGTATTTCGATCCTTAAATGCACAACTCCAAATAATGCAAATTAGAAACTCCTTTCTAATTTCATTCGCTTTTGGCCAAGGACTCTACGGGTTGTCATTTATCGAATCATATAGGACATTCTCTTCTTTATTAGAAGTGGTAGATTCTTTATTGATCATACATTATCTCCATGTACAACTTATTATACCCAAGCATACCCTTTGATATACCCTAAGGGTCTTAAGGAATAAGTCAAAGTATAACTCATCATACACAAGATACTATGATGATCTCAAGTCCAAGGATCACTTGTACTACTATCACTACAGAATTCCTATTGACAGCAAGTAAAACTCCATTAGGTATTCCTTAGCGAGCCACGTTCAAATGAACTTATTCTCTAATAAGCACCTACATACTTGCTTTAGTGTCTCCACACAAATGATCATGAGATCAATCATCCTCATCCAATGAAGCAAGCAACGTTTGTACCAATCTATCCGGATTCACTAATCCCCAATTTAGTAATCCAATGATTGGGAACTATTTTAGTTTTAAGCTTTCTAAGAATTTAGATCTCATTAGAATGATCATCATCATTATTATAAAAGCATTGCTTAAAACTATGGGTTTATCACATATTATAAAACAAAGATCATGTAGATAATTAAAAGCCTTTAATAAATTAATACTTTTTATTAATAAATGAATAAGATTGTTACAAAGTATATGCTTTATCATCAAACATGATTGGCTTGTGTGCATACTACTTTTAATCTACCACTTGCACTAAAGCCAATAAATAAGCATGGTATCTTATACTCTTCTTCTCTAAGTGACGATTATCCCTTTGTTGGATAAGCTTTAGTTAATGGATATGTAATGTTGTTCTTGAGAGTCCACTATCTCTATAGTGATTTCCCACCTTTAATGATTCTAATAATCAAATGAAAGTGCCACAACACATGTTTAGATCCAAGATGAGACTTAGGAACTATTCCTAGTTCAGTAATGAACTTTAATCCAAACAATCAACTGCAGCCTTCATTTATAGCTATATACTTTGTCTTTATCACTAAACTAGCAACCCTTTCTTTGTTTGGAACCTTTCAATTCATCGCACTAATCGCTCAAGGTAACCCTTTACCTTAAAGTGGATTTTTCATCATCTTAGTGCATCGAAAAACTTGAGTCTGTTAAGCCCTCTAGTTTTAATTTAGACCCACCATGAATATGATCACATTCTTAGTCTTAGGTTAAGCACTTTAAGATGTTTTCACCGACTCATAGTGAACTTCTCCATAATATGGTGATCAACATCAGGTCTCGTACATTTCATTGCATACATGATTGTCACTCATGCGACCTCACTTTTCAGGAGTCTGTGGGGACTATTAAGAGAGATACACTCCATATCTCATCGACATGAGACATCTCTTAGAGTTTTCCATGCTAAACGACTTTAGCATCAAATGAATATACGTTCCTTAGGTTAAGTTGAGCATCCTTTTAAATCTATCTATTTAGATTTATATCCCCAATTAAGACACTCTTCCAAATCATTCATGGAGGAATGTTTAGACAAATTTATCTTTACTGATTGTAGCATTGGTATGTCATTCCTTATCCGTAGTATATCAACATATAGTACTAGGAATGTCACGATGCTCTAATGACCCTTTTGTACACACTAGAACTTTTACCTCATCGTATGTAACTGGATCATCATCATCTATGATGCGTACCTCATCATCATCATCTATGATGAATCCATACCTCCTAGGTATCTTCAAGATTATTCAGATTTACGATTTGGTTGTGGTACAATAGGTCATCTCTGTGTTCCTCTTATTTGACTTTATAGTGTTTTGTGGTTCTTGAACTCTACAAGATCTATTATCCTCCCACTAGCCCCTTCAATGATAAACATCTTTATCTTAGAAAGGCGGGGTGTTCATAATAAACACCTTTTGTTAGCGAGGATTATAGAACATATACCCTAAACTTACTTTAGGATGTCCCACAAATCAGACTTGTCAAATTTTGTCCCAAACTTATCCTTTGAAATTGTTTCACATAAGTTGGACAACCCCTTATCTTAACATACTTAAGATTAGGAATCCTCCCCATCCATAACTTTTATGGAGTCTTGGGGGCGGATTTTGAGGTTACCATTTTTCGTGAGATACGCACCATTTCTAGGACATTATCCCGTAAGGATCTTGGAATGTCGATAAAATCATTATGGACCACACCATGTCCAACAAGGTACGATTTTTCATTCAGATACATCAATCAATTATTGCGTATCAGGATGTGTCCATTATGAGAAAACCATTTGAGATGATCTAGAAACTCATTGCACAAGTATTTATTCCTTGATCTAATCAAAGAATCTTAATACTTTGCCAATTTGTTTCACTTTTGAATTCTTTGAACCTTTCAAATAATTCACACTTGTATTCAAACAAATACACACATTCAACTCTTTGAATGATCATCTCCTTTTCTTATACTAGTTTGTTCAATTTGTAAAATTATTTTCATGTAAGTCAAGTATACAAAATTTATTAAGTAATATTCCATTCTATACAAAACATTATTATTATAAATAGAACAACAATTGTTTTTAATTATAATACCAAAGATTTATTGTCAACAATAAAATAGAAATAATGTTTCTAACAAGAATTGGAATACAATAACAACTTATTGACTTAATAGATTTGCAAGTAAGCGATGCTAAACTATAAGTTTCTATAGCTAATGCAAGACAACCTTTGCTTCATTTTCCACACATAGGATTACTTATCTTTGTTTAACTTTCTACTTACGCTTGGTCCTTCATAAATCTATATTTATGATAACCAAAGTCGGTATCCAATACCCAAGTAGAACCTTGACTTAAAGAAAAATTTATTTCAATCATGAACAAAAGCGTATTGTAATAGAAACTTCATTAAGCTTCTTTGGTTAGCCTCGCAAGATGCTTCTCGCAGCTTTCTTTCAAAGTGTCGAAGCTTATTGCGGTGGAAGCAAGCTCCTTTGCTATCCGTATCGGCTTTTTGTTCTTATTATCCTTTGTTTTTGCCTTTCTATATACCTTCTTTGAATCGTTCTTCTTCCGGAAGATCCTTTGGCCCCTACCAAGAAGACTTGATCTTTCTTGGTTGGAAAGTGACTCTCAACATTTTTCAATATGTTAAGCAAATCAGCGAGGCTGATATCTAGCTTATTCATATGAAAAATTCACAACAATTGTGAAATGAGTCCGGGAGTGAGTGCAAGATCAAATCTTGGCTCAACTCTCTATCCATGACAAAACCAGTTGTCCTAATTGATCAATCAAATTGATTATGTTAAGAACTTTTATATGTACTGTAGTGTCATTGGTCATTCTAGATCGGAAGAGCTCCTTAGATATCTCGATATCTATCGGGCCCTACTTTCCTCACCATCAACTACTTGATGTGCGGGAATATAGTAGGAGCATCCATAGTTTTCATCGACGCCGAAGCTCGTCACTCGTGGATGCGAGCATGATGCATCGAATTAATTGTGCATCATCTTGCCACTTTCTAAAAGTAGCAATGTCTTCCTCAGAGGCATTATGCGCAACCATTCGTGAGGATAGGCATATTAAGGACATAAGATAACTTTTCGACCATGAGAACTATTCTCAAATTCCTTAACCAATCCGTTTAATTGCCCCAGTTAATTTAGCATCTAATATGCTTCTTGATGATAGTAATTTTAGACATTGTAAAATTTCGTAAATGAATTTGTAATTAACAACATTTTTAACATACATTCTTTTATTAATTACCAAAATAAATTAGGTCTTGTTTTAAGTTGGTATCTCCCACTATTTTCTTCAAACTATATTACCCTCACTTATATAGTTCGGCAAAATCTAATTAAAGATTTGCTAGTGAGAATAAGGATCCCATTTCAAATGTATATAGCCTTGTGGTGACACAACAAACTATATATAAATAAATAGGTAAACAACTTTTGTCAATTACATCAACTATGCAACTCCTTGTATTTTGCCTCTTAGATTATTTTGATCAAGTGGTGGCACATCCGAATCAAAATTATCCAAGTTAAGTCCGACCTAGCACTCCATATATTCAAAAAAGAAAAATATCATCCTTGTGGTGACACAACAAAATAATATTGTTCAATTTTCTTTATAAGCATCAAATGTGATAAATTAACATCTTAAATACTTAATACTTGCCTTGTGGTGACATAACAAACTCATATTAAATATTTAATACTCTATTAACTTTATCATGCTAGAAGGCGACGTTCGATATTCCAAATATCTTTGAACGCTTAGGACTTAATATAAAATTGAGGGTTTGTTATTAATTTGTCTCATCTTGTTTAAGCTGCATTGCATATATATATATAAAATATGCGTCATATTAATGAACATGCTAAGTATTGCATAATATATAATATATATAGTATAAGCATGCACATATAGAATACTATATTCTACCGGATTGATTATGGACTTTTATTCTAGTTTGGTTCACTAGAGCTACCAAGTGAACCAAAAGGTCAAACCCTAGGGTGCAAGAAATAATATTTAAATATAACTATTACATTTAAACCTTGCTCCATTACAAGCGGGTCTTCAAGCGCTCCTTACTCCTTTGCTCTCTAATTTTCTAAAATTAATTCTAACTATTCCTATTACACAACTATTTAAAATAAATAGAAACCTCGATCGTGATCGAGGGAAGTACATAGGAGGGAGATAGAATTTACATTCGAAAAAATTATTAGAAGACGAAATCTGTGAGACCCCATTTAATAAAACCCATACATTCATGCATCCAACTAAAATAAAATCCAATCGCGGTCAATCGATAGTCCATACTCAATCCCATTTATTATCATACACATCATCATACGCATCAATAAATAACATTCATCTTATGAATAATAAACATTTAATATATATATTGATATCATTTAATGGGCAAATTTAGTTAGTATAAAATCTAATTTTGAATAAAAATAAACTCCTTTATTTTAATCCAAATTTAAATCAAAATAAAACTATTTTATTTTAATTTATCTAATTTTGAATAAAATAAACTATTTTATTTTAATCAAAATCTTTAATTAAAATAAACTCCTTTATTTTAATTAGAATCCAATTCCATATATATAAAAATCTTTAATTAAAATAAACTCTTTTATTTTAATTAATTATGGAATCCAATTCCATGTAAAAAAAAATTAATTATTAAAGGAAACACGGATATTCTTTCCTATTCACAAATAAACTTCTTTATTTTGAATAATATGAAATCATATTTCATATCTAAACAAACTCCTTTATTTAAGAAAATTAGGATTCTTCTTTCTATTCACAAATAAACTCCTTTATTTTGAATAATATGAAATCTTATTTCATATCTAAATAAACTCCTTTATTTAAGGAAAAATAGAATCCAATTTCAACTCCAATTAGTTAGCATGGAATCCAATTCCAACTCTAATTAGTTAGCATGAAATTCTAATTTTAAAATTAAAATAAATCTTTTATTTTAATATTAAAATAAACCTTTTATTTTAAGATTAAAATAAACCTTTTATTTTAATTATAAAATTATTTAAAATTAAAATAAAACTTTATATTTTAATATTAAAATAAACTTTTATTTTAAAATTAAAATAAACTTTTATTTTAATTATATAATAATTAAGAATATATATATATATATATATATATATATTCGTAATATATATTATATATATATATATATAACTATAATATATATATATATATATATATATATCCGTTTCCTTTTTTTTTTAAAAAAAACCGTATGTACCAATCTTTAAAAATGTTAACATGCTTCCTTAATAAAAAACAATCCAGCGCAAAAGAAAAAAAAAGAAATTCACGGTTTTTTTTTTTTTTTAATAAATTTTATATAATAAAATTATGCCCAATAAAATTATTCTAAACACATATCAATATATATATCAAATTAAAACAATTAATAATTCGCATAAAGGTTTGGCTCTGATGCCACTGTTAGGTTTGTATTATTCATGAACACAATCAAATTGCAAAAATAATGCGGAAGCGTGTAAAATCAGAGTTTAAAAAAAAAAAAATTACAAACCATAAACCCAGATCATCCTTTATGCACAATTATTAATTAAACGAAAAGAAAAAGAATAAAATCATACCCTTGAAGATCGAGCTTCCTCAGGTACAAGTTCACCTCCAATCCTTTTCGCGTTCAACTTGAATCCACCTGGTTTGGTTCCTTCCTTTGATCAACGTTAGCCACCCATGTGTTTGGCCTCTAGAGGTGATCCACCAAGGAAGAAGAAAATTCAAGAAGAAGGGTGGTTGGCTAAACCCTAGTTTTCTATCTCTATAGAAAGGGTGTACTCTCCCAACAATTGGAATTATGTCGTATGTTGAAAAAGTCAACAACTCTCTACACCCATAATAAGACTCCTCTTATTTATAGATGTAGGCCACCCACCTTAATGAGCTTTAATGAATTGAGTTTTATTTAATTAATTAAATTCTTTTAATTAATTAAGCTCCCTAATCTTATTAGGGATAATTAATTAAACTCCTTTAACTAATTTTCCTTCCTAATCCAATTAGGAATAAATGAGAATACTTATATTAAATTAATTCCTAAACTCTTTTAGAAATTAAAATAATAATAATTGTAATAATATTAATAAGACTCCTCTTATTAATTTATATTTAATATTTCTAAAATATTAAATAATAAATATTAAGCTATTTAATTTATTCTATCACCATAGATTAAATTAAATATACTTAACTATATTATTACGATTATGCCATTAACTTCTTAAATAATTATTCTTCCTTTTATGGTGTGACCCTTTAGGTTCTCCATATTAAACCAGGTTGTGAATAAATCAATTAGAACAATTCTAATCTTATTTAAATAAATAAATTAAACAATTAATTTATTTAAATAAATAATATTTATTCTACAATAGGGATAAGCCTCCTAGCGATCAACGACTTTCCAGATAATATAGATTTCAACATTAATCATAAAAGAACCTTTGAGTAAATAGTTACCGCACAATTCAATCCTTCCACCATACAATGTCCCAATTAAATATAAAGACATGGAATTACTTTGTCAAGTCTTATTTTATTTAATTATATGTATTTCGATCCTTAAATGCACAACTCCAAATAATGCAAATTAGAAACTCCTTTCTAATTTCATTCCGCCGCCAAGGACTCATTGGGTTGTCATTTATCGAATCACATAGGACATTTCTCTTCTTTTATTAGAAGTGGTAGATTCTTTATTGATCATACATTATCTCCATGTATACAACTTATTATACCCAAGCATACCCCTTTGATATACCCTAAGGGTCTTAAGGAATAAGTCAAAGTATAACTCATCATACACAAGATACTATGATGATCTCAAGTCCAAGGATCACTTCAGACTACTATCACTACTGAGAATTCCTATTGACAGCAAGTAAAACTCCATTAGGTATTCCTTAGCGAGCCAATTCAAATGAACTTATTCTCTAATAAGCACCTACATACTTGCTTTAGTGTCTCCACACAAATGATCATGAGATCAATCATCCTCATCCAATGAGCAAGCAACGTATGTACCAATCTATCTGGATTCACTAATCCCCAATTTAGTAATCCAATGATTGGGAACTATTTTAGTTTTAAGCTTTCTAAGAATTTAGATCTCATTAGAATGATCATCATCATTATTATAAAAGCATTGCTTAAAACTATGGGTTTATCACATATTATAAAACAGCATCATGAAGATAATTAAAAGCCTTTAATAAATTAATACTTTTTATTAATAAATGAATAAGATTGTTACAAAGTATATGCTTTATCATCAAACATGATTGGCTTGTGTGCATACTACTTTCAAAACTGACCAACACTTAAGTAAAAAGTCAAAAAAGAGGCCAAAAAAAAACCTCGGCAGTCGTAATGACACGCAAACACATACATAGAACCGCGTGGGTATTAGGCATGTGTTACAACTTATGGGTCTTGATTCGAAGTTCACGAGGTCGAAAGTTATCAGCCCGTAGGCAAAACTGAACAACACTTAAGCTAAAAGTCGAACAAGAGGCCAAAACCAGCCTCGACCGTCGTAACGATATGCAAACACGTACATAGCACCACGTAGGTATAAGGCACGCATTACAACTTAAGGGACTCGATTCCGACATACGGAGGTCGAGCTATCAGCCTGTAGGCAAAACTGACCAACACTTAGGCAAAAAGTCGAAAAAGAGGCCAAAACCCGCCTTGGCCGTCATAACGATGCGCAAACACATGCATGGCACCGCGTAGGTATTTGGCATGCGTTATAACTTATGAGACTCGATTCTAATATATGAAGGCCGAGTTATCAGCCCGTAGGTAAAACTGACCAACACTTAGGGATAAAGTCGAAAAAGAGGCCAGAACCACCTCGACCCTCATAATGACATGCAAACACGTACATAACACTACGTCGGTATTAGACATGCATTACAACTTATGGGACTCGATTCTGACATACGGATCTGGATGCCGAAGTTATCGGTAGACAGGTAAAAACTGACCAACACTCAAGCAAAAAATTGAAAAGGAGTCCAAAACCCACCTCGGCTGTCGTAATAACACGCAAACATATACATAGCACTGCATAGGTATTAGGCACGCGTTACAACTTATGGGACTCGATTCTGACTTACGGAGGCCGAGTTATCAACGTGTAGGCAAAATTGACCAACACTTAAGCAAAAAGTCTAAAAAGGGGCCAAAACAAGCCTCGGCTATCGTAACAACACGCAAACACGTACATAGCATCGCGTAGGTATTAGGCATGCGTTATAACTTATGAGACTCGATTTTGACTTACGGAGGCCGAGTTATCAGCCCGTAGGCAAAACTGACCAACACTTAGGCAAAAAGTCGAAAAAGAGGCCAAAACTAGCCTCGGCCGTTGTAACGACACGCAAACACATACATAGCATCGCGTAGGTATTAGGCACACATTACAACTTACGAGACTCGATTCTGACTTACGGGGGCCGAGTTATCAGCCCGTAGGCAAAACTGACCAACCCTTAGGCAAAAAGTCTAAAAAGAGGCCAAAACTCGCCTCAATCGTTTTAACGATAGACAAAGTCTTACATAGCACCGTGTAGGTATTAGGCATGCGTTATAACTTATGGGACTCAATTCTGACTTACGGAGGTCGAGTTATCAGCGTAGGCAAAACTGACCAATATTTAGCTAAAAAGTCAAAAAGAGGCCAAAATCCGCCTTGACTGTCAAAACGATACGCAAACACATACATAGAACCACGTAGGTATTAGGCATGCGTTACAACTTACAGGACTTGATTTTGACTTACGGAAACCGAGTTATCAGCCCGTAGGCAAAACTGACCAACACTTAGGTAAAATGTTTAAAAAGAGGCCAAAACCCACTTCAGTCATCGATACACAAACACATACATAGTACCACGTTTTTATTAGGCATACATTACAACTTACGGGACTCAATTTCGAAATACTGAGGCCGAGTTAACAGTCCGTAGGCAAAACTGACCAACACTTAGTCAAAAAGTAGAAAAAAAAGGCCAAAACCAACCTCGGTAGTCGTAACAACACGCAAAGACATACATAGCACTACATGGGTATTAAGCACGCGTTATAACTTACGGGACTCAATTCTGACTTACGGAGGGAGGCCGAGTTATCAGCCCGTAAGCAAAACTAAACAACATTTAGGTAAAAAGTCAAAAAAGAGGCCAAAACATTCCTCGGCTGTCGTAAGGATATAAAAACACATACATAGTACCGCGTATGTATTAGGCATGCGTTACAACTTACGGGACTCAATTTTGACATACGTAGACCGAGTTATTAGCCCGTATACAAAATTGACCAACACTTAGGTAAAAAGTTAAAAAAGAGGCCAAAACCAGCATCAGCCATTGTAATGACACGCAAATACATGCATAGCACCGCGTAGGTATTAGACACGCGTTACAACTTACAGGACTCATTTCTGACTTACGGAGGCCGAGTTATCAGCCCGTAGGCAAAACTGACCAACATTTGGGGAAAAGTCAAAAAAGGCCAAAATCCACCTCGTCCGTTGTAATGATACGGAAACTCTGACATATAATCGCTGCGATAGGTATTAGGCATGCGTTATACTTCTCATGGTCTCGATTCCGATTTACGGAGGTCGAAAGTTATCACCGTAGGCAAAACTAACTAACAATTAGGTAAAAAGTCAAAAAGAAGCCAAACCGCTTCTACCATCGTAATGATAACGAAAACACATACATAGCAATCGCCGTAGGTATTAGGGTATATGTAACAACTTACGGGACTCGATTACGACATACGGAGGCCGAAAGTTATCAAATCAAATAAGTAAAACCGACCAACACTTAGGAAAAAAAGTTAAAAAGAGGCCAAAACCAACCTACCATCATCGATCAACACGCAAAGACATACATAGCACTGCATGGGTATTAGGCACGCGTTATAACTTACGGGACTCAATTCTGACTTACGGAGGCCGAGTTATTAGTCTGTAAGCAAAACTGAACAACATTTAGGTAAAAAGTCAAAAAAGAGGACAAAACATGCCTCGACCGTCGTAACGACATAAAAACATATGCATAGTACTTCTTATGCATTAGGCATGTGTTACAACTTACGAGACATGATTCTGACATACGTAGACCGAGTTATTAGCCCGCAATCAAAATTGACCAACAGTTAAGTTAAAAGTTAAAAAAGAGGCCAAAACCTGCATCGGCCATTGTAATGACACGCAAATACATGCATAGCACCGCGTAGGTACTAGGCACGCGTTACAACTTACGGGACTCAATTCCGACTTATGGAGGCCGAGTTATCAACCCGTAGGCAAAACCGACCAATATTTGGGGAAAAAGTCGAAAAAAGGCCAAAATCCACCTCGGTCGTTGTAATAATACGGAAACTCGTACAACTTACGGGACTCGATTTCGACATACGGAGGCCGAGTTATCAGCCCGTAGGCAAAACTGACAAACACTTAGGCAAAAAGTCGAAGAAGAGGCCAAAACTCGCCTCGGCCATCGTAACGACAAGCAAACACATACATATCATCGCGTAGGCAAAATTGACCAACGCTTAGGTAAAAAGTTAAAAAAGAGACCAAAACCCGCCTCGGTAATTGTAATGACATGCAAATGCATGCATAGCACCGCGTAAGTATTAGGCACGCGTTATAACTTACGAGACTCAATTCTGACTTACGGAGGCCGAGTTATCAGTTCGTAGGCAAAACTGACCAACACTTAGGGAAAAAGTCAAAAAAGAATCCAAAACCCACCTCGACCATCGTAACGACACGCAAACACGTACATAGCATCGCGCAGGTATTAGGCACGTGTTACAACTTACGGGACTCGATTCTGACTTACGTAGGCCGAGTTATCAGCCCGTAGGCAAAACTGACCAACACTTAGGCAAAAAAACGAAAAAGAGGCCAAAACTCGCCTTGGCCGTTGAAACGATACGGAATCTCGTATATAGCACTATGTACATATTAGGCACGCGTTACAACTTACATGACTCGATTTCGACTTACGGAGGCCGAGTTATCAGCCCGTAGATAAATCTAACCAACACTTAGGTAAAAAGTTAAAAAAGAGGCCAAAACCTGCCTCGGCCGTTGTAACAATACGCTAACACATACATAGCACCGCGTAGGTATTAGGCATACATTACAACTTACGGGACTCGATTCCGACATACGAGCTCGAAAGTTATCACCAGTAGTAGTAAAACTGACCAACACTTAGGCAAAAAGTCAAAAAAGAGGCCAAAAAAAACCTCGACAGTCGTAATGACATGCAAACACATAAATAGAACCGCGTGAATATTAGGCATGTGTTACAACTTATGGGTCTTGATTCTGACTTACGGAGGCCGAGTTATCAGCCCGTAGGCAAAACTGAACAACACTTAGGCAAAAAGTCGAACAAGAGGCCAAAACCATCCTCGACCGTCGTAACGATATGCAAACACGAACATAGCACCGCGTAGGTATGAGGCACGCGTTATAACTTAAGGGACTCGATTCCGACATACGGAGGCCGAGCTATCATCCTGTAGGCAAAACTGACCAACACTTAGGCAAAAAATCGAAAAAGAGGCCAAAACCCGCCTTGGCCGTAGTAACGAATCGCAAACATATGCATAGCACCGCGTAGGTATTTTGCATGTGTTACAACTTACGGGACTCGATTCTGATATACGAAGGCCGAGTTATCAGCCCGTAGGTAAAACTGACCAACACTTAGGGAAAAAGTCAAAAAAGAGGACAAAACCGCCTCGACCCTCATAATGACATGCAAACACGTACATAACACTGCATCGGTATTAGACACGATATAAACTTACTTATGGGACTCGATTCGACATACGATGCCGAGAGTTATCGGTCGTGTAGTAAAACTGACCAACACTCAAGCAAAAAGTCAAAAAAGAGTCCAAAACCCACCTCGGCTGTCGTAATAACACGCAAACATATACATAGCACTGCATAGGTATTAGGCACACGTTACAAATTATGGGACTCGATTCTACGACTTACTTGAGGTCGAGTTATCGCCGCAGTAAGCAAAATTGACCAACACTTAAGCAAAAAGTCTAAAAAGGGGCCAAAACAAGCCTCGGCTATCGTAACAACACGCAAACACGTACATAGCATCGCGTAGGTATTAGGCATGCGTTACAACTTATGAGACTCGATTCTGACTTACGAAGGCCGAGTTATCAGCCCGTAGGTAAAACTGACCAATATTTAGGCAAAAAGTCGAAAAAGATGCCAAAACTAGCCTCGGCCGTTGTAACGACACGCAAACACATACATAGCATCACATAGGTATTAGGCAAGCATTACAACTTACGGGACTCGATTCTGACTTACGGGGGCCGAGTTATCAGCTCGTAGGCAAAACTGACCAACACTTAGGCAAAAATTCAAAAATGAGGCCAAAACCCGCCACGACCGTTGTAACGATAGGCAAACTCTTACATAGCACCACGTAGGTATTAGGCATGCGTTACAACTTACGAGACTTGATTCCGACTTACGGAGGCCGAGTTATCAGCCGTAAGGCAAAACTGACCAACACTTAGCGAAAAAGTCAAAAAGAGGCCAAAACATGCCTCGGCCGTCAAAACGATACGCAAACACATACATAGAACCATGTAGGTATTAGGCATGCGTTACAACTTACGGGACTTGATTCCGATATACGGAGGCCGAGTTATCAATCCGTAGGCATAACTGACCAACACTTAGGTAAAAACTCGAAAAAGAGGCCAAAACCCGCCTCGGCAGTCGTAAAGACACACAAATATGAACATAGCATCGGGTAGGTATTAGGCACGTGTTAGAACTTACGGGGCTCGATTCTGACTTACAGAGGCCGAGTTATCAACCCGTAGGCAAAACTGACCAACACTTAGGCAAAATGTCGAAAAAGAGGCCAAAGCCTCGGCCGTTGTAACAACAAGCAAACACGTGCATAGTACCGCATAGGTATTAGGCACGCGTTACAACTTACAGGACTCGATTCTGACAAACGGAGGCCGAGTTATCAGCCCGTACGCAAAACTGAACAACACTTAAAGCAAAAAGTCGAAAAAGAGGCCAAAACCCGCCTCAGCCGTCGTAACGTCATGCAAACACATACATACCACTGCGTAGGTATTAGGCACTCATTACAACTTACGGGACTCGATTCCAACTTACGGAGGCCGAGTTATCAGCCGGTAGTCAAAACTCACCAACACTTAGGCAAAAAGGCAAAAAGAGGCCAAAACCCACCTCGACCGTCGTAACAACACGCAAACACATACATAACACAATGTAGGTATTAGGCACGCGTTACAATATACAATACTCGATTCTGACTTACGGAGGCCGAGTTATCAGCCCGTAGGCAAAACTGACCAACATTTAGGTAAAAAGTTAAAAAAGAGGCCAAAGTTCAGCGATCGGTAGTTCATAACGATTAACGAAAACACATGCATAGTATTGCGTAGGTATTAAGCACGTGTTAAAACTTACGGGACTCGATTCCAACTTACGGAGGCCGACTTATAAGCCCGTAGGCAAAACTGACGAACACTTAGGTAAAAAGTCAAAAAAGAGGCCACAACCCGCCTCGGCCGTCATAACGACACGCAAACACGCACATATCACCGTGTAGGTATTAGGCACGCGTTACTATTTACGGAACTTGGTTCTAATTTACGGAGGCCGAGTTATCAGCCCGTAGGTAAAACTAACCAACACTTAGGCAAGAAGTCAAAAAAGAGGCCATAACCTGCCTCGGCAGTCGTAAAGACATGCAAACATGAACATAGTACCGCATAGGTATTAGGCACGAGTTAGAACTTACAGGACTCGATTCAGACTTACAGAAGCCGAGTTATCAGCCCGTAGGAAAAACTGACCAACACTTAGGCAAAAAGTCAAAAAACAGGCCAAAACCTGCCTCGGCCGTTGTAACAACACGTAAACATGTGCATAGTACTGCGTAGGTATTAGGCACACGTTAGAACTTACGGGACTCGATTCCAACTTACGGAGGCCGAGTTATCAGCCCTTAGCGAAAACTGACCAACACTTAGGCAAAAAGTCGAAAAAGAGGCCAAAACCCACCTCGACCGTCGTAACAACACCCAAACACAAACATAGCACAATGTAGGTATTAAGCACGTGTTACAATATATGTTACTCGATTCCGACTTACGGAGGTCGAGTTATCAACCCGTAGACAAAACTGACCAACAATTAGGTAAAAAATTAAAAAAGAGGCCAAAACCCGCCTCGGCCGTTGTAACGACATGAAAACACATGCATAGTACCGCGTAAGTATTAGGCACGCGTTAAAACTTACGGGACCCGATTCCAACTTACGGAGGCCGAGTTATCAGCCCGTAGGCAAAACTGACTAACACTTAGGTAAAAAGTCAAAAAAGAGGCCAAACCCCTCCTCGGCCGTCGTAACGACACGTAAACACGTATATATCACCGTGTAGGTATTAGGCACGCGTTATTACTTACGGGACTTATTTCTGATTTATGGAGGCCGAGTTATCAGCTCATAGGCAAAACTGACCAAAATTAGGCAAAAAGTTAAAAAGAGTCAAAAAACCCGCATCATTCTAATTATAATGAGAAAAACTGCATAGCACCGCGTGAGGTATTAGGCGCAAGCATAACTTACGTAAACTCAATTCGACTTACGAGGCCGAAGTTATATCACCAGTAAGGCAAACCGACCAACACTTAGTTAAAATGTCAAAAAGAGGCCAAAAGCGCCTCAAACCATCGTGAACGACACGTTAAACAAATACATAGCACCGCGTAGGTATTAGGTATTCATTACAACTTACGGGACTCGATTTCGATATACGGAGGCCGAGTTATCAGCCCGTAAGCAAAACTAACCAACACTTAGGCAAAATGTCCAAAAAGAGGCCAAAACCCACCTCGACCGTCGTAACAACACGCAATGACATACATAGCACTGCATGGGTATTAGTCACGCGTTATAACTTACGGGACTCAATTCTAACTTACGGAGGCCGAGTTATCAGCCCGTAAGCAAAATTGAACACCATTTAGGTAAAAAGTCAAAAAAGAGGCCAAAACATGCCTCGGCCGTCGTAACGACACGCAAAACTGAACAATAATTAGGTAAAAAGTCGAAAAAGAGGGCAAAACATGACTCGGTCGTCGTAACAACATAAAAACACATACATAGTACCGCGTATGTATTAGGCATGCGTTACAACTTATGGGACTCGATTCTGATATACGTATACCGAGTTATTAGCCCGTATGCAAAATTGACCAACACTTAGGTAAAAAGTTAAAAAAGAGGCCAAAACCCGCATCGGCCATTGTATGTATTAGGCACGCGTTACAACTTACGGGACTCAATTCCGATTTACGGAGGCCGAGTTATCAGCCCGTAGACAAAACTGACCAATATTTGGGGAAAAAGTCAAAAAAGAGGCCAAAACCCCCCATTGTTGTAACGAATACGAAAACTCGTACATATAGACCGCCAGAGGTATTAGGCACGCGTTACAACTTATGGGACTCGATTTCGATTTACTTGAGGCCGAAAGTTATCGTAACCAGTAGGCAAAACTAATTAACACTTAGGTAAAAAGTCAAAAAAGTACCAAAAAACCCGCCTTTCGGACATCGTAACGATAGGCAAACACATACATAGCACCGCATAGGTATTAGGCATGCGTTACAACTTACGGGACTCGATTCCAACTTACGGAGGCCGAGTTATCAGACAGTAGACAAAACTAACCAACACTTAGGTAAAAAGTCAAAAAAGAGACCAAAACCCGCCTCGGCCGTCGTAACGATACTCTAATACATATATAGCACCGCGTAGATATTAGGCATACGTTACAACTTATGGGACTCGATTAGATATACTGAGGTCGAAAGTTATCGTACCAGAGGCAAACCGACCAACACTAAGGTAAAAAGTCAAAAAAGAGGCCAAAACTCGCCTCGAACATCGTAACGACACCCAAACACATACATAGCATCGCGTAGGTATTAGGCACACATTATAACTTACGGGAAAACTGACCAACACTTAGGCAAAAAGTCAAAAAAGAGGCCAAAACTCACCTTGGCAGTAGTAACGACACGCGAACACATAACTAGGACCGCATAGGTATTAGGCACGCGTTACAACTTACGGGACTCGATTCTGACTTACGGAGACCGAGTTATCAGCCTGTGGGCAAAACTGACCAACATTTGGGGTAAAAGTCGAAAAAGAGGCCAAAACCCACCTCGGCCGTTGTAACGATACGAAAACACGACATAAAGACCGCCAGAGGTATTAGGCACCTTGCGACAATTTACGGGACTCGATTCCGATTTATGGAGGCCGAGTTATCAGCCCGTAGGCAAAACTAACTAACACTTAGGTAAAAAGTCAAAAAAGAAGCCAAACCCCACTTCGGCCATCGTAATGATATGCAAACACATACATAGCACCGCGTAGGTATTAGGCATGCGTTATAACTTACGGGACTCGATTCCGACGGACAGAGGCCGAGTTATCAGCCCGTAGGCAAAATTGACCAACAATTAGGCAAAAACTCGAAAAAGAGGCCAAAACTCACCTCGGCTGTAGTAATGACACGCAAAGACATACATAACACTGCGTAGGTATTGGCACGCGTTACAACTTACAGGACTTGATTTTGACTTACGGAGGCCGAGTTATCAGCCCGTAGGCAAAACTGACCAACACTTATGCAAAAAGTAGAAAAAGATGCCAAAAACCAGTCTCGACCCTCGTAATGAGATGCAAACTAATACATAGCACCGCGTAGGAATTAGGCACGCATTATAACTTACATGACTCGATTCTGACTTACGAAGGCCAAGTTATTAGGCTATTGGCAAAATTTACCAACACTTAGGCAAAAAGTCAAAAAAGAGGACAAAATAGGCTCGGCCGTCGTAATGACACACAAACATATACATAGCACCACGTAGGCATTAGGCACGCATTATAACTTACGGGACTCAATTTCGACTTACGGAGGTTGAGTTATCAGCCCGTAGGCAAAACTGACAAACACTTAGGCAAAAACTCGAAAAAGAGGCCAAAACCCGCCTCGACCATCACAACGACACGCAAACACGTATATAGCACCATGTAGGTATTAGGAACGTGTTACATCTTACGGGACTCAATTCTGACTTACATAGGCCGAGTTATAAGCCCGTAGGCAAAACTGACCAACACTTAGGCAAAAAGTCAAAAAAGAGGCCAAAACCCGCCTTGGCCGTTGTAACGATACTTAAAAAAGTACATAGCACCGCGTAGATATTAGGCATGCGTTACAAGTTACGGGACTCGATTCTGACTTACTGAGGCCTAGTTATCAGTCTGTAGGCAAAACTGACTAACACTTAGATAAAAAGTTAAAAAAAGGCCAAAACACGTCTCAGTCATCGTAACGACACGTAAACACATACATAGCACCTCGTAGGTATTAGGCACGCGTTATAACATATGAACTCAATTCTAACTTACGGAGGCCAAGTTATTAGCCCGTAGGCAAAACTGACCAACACTTAGGCAAACTGTCAAAAAAGAGGCCAAAACCAGCCTCGACCGTCATAAGGACACGCAAACACGTACATAGCACCATGTAGGTATTAGGCACGTGTTACAACTTGTGGGACGCGATTCCGATTTACGGAGGCTGACTTATCAGCCCGTAGGCAAAACTGACTAACACTTAGGTAAAAAGTCAAAAAAGAGGCCAAAACCCGCTTCTACTTTCATAACTATTAACGCTAAACACGCATATAAGATCGCGTAGGTATTGTGTAGGCATGCGTTAAAACTTATGGGACTCAATTCCGACTTACATAGGACGAGTTATCAGCCCGTAGGCAAAACTGACCAACACTTAGGCAAAACGTCAAAAAAGAGGCCAAAACAGCCTCGGACATCGTAACAATACGCAAACATGTATATAGCATTGCTTAGGTATTAGGCACGCGTTACAACTTACGGGACTCGATTCTGACATACGGAGACCAAGTTATCAACCCGTAGGCAAAACTGACCAATACTTAGGCAAAAAGTTAAAAAAGAGGCCAAAACCCGTCTCGGCTGTCGTAATGACACACAAACGCATACATAGCATTGCGTAGGTATTAGACATGCGTTACAACTTACGGGACTCGATTCCAATTTACGGAGGCCGAGTTATCAGCCCGTAGGCAAAACTATGCAACACTTAGGCAAAAAGTAAAAAAAGAGCCCAAAATCTGCCTTGGTCGTTCTAATGATACGTAAACTCGTGACATATAGCACCAAGATAGGTATTAGGTATGATTACAACTTACGGACTCGATTCGACTTACTTGAGGCCGAAGTATATCACTCGTAGACAAAACTAACCAATACTTAGGTAAAAAGTCAAAAAGAAGCCAAAGCCCCGCTTCTACCATCATAATGATACGCAAACACATACATAGCACCGCTGTGAGGCATTAGGCATACGCTATAACTTACGGACTCGATTCTCGACAGCATGAGAGGTCGAGTTATCACCCAGTAAAAAACTGACCAACAATTAGGCAAAAAGTTAAAAAAGAGGGCAAAACTCACCTCGGCTGTAGTAACGACACACAAACACATATATAGCACCGCGTAGGTATTAAGCACACATTACAACTTACGGGACTCGATTCTGACTTACAGAGGCCGAGTTATCAAGTCGTAGGCAAAAATTGACCAACACTTAGGCAAAAAGTCAAAAAAGATGCCAAAAACCCGTCTCGACCGTCGTAATGAGAAGCAAACTAATACATAGCACCGCGTAGGAATTAGGCACGCGTTACAACTTACAGGACTCGATTCGACTTACTTGAGGCCGAAAGTTATCCCCATTGGCAAAACTGACCAACACTTACGCAAAAAGTCAAAAAAGTGGCCAAAATTAGCCTCGGCCGTCATAATGACACACAAATATGTACATAGCACCACGTAGACATTAGGCATGCGTTACAACTTATGGAGGCCGAGTTATCATCCCGTAGGCAAAACTGACCAACACTTAGGCAAAAACTCAAAAAATAGGTCAAAACCCGCCTCGGCCGTCATAACAACACGCAAACACATATATAGCACTGTGTAGTTATTAGACATGTGTTACAACTTATGGGACTCGATTTTGACTTACGGAGGCCGAGTTATTAGCCTGTAGGCAAAACTAACCAACACTTAGGCAAAAAGTCAAAAAAGAGGCCAAAAACCCACCTCAGCCATTGTAACGATACTCAAAGAAGTACATAGCACCGCGTAGGTATTAGGCATGCGTTACAACTTACGGGACTCGATTCCGACTTACGAAGGCCGATTTATCAGCCTGTAGGTAAAACTGACTAACACTTAGGCAAAAAGTCAAAAAAGAGGCCAAAACCCGTCTCAGTCATCGTAATGACACGTAAACACATATATAGCACCACATAGGTATTAGGCCCGCGTTACAACTTATGAAACTCGATTCTGACTTACGGAGGCCAAGTTATTAGCCCGTAGGCAAAATCGACCAACACTTAGGCAAAAAATCGAAAAAGAGGCCAAAACCAGCCTCAGCCGTCGTAAGGACACGCAAACACGTACATAGCACCATGTAGGTATTAGGCATGTGTTACAACTTGTGGGACTCTATTCCGATTTACTTGAGGTCAACTTATCACCTCAGTAGGTAAAACTGACTAACACTTAGACAAAAAGTCGAAAAAGAGGCCAAAACCCACCTCGGTCTTCATAACGACACGCAAACTCGTACATAGCACCGCGTAGGTATTAGGCATGCTTTACAACTTACGAGACTCAATTCCGACTTACATAGGCCGAGTTATCAGCCCGTAGGCAAAACTGACCAATATTTGGGGAAAAAGGCAAAAATGAGGCCAAAACTCACCTCGGTCGTTGTAACGATACGGAAACTCTTACATAGCACTGTGTAGGTATTAGGCACCCGTTACAGCTTACGGGACTCGATTCTCGATTATTTGAGGTCGAAAGTTATCACCGTAGCAAAACTAACTAACACTTAGGTAAAAAGTCAAAAAAGAAGCCAAAACCCGCCTCGGCCATCGTAATGATACGCAAACACATACATAGCACCGGGTAGGTATTAGGCATACGTTACAACTTACAGGACTCGATTCCGACATACGGAGGCCAAGTTATCAGCCCATAGACAAAACTGACCAATACATAGGCAAAAAGTCGAAAAAGAGGCCAAAATTCGCCTCGGCCATCGTAACAACACGCAAACATATACATAGCATCGTGTAGGTATTAGGCACGCATTACAACTTACGGGACTCGATTCCAAATGACATGACCGAGGTCGAGTTATCGCACCAGAAAGTAAAAAAGACCAACACTTACGCAAAAAGTAGAAAAAGAGGCCAAAATCCACCTCGGCCGTTGTAACGATACAAATACTAGTACATAGCATGGCATAGGTATTAGGCACGCGTTACAACTTAAGGGACTTGATTCCGACTTACGGAGGCCGAGTTATCAGCCCGTAAGCAAAACTAACTAACACGTAGGTAAAAAGTCAAAAAAGAAGCCAAAACCCACGTCAGCCATCGTAATGATACGCAAAAACATACATAGCACCGCGTAGGTATTAGGCATACATTACAATATACGGGACTCGATTCCAAGATACGGAGGTCGAAAGTTACTGCACAAGTGAAGCAAAACCGACCAACACTTGGGCAAAAATTAAACAAAAAATGAAACTTCGCCTCGTCCATCGTAATGACACGCAAACACATACATAGCATCACGTAGGTATTAGGCACGCATTACAACTTACGGGACTCGATTCCGACAGACGGAGGCCGAGTTATCAGCCCGTAGGTAAAACTGACCAATAGTTAGGCAAAAAGTCGAAAAAGAGGCCAAAACTCACCTCGGCTGTAGTAACGACACGCTAACACATACATAGCACCGCGTAGGTATTTGGCACGTTATAATTTATGGGACTCGATTCCGACTTACGGAGGTCGAGAGTTATCGTACCCGTGAAGCAAAACCGACCAACACTTAGGCAAAAGTCGAAAAAGATGCCAAAACTAGTCTCGATCGTCGTAATAAGACGAAACTAATACATAGCACCGCCAGAGGAATTAGGCACGCAGCATAACCACTTAAACTTGATTCTAACTTACGGAGGCCGAGTTATCAGCCCATTGGCAAAACTGACCAACACTTAGGCAAAAAGTCAAAAAAGAGGCCAAAATTAGCCTCGGCCGTCGTAATAACACACAAACATATACATAGCACCACGTAGGCATTAGGCACACGTTACAACTTACGGGACTCAATTTTGACTTATGGAGGCCGAGTTATCAGCCCGTAGGCAAAACTGACCAATACTTAGGCAAAAAGTCAAAAAAGTGGCCGAAACTCGCCTCGGCCATCGTAACGACACGCAAACACATACATAGCATCACGTAGGTATTTGACATGCATTAAAACTTATGAGACTCGATTCCAATAGACGGAGGCCGTGTTATCAGCCCGTAGGTAAAACTGACCAATAGTTAGGTAAAAAGTCAAAAAAGAGGCCAAAACTCACCTTGGCTGTAGTAACGACACACAAACACATACATAGCACCACGTAGGTATTTGGCACGTGTTATAACTTACGGGACTCGATTCCGACTTACGGAGGCCGAGTTATCAGCCCGTAGGCAAAACTGACCAACACTTATGCAAAAATTCAAAAAAGATGCCAAAAACCAGTTTCGACCGTCGTAATGAGACGCAAACTAATACATAGCACCGCGTAGGAATTAGGCACGCATTACAACTTACAGGACTCGATTCTGACTTACCGAGGCCGAGTTATCAGCACATTGGCAAAACTGACCAACACTTAGGTAAAAAGTCAAAAAAGAGGCCAAAATTAGCCTCGGCTGTCGTAATGACACACAAACATATACATAGCACCACGTAGGCATTAGGCACGCGTTCATAACTTACGGACTCAATTTTGACTTACTTAAGGTCGAAAGTTATCACCAGAGGCAAACCCGACAAACACTTAGGTAAAAACTTCGAAAAGAGGCCAAAACCGCCTCGTGGTCATATAACGACACACAAACACGATTGAGTAGTGCCTTCACGTAAGGATCAATAATTCAAAATATTGTGCAATACTGGTGTTATCAGGCAACAACGCAGACATCAGATTTTAACCACCGGTAATCCAATAGTGTTAATTCAGAATAACTACGCCTGTTATTTGTAAACAACTTATACTTGTCTGCTTTCTTCATCCAATCGCTTTCAAGTTATGGGGCCACATTAAAGTCGCTGCCATTGCATTTAATATTCCCCGACAACAAGAATATTCCACGACCAAATGAATATTTTATAACCACTTTTGCTTATTTGAAATATTTGCGTATTTTACCCATAACTATCCACATTAATCAAATCAACCCTTACTATTTCAAAATAATAAATAGAGGAATTTAAATTTCATTTATTAATAATTTGGGGTCTTACAACCTCCCCTCCTTATGAAATTTCGTCCTCGAAATTGACGTACGTATTTGGTATTTCGAAAAGATGAGGGTACCTCACTTTCATTTCTGGTTCCAACTCCCAGGTCATTTCCTCTATAGCATGGTTTCTCCACAAAACTTTCACTTGTGGTATGACCTTCGTGCGTAGGACATGCTTTTTTCTATCCAAGATCTTGTGTGTACCTCCTCGACGTTAAGTCTTCATCTATCTCGTCCGGTTCTAACTCAACGACGTGGTTGGTCTTTCACATATTTACTGGCTACGCACGGATATATGAAGAACATTATGAACACGAGACATACTTGGAGGTAACGCGAGTCTATAGGCTACATTTCCTATTCGGTCAAGAATCTGAAATGGACCAATAAATCGTGGATTGAGCTTTCCTCTTTTACCAAATCTTGTAACTCCCTTCCATGGAGCTACAGGCAACAATACGTGATCCCCAATACTAAATTCCACGTCCTTTCGATGAAGATCCGCATAACTCTTTTGTCGATCCTGTGCCTTTTGTATACGTTGTCGAATCATTTGGATCTTTTTTGTAGTCATACGTACCAACTCGGGTCCCAACAATGTTGCTTCACCCACCTCGTCCCAACATATTGGAGAGCGACACTTTCGTCCATACAATGCTTCGAATGGAGCTACACCTATACTTGCCTAATAACTATTGTTGTAGGAGAATTCCACCAAAGGTAAATACTTATCCCAACTACCCTTGAAGTCTAGGACACAGAGTCTTAATAAATCTTCAAGAGTTTGAATAGTCCTCTCTGATTGTCCGTCCGTTTGAGGATGGTATGCTGAACTAAATCATAAACTGTGCCCATAGCTTTTTGCAAGCTAACCCAAAATCTTGAAGTGAATCTTGGGTCACGATCCGAAACTATGGATACCGGCATGCCATACGCAACCTCACAATCTCATTCACGCACATACTAGCAAGACGCTCAAGGAATAAGTCTCCGATCGGCAAGAAATGAGCGGACTTGGTTAATCTATTAACAATAACCCAAATAGCATTTATGCCTTGAGAAACCATGGGAAGACCCGTAACAAAATCCATGGTAATGTGTTCCCACTTCCATTTTGGAATCTCAAGTGATTGCAACGGACCCTTAGGTACTTGATGCTCTGCCTTTACACGTTGACAAGTTAAACACATCGAGATAAAATTTGCAATCTCTCTCTTCATATTGTTCCACCAAAATGTATGTCGAAGATCACGATACATTTTGGTACTTCCAGGATGAATTGCAAATGGTGTATTGTGTGCCTCCATCATGATCTTGTACTTCAAATCGTAATCGTTAGAACACAAAGTCCGGAATGGACTCAAGTATTCCTTCTTCATCGATTCTCGCTTCGAGTAGCACCTTCTTGCACTTTCTTCTTCATCATCGCATCTACCCGGGTTCGTGGATTGAGCAACTTTAGCTTTTTCGATTAAAGTTGGTTCTATACGTATACTTGACATCATTGCATGGGTCCCCGGAGTCTTGAATTCTATCTTCATCTTTTGTAAATCACACAAAATGGGCCTTTGTGTTAACAGCATCGCATTCGTTCCCGCGTATGATCTTCTACTCAATGCGTCAGCTACCACGTTCACTTTTCCAAGATGGTATTGAATGGTGTGATCGTAATCTTTCAATAGCTCGAGCCAACGTCGCTGCCGCATGTTGAGTTCTTTTTGAGTGAAGAAATATTTAAGGCTTTTATGGATTGAATATATCTCCACTTTCTCCCCATATAAATAATGCTTCCAGATCTTTAACGCGAAAACAACTGCTGCCAACTCTAGATCATGAGTAGGATAATTCCTCTCATATTCTTTAAGTTGTCGCGAGGCATAGGCTATGACTTTCCCACGTTGCATGAGAACACATCCTAACCCTTTGCTCAAGCATCACAGATAACAAATCCATCCGAACCAGATGGTATTGTTAGAACAGGTGCCGAAATGAGTCTCCTCTTAAGCTCTTGGAAACTCTTCTCGCATTCCTCGCTCCATACGAATTTTGTATCCTTCCGAGTCAACTGAGTTAACGGAGTAGCGATTTGAGAAAACCCTTCCACGAATCTCTGATAATAACCAGCTAAGCCCAGAAAGCTACGTACTTCAGTCACCGTATTCGGTTGCTCCCAACTTTGTATTGCCTCAATCTTCGCCGGGTCAACAGATACTCCATGTTTTGACACCACGTGCCCAAGAAATGCTACTTCCTCAAGCCAGAACTCGCATTTCTTTAACTTGGCATATAACTTGTTTTCACGAAGCCTTTGGAGTACCAGCTTCAAATAGTGCTCATGATCTTCACGGCTTTTGGAATATATGAGAACGTCATCAATAAAGACAACAACGAACTGATCCAAATAATCCTTGAATACTCAGTTCATCATATCCATGAAAACCGCAGGAGCATTAGTCAATCCAAAAGACATGACTAAGAATTCATAATGCCCGCATCGAAGTTCTCAAGGCGTCTTTGAATATCCTCGCCTAATCTTTAGGCGATGATATCCGTAACGAAGATCGATCTTTGAAAAGAATTGTGCCCTTGTAATCGGGTCAAACAAAGTCATCAATACGAGGTAGAGGATACCTATTCTTGATGGTGACATGGTTCAATTCCCGATAGTCAATACAAAGTCGCATACTCCCATCTTTCTTCTTTACTTAATAAAACAGAGCACCCCAAGGACATGTACTAGGACGAATGAAACCAGATGTCCAACAATTTCGTAGTTGGACCTTTAACTCCCGAAGTTCAATAGGAGCCATTCGATATGGGGTTTTAGAAATGGACTTTGTACCGTGTTCAAGATCAATAAAGAATTCAACTTCACGCTCGGGGTAAACCGGAAGTTCTTCAGAAATACGTCCAGAAAGTCAATAACAACATGAATATTATTCAAATCTGACGTGTCTTTATTCAAATCCATAACATGAGCTAAGAAAGCTTGACATCCATTTTCAATAAACGAATAGCTTTATGATTAGATATGACAGTGATTGATTTTAATGGTTTTGTTGCTTGAATTCGAATAAAAGGTTGTTTAGGAATATGAAAACTAACAACCTTACAAAAACAATCAATTTTGGCATGATGAGTAGTTAACCAATCAATCCCTAAAATCACATCAAAAGCAAGTATCTTTAAAGAGATAAGGTCAACAGGTAAGGTGATGGTGCCAACTTGGATCAAACAAGATTTATAAACAGTGGATGTGATAAAAGTTTCTCCTAACGGAGTCTCCACAGATAAATCAAAGTCTAATTTTTCCGGAGTCAAATTTAATCGTTGAGCACAAGTAGGAGAGATAAATGAATGGGTAGCACCGATATCTAGTAAGGTATAAACTTCACAAGAATTTATGATTAGCTTACCCGTGATCACCTCGTTTGGGTTCCTCGCATTTTGACCTGGGTCACTACAAATGCTCTTCCAGAACCGATTGACTTTGACTTCTTTTCGGGATGAATTTTTGAGTCATCGTCCCCCATCGAACTAGGTTTCGCTCATCGCACAATCTCGAGCGATATGTCCTTCCTTTCCACAATTATAGCATACCTTGAACTGTTAGGCGCCAATGATATGTCCCTCTTTCCAGATTTATAACATACTGACCGGTGGTCGTTTCCTCCCTGGAACCGGGGCAGTGCCGATGCCTTCACATGGTCGTTGTTGAATCTCCTCTTTTTAAAATCTCCTCCCGACTCGCTTCTTTTATTTTCATGGCCATGATTACCACCAGAGTGGTTACCATTTTTGTCCGTCTTTTTCTTTCTCCGCTGGTTATCGTTGTTTTGTTGACCGCTATCTCCCAGATGATCCCGATTGTGATCCTCGGTTGACCGTACTCGTTATCTCGCTCTAATAATTGAGCCTCGTTGACAACATCTCGAATTGAGAGAAAATTTATGAGAAATGAGATATCGACGTATGCCGGGTTTCAAACCTCTCGTAAACATCCGCATCATACGCTCCTCATTCTCCACCAAATGAGGTGCAGCACGGATAACTCTGTGAACTTTGCCTCGTATTGAGACACCGCCATGTTATTACGATCCCGCCTAATAAACTCCACTTCCTTCATATGACGAACACTTCGTGAAAGTATTTGTCATTAAATAGTTTCAAACGTCTCCCAAGACATGCCGAGTACAATTTGGATGGGTACGCTTCACTGATCTCCCACCAAGACCGCCTCATTACGGAACATAAAGGTGGCGAATGGCACCTTCGCTCCTCCGTGCATCCCAAGACATCGAATATCTTGGTGATTTGTTTGACCCACGCCTCGCTTTCTTTAATCGGATCCCGCTTTCCCGTGATTCTGGTGGTCCCAACTCTTTGAATCTGCTTTCAACGTGACCGGTTTGGTGCATTACCGTTGTTTCTTCCTCGTATTTTGAGCAGAACCTCCTTCGATTTGGTTTTGCATAAATCGCAAAAAGTTTCTAAACATCTCATCGCTCATCGCCCGCTTTCAGTGGTGTTGTTTACATGGAGGAACATTGCCCACTGCCAGACGTTCTCCTCGTTGGTGAGTACAAAAGCGCCTCCACGGTCTCAATTGCTCCACTATTAACGTTCTCGATTACTATTCATAACATCGCCATAAAACCGTGGTTAATTAAGCAGATTAACAAATCATATAATACCCCTATATTATGATCAACCAACAAATAAGCTTAGGTAGGACACAATAGCGAAGGATTTACTCGCCTCCCTCCTAGTTCTATTCCCGATCTCTCTAGAGATCATATCCCTAAGCTCGATATATAAATCTGTGGACGCCCCAAAATAGGTATACATCACCCATTTTGAGTTGTCAAATACATGGTACGTAAACAACTACAACTTTATTATTACAACATAAAAACTATGAGTTTAAAATACAAATATTGTCATTCAGACAATATCAATACCCAAATAAATCCTCATCACAATTATTGATACATTATTTTATGAAAATGGTGAGGACTACTAAACAACTCTCTCTAGAACCATCATTCCATACCCAGGACTGTACTCGCTTACATTCTCGCCTCCCGAGAAGAAAAAATGGAACAACAAGGAAAAGGTGAGCTCAACTAGCCCAAGAAAGAATATTATGACTAAGATAATATAGAACAAATTATCGTTAGTTCTCAACAGGTAAAAATCTGATAGAATACAATAGACAACCAATTTCAGATTAATATTCGCAGCGGAAAATAATAATTCATAGAATAGTTACGTAGAGGATGAAATCTACTAATATCTATGAATTTAACAGTTCATCATCATTATTTTATCCCTGTAACATCAATCAATATTCATCTTGAATCAAATATTCATCTTTGCACTACAGGCCAAAGATATTCATAAGTTGGTCATGTTCACCTCAACACCTGTTCATCTTTGCACTACTGGCCAAAGATATTCATAAGAAAATCAACCATCTTTGCACTTTAGGCCAAAGATATTCAGTAACATCATCATTTAGGACTGAGGATGATGAAAAATATTTTAAAGAAACGAATCCAGTGAAACAAAAGACAAGGATTAAGGATTAAGGATTCGTACTTTGTTTTATCCATGTCCAAAAATACCTCAAAAATAGTCATAGTGGAGTAAAATTCAAGAATGTTAAAAACATGGATATAATCAAAGCTAGTATCCATAATAGATATTTTGGACAAAAACGAAAATTTAGTTTTTTCTGTGAGTAGTGTCGTATTCGTGAATAGTGTCGTATACGTGAATATTGCCGTATACGTGAATAGTAACCCCGACACCAACAAGTTCCAAATTTGATAAAAACTTCAGATCAATATTTTGGCATAATGATATTGAAGAAAATAATATCATTCATGAAGAAAATAATATCCCTTACCTTGCAAAGACAGTACTTCTAGTTGAAACACCGGATATAAGCTACGACTTGAACTTGTACCGTATAGCAACACTCAAAGTTTTAAAATACTCACAAGAATACGCTTAATATATCGAGAGAGAAAGAGAGAGAAAACTTTAGTATACGGTGTAATTTTCAATTTTAACCTAAGCACCCTATTTATAGGAAAATGCTTAGAACACCAAAATAGAAAATTTAATTTAATAATATTATTATTTTTTTTCCACAACTTCATACGCACCAAGAATCTAGATTCAGCCCATTCCACACACATGTGAAACACATCATAATAAAAAAAACGTTTTTGTTATTTAAAATATTTTAAACTTCCAAAAATTAATTATTTCAGAGCTCCAGAACTTCAATAATTCATAATAAATAGCCCTTTTGTCAGAAAATTCGAATCTCGCGAATTTTTATAGGAAATTCAATTCTCTACAACTTTGCGTAAGAAAATTTTCCAAATTCCAAATGTAAATTAACCTAAATCCACAAATCCAAGCGATTTTATAAAGTTATAATCAAATTTCAGTCAATAAATGGGGTCCACCAGCATGTTTAACATGTTTTAAATATTTATTGTAACAAAAATACTCTTCCTCCTCGTATACTCATATATCCCACATTTATTGTAAAAATATCACCATTATTATATTATTAAAATATAATTATATATTTAAATGAATTATTTTATCGTAAAAGATAAAATATTAATTTTCAACAATTGTCACATTAAAAATTTCTCCATCTATATCCATATAAAATCAATATTTTCCTCATCATATAAATCAATAATTAATTATTCACAAGTAATATTACTGAGTAATCGCAATCATCGACAACCGGTCCTGTGATAGAGGGGCTTTCCAATAAAGATTTCTCCATCTTGGTAGCTTGCAATTAGATGACCTAACCTCTCCTTAGCAGAACTTTCTAGACATTGCCAACAATGTTATCCAATAATATTATTCGGATAATATGAATTATTGTCTGATAATGGAAAATCTTGTGTAATGACAATTATTGAAACAATAAAGAATATAAAATATCAATGCAAAGAATTATTGAATCAATAAAAAATCTTTGAAAGAATTATCGTAATAATTATTGAGTAGTGCCTTCACGTAAGGATCAATAATTCAAAATATTGTGCAATACTGCAGTGTCTTCTCTTGGCAACAACGCCAGACATCAGTATTTTAACCACCCTTTAATCCAATAGTGTTATCAGAATAACTACGCCAATTATTTGTAAACAACTTATACTTGTCGTTTTCTTCATCCAATCGCTTTCGTTATGGGGCCTTTTATTAAGGTCAAGCGTCAGTCATTTAATATTCCCCGACAACAAGAATATTCCACGACCAAATGAATATTTTATAACCACTTGCTTATTTGAAATATTTGCGTATTTTACCCATAACTATCCACATTAATCAAATCAACCCTTACTATTTCAAAATAATAAAAAGAGGAAATTAAATTTCATTTATTAATAATTTGGGGTCTTACAAAATGACACGCAAACACATATATAGTACCGCATAGGTATTAGGCACGCGTTACAACTTACGGGACTCGATTCTGACTTACAGAGGCCGAGTTATCAGGCCGTAAGCAAAATTGACCAACACTTAGGCAAAAAGTCGAAAAAGATGCCAAAAACCCATCTCGACCGTCGTAATGAGACGCAAACTAATACATAGCACCGCGTAGGAATTAGGCACGCGTTAAAACTTACAGAACTCAATTCTGACTTACGGAGGCCGAGTTATCAGCCCATTGGCAAACCTGACCAACACTTAGGAAAAAAGTCAAAAAAGTGGCCAAAATTAGCCTCGGCCGTTGTAATGACACACAAATATGTACATAGCACCACGTAGGCATTAGGCACGCGTTACAACTTACGGAGGCCGAGTTATCATCCCGTAGGCAAAACTGACCAACACTTAGGCAAAAACTCAAAAAAGAGGTCAAAAACGCCTCCCTACCAATATAACGACACATAAAACATGTATATAGCACCATGTAGTTATTAGACATGTGTTACAAATTATGGGACTAGATTTCGACTTACGGAGGCCGAGTTATTAGCCTGTAGGCAAAACTGACCAACACTTAGGCAAAAAGTCAAAAAAGAGGTCAAAACCCGCCTCGACCGTTGTAACGATACTCAAAGAAGTACATAGCACCGCGTATGTATTAGGCACGCGTTACAACTTACGGGACTCGATTCCGACTTACGGAGGCCGAGTTATCAGCCCGTAGGTAAAACTGACTAACACTTAAGCAAAAAGTCAAAAAAGAGGCCAAAACCCATTTCAATCATCGTAATGACACGTAAACACATACATAGCACCACGTAGGTATTTGCACGCTGCGTTACAACTTATTTAAACTCGATTTACGACTTACGGAGGTCGAAAGTTATTAGCCCGTAGGCAAAAAACAGAAGCAACACTTAGGCAAAAAGTCAAAAAAGAGGCCAAAACCAGCCTCAGCCGTCGTAAGGACACACAAACACGTACATAGCACCACATAGGTATTAGGCACGTGTTACAACTTGTGGGACTCTATTCCATTTACTTGAGGTGAGACTTATCCACCAGAGGCAAAGCCTGACTAACACTTAGACAAAAAGTTAAAAAAGAGTCCAAAACCTGCCTCGGTCTTCATAACGACACGCAAACACGTACATAGCACCGCGTAGGTATTAGGCATGCGTAACAACTTACAGAACTCGATTCTGACTTACGGAGGCCGAGTTATCAACCCGTAGGCAAAACTGACCAACAGTTAGGTAAAAAGTCGAAAAAGCGGCCAAAACCCGCCTTTGCCATCGTAACGATACGCAAACACATGCATAGCACCGCGTAGGTATTAAGCATGCATTACAACTTACGGGACTCAATTTCGACATACTTCCGAGTTATCAGCCCGTAGGCAAAACTGACCAACACTTAGGTAAAAAGTCAAAAAAGACGCCAAAACCCACCTCAACCGTCGTAACAACACGCAAATACATATATAGCACTGCATGGGTATTAGGCACGCGTTATAACTTACGGGACTTAATTCTGACTTACGGAGGCCGAGTTATCAGTCCGTAAGCAAAACTGAACAACATTTAGGTAAAAAGTCAAAAAAGAGGCCAAAACCAATTAATCGGTCAGTCATAACGATATCGCAAATACATACATAGTATAGCAAGCAGAGGTATTGGCACTCGTTACAACTTACGGGACTCAATTCCGACTTACTTGAGGGCCGAAGTTATCGACCCTTAGCAAACCCCGACCAACTTATAGGTCAAAAGTAGAAAAAGAGGCCAAAACCCGCCTCGGCCGTCGTAACAACACGCAAACATGTGCATAGTACCGCGTAGGTATTAGGCACGCGTTATAACTTACGGGACTCAATTCTAACTTACGGAGGCCGAGTTATCAGCCCGTAGCCAAAACAGAGCAACACTTAGGCAAAAAGTCGAAAAAGAGGCCAAAACCCGCCTCGGCTGTTGTAACAACACGCAAACACATATATAGCACCGCGTAGGTATTAGGCATGTGTTACAACTTACGGGACCCGATTCAGACTTACGGAGGCCGAGTTATCAGCCCGTAGGCAAAACTGACCAACACTTAGGTAAAAAGTTAAAAAAGAGGCCAAAACCCGTCTCGGTCGTTGTAACAACACGAAAACACATACATGCGTAGTCGCGTGAGGTATTAGGCGCAGCGTTAAAACTTACGGGACTCGATTCCAAATTACGGAGGCCGAGTTATCGTACCAGCAAAACTAACCAACACTTAGGTAAAAAGTCAAAAAAGAGGCCAAAACCCGCCTCGGCCGTCGTAATGACACGCAAACACGCACATATCACCGTGTAGGTATTAGGCACGCATTACTACTTACGGGACTCGATTCTAATTTACGGAGACCGAGTTATCAGCTCGTAGGCAAAACTAACCAAAACTTTGGTAAAAAGTCAAAAAAGAGGCCAAAACCCGCCTCAGCCATCATAACGATACGCAAACACATACATAGTAATCGCGTGAGGTATTATGCATGCAATACAACTTACAGATCCGATTTCGACTTACGGAGGTTATCGTTATCACCCAGTAAAGTAAAACTGACCAACACTTAGGCAAAAAGTCGAAAAAGAGGCCAAAACCCACCTCGGCCGTCGTAACAACACGCAAATACATACATAGCACTACATGGGTATTAGGCATGCGCTATAACTTACGGGACTCAATTCTGACTTACTTGAGTGAGTTATTATCACCAGTAATAAAACTGAACAACATTTAGGTAAAAAGTCAAAAAAGAGGCCAAAACCCGTCTCGGCCATCGTAACGACACACAAACATATACATAGCACCGCGTTGGTATTAGACACTTGTTACAACTTACGGGACTCGATTCTGACTTACGGAGGCCGAGTTATCAGCCCGTAGGCAAAACTCGACAACACTTAGGCAGAAGTCAAAAAAGAGGCCAAAACCCGCCTCGACCGTCGTAACAATACGCACACACATACATAGCACAACATCGGTATTAGGCACGTGTTATAACGTATGGGACTCAATTCTAACTTACGGAGGCCAAGTTATCAGCCCGTAGGTAAAACTGACCAACACTTAGGCAAGAAGTCAAAAAAGAGGCCAAAACCCGCCTCGATAGTCGTAAAGACACGCAAACATGATCATAGCACCGTGTAGGTATTAGGCACGTGTTAGAACTTACATGACTCGATTCGACTTACGTGAGGTGAAAGTTATCACCAGAGGCAAAAACTGACCATCACTTAAGCAAAATGTCGAAAAAAAGGCCAAAACCCGCCTCGGCCGTCGTAACA
Organism: Panax quinquefolius; assembly: GCA_020205615.1. Lineage (NCBI taxonomy): Eukaryota > Viridiplantae > Streptophyta > Magnoliopsida > Apiales > Araliaceae > Panax > Panax quinquefolius. Next base: position 45,930,833 of record CM035170.1, read on the forward strand.
ACAAGCAAACACGTGCATAGTACCACGTAGGTATTAGGCATGCATTACAACTTAAGGGACTCGATTCCGACATACGGAGGCCGAGTTATCAGCCCGTAGGCAAAACTGAACAACACTTAGGCAAAAAGTCAAAAAAGAGGCCAAAACATGCCTCGACCGTCGTAACGACACGCAAACACATGCATAGCACCGAGCATGTATTAGGCATGTGCTACAACTTACGGGACTCGATTCCGACATACGTAGGACAAGTTGTCAGCCCGTAGGTAAAATTAACCAACACTTAGGTAAAAAGTTAAAAAAAGGCCAAAACACGCCTCGACCATTGTAATGACATGCAAACACATGCATAGCACCGCGTAGGTATTAAACACGCATTATAACTTACCTGACTCAATTCTGACTTACGGAGGCCGAGTTATTAGTTCGTAGGCAAAACTGACCAACACTTAGGGAAAAAGTCAAAAAAGAAGCCAAAACCCACCTCGGCCGTCGTAATGACACGCAAACATGTACATAGCACCGCGCAGATATTAGGCACGTGTTGCACCATACGGGACTCGATTCCGACTTACGAAGGCCGAGTTATTAGCCCGTAGGCAAAACTGACCAACACTTAGGCAAAAAATTGAAAAAGAGGCCAAAAGTCGCCTCGGCCGTTGTAACGATACGGAAACTAGTATATAGCACCACGTAGGTATTAGGCACGCGTTATAACTTATGGGACTCGATTCTGACTTACGGAGGCCGAGTTATCAGCCCGTAGACAAAACTAACCAACATTTAGGTAAAAAGTCAAAAAAGAGGGCAAAACCCGCCTCGGTCGTTGTAACGATACGCTAATACATACATAGCAGCGTAGGTATTAGGCATACGTTACAACTTATGAGACTCGATTCCGACATACGGAGGCCGAGTTATCAAACCGTAGGCAAAACTGACCAACACTTAGGCAAAAAGTCAAAAAAGAGGCCAAAAACCACCTCGGTAGTCGTAACGACATGCAAACACATACATAGAACCACGTGGGTATTAGGCATGTGTTACAACTTATGGGTCTTGATTCTGACTTACGGAGGCCGAGTTATCAGCCCGTAGGCAAAACTGAACAACATTTAGGCTAAAAGTCGAACAAGTGGCCAAAACCAGCCTCGACCGTCGTAACGATTGGCAAATACGTACATAGCAACACGTAGGTATTAGGCATGCGTTACAACTTAAGGGTCTCGATTACGACATACACGAGGCCGAAGCTATCAACCCAGAGGCAAACCGTGACCAACTCTTAGGCAAAAAGAGGCCAAAGCTCACCTCGACCGTCGTAACAACACGCAAAGACATACATAACACTGCATGGGTATTAGGCATGCGTTATAACTTATGGGACTCAATTCTGACTTACGAAGGCTGAGTTATCAACCCATAATCAAAACAAAACAACATTTAGGTAAAAGTCAAAAAAGAGGCTAAAACCCGCCTCAGCCGTCGTAACAACACGCAAAGACATACATAGCACCGCGTAGGTATTAGGCACTTGTTACAAGTTACGAGACTCGATTCTGACTTACGGAGGCCGAGTTATCAGCCCGTAGGCAAAACTCGCCAACACTTAAGCAAAGAGTCGAAAAAGAGGCCAAAACCCGCCTCGACCGTCGTAACAACACGCACACACATACATAGCATAACGTAGGTATTAGGCACGTGTTATAACTTACGGGACTCAATTCTAACTTACGGAGGCCAAGTTATCAGCCCGTAGGTAAAACTAACCAACACTTAGGCAAGAAGTCAAAAAAGAGGCCAAAACCCGCCTCGGCAGTCGTTAAGATACGCAAATATGAACATAGCACCGTGTAGGTATTAGGTACGTGTTAGAACTTACAGGGATCGATTCCGACTTACAGAGGCCGAGTTATCAACCCGTAGGGAAAACTCGACCAACACTTTAGCAAAATGTCGAAAAAAAGAGGCCAAAACCCGCCTCTACCGTCAGAATAATAAGCAAACACGTGCATAGTACCGCATAGGTATTAGGCACGCGTTACAACTTATGGGACTCGATTTCGACAAACGGAGGCCGAGTTATCAGCCCGTATGCAAAACTAAACAGCACTTAAGCAAAAAGTCGAAAAAGAGGCCAAAACCCACCTCGGCCGTCGTAACAACATGCTAACATATACATAGCACCGTGTGGGTATTAGGCACGTGTTATAACTTAGTAGACTCAATTCTGACTTACGGAGGCCGAGTTATTAACCCGTAGGGAAAACTGCACAATACTTAGGCAAAAAGTAAAAAAAGAGGCCAAAACATGCCTCGGCCGTCGTAATGACATCGCATGAAACACATACATAGCAACCGGCGTATGTATTAGGCATGTGCTACAACTTACGGGACTCGATTTCCACATACGTAGGCCAAGTTGTCAGCCCGTAGGTAAAATTGACCAACACTTAGGTAAAAAGATAAAAAAGAGGCCAAAACCCGACTCGGCCATTGTAATGACATTCAAACGCATACATAGCATCGCGTAGGTATTAGGCATGCGTTATAACTTACGAGACTCAATTCTGACTTACGGAGGCCGAGTTATCAGTTCGTAGGATAAACTGACCAACACTTAGGGAAAAAGTCAAAAAAGAAGCCAAAACCTATCTCGGCCGTCGTAATGACACGCATGAACGCGACATATGTAATGCGCCTGTATTATTAGGCATGTGTTACAACTTACGGGACTTGATTCAGACTTACGGAGGCCGAGTTATCAGCCCGTAGATAAAACTAACCAACACTTAGGCAAAAAAATCGAAAAAGAGGCCAAAACTCGCATCGGCCGTTGAAACGATACAGAAACTAGTATATAGCACCACGTAGGTATTAGGCACGCGTTACAACTTACGGGACTCGATTTCAACTTATGGAGGCCGAGTTATCAGCCCGTAGATAAAACTAACCAAAACTTAGGTAAAAAGTTAAAAAAGAGGCTAAAACCCACCTCGGCCGTTGTAACAATACGCTAACACATACATAGCACCGCGTAGGTATTAGGCATACGTTACAACTTACGGGACTCGATTCCGACATACGGAGCCCGAGTTATCAGCCCGTAGGCAAAACTGACCAACACTTAGGCAAAAAGTCAAAAAAGAGGCCAAAAAAAAAACCTCGGCAGTCGTAACGACACGCAAACACATACATAGAACCGCGTGGGTATTAGGCATTCTGACTTACTGAACAACACTTAGGCAAAAAGTCAAACAAGAGGCCAAAACCAGCCTCGATCGTCGTAATGATATGCAAACTCGTACATAACACCGCGTTGGTATTAGGCACGCATTATAACTTAAGGGACTCGATTCCGACATACGGAGGCCGAGCTATCAGCCTGTAGGCAAAACTGACCAACACTTAGTCAAAAAGTCAAAAAAGAGGCCAAAACCCGCATTGGCCGTCATAACGACGCGCAAACACATGCATGGCACCGCGTAGGTATTTGGCATGCGTTACAACTTACGGGACTCGATTCTGATATACGAAGGCGGAGTTATCAGCCCGTAGGTAAAACTGAACTACACTTAGGGAAAAAGTCGAAAAAGAGGCTAGAACCGCCTCGACCCTCATAATGACATGCAAACACGTACATAACACTGCGTCGGTATTAGACACGCATTAGAACTTATGGGACTCGATTCTGACATACGGATGCCGAGTTATCAGTGCATAGGTAAAACTGACCAACACTCAAGTAAAAAGTCAAAAAAGAGTCCAAAACCCACCTCGGCTGTCGTAATAACACGCAAACATATACATAGCACTGCATAGGTATTAGGCAGGCGTTACAAATTATGGGACTCAATTCTGACTTACGGAGGCCGAGTTATCAGCGTGTAGGAAAAATTGACCAACACTTAAGCAAAAAGTCTAAAAAGGGGCCAAAACAAGCCTCGGCTATCGTAACAACACGAAAATACGTACGTAGCATAGCGTATATATTAGACATGCGTTACAACTTATGAGACTCAATTCTGACTTACGGAGGCCGAGTTATCAGCCCGTAGGCAAAACTGACCAACACTTAGGCAAAAAGTCGAAAAAGAGGCCAAAACTAGCCTCGGCCGTTGTAACGACACGTAAACACATACATAGCATCACGTAGGTATTAGGCAAGCATGAAAACTTACGGGACTCGATTCTGACTTACGGGGGCTGAGTTATCAGCCTGTAGGCAAAACTGACCAACACTTAGGCAAAAAGTCAAAAAAGAGGCCAAAACCCGCCTCGACCGTTGTAACGATAGGAAAACTCTTACATAGCACCGCGTAGGTATTAGGCATGCATTACAACTTACGAGACTCGATTCCGACTTACAGAGGCCGAGTTATCAGCCGTAAGGCAAAACTGACCAACACTTAGCGAAGTTGGTACGTATGACTACGGAAAAGATTCAAATGATCCGACAACGTATAAAAACCTCACAAAATCGACAAAAGAGTTATGCTGATCTTCATCGAAAGGACGTGGAATTCGATATAGGAGATCATGTGTTGTTGAAAGTTGCTCCTTGGAAAGGAGTTACAAGATTTGGAAAGAGAGGAAAACTTAATCCTCGATTCATCGGTCCATTTTTAATCCTCGTAGAAGTAGGAGGCGTGGCCTATAGACTCGCTTTACTGCCAAATATGTCTCGTGTTCATAACGTTTTCACATATCCATGTTACATAAATATGTGAAAGACCCGAACCACATTATTGAGTCGAGCCGGACGAAATAGCGGAAGATTTGACGTATGAAGAGGTTCTGTTCAAATCTTGGATAAGAAGGAACATATTCTACGCTCCAAGGTTATACCTCAAGTCAAAGTTTTGTGGAGGAACCACGATGTTGAGGAAATGACTTGGGAGTTAGAATCGAAATGAAATCAAGGTATCCTTACCTCTTCGACATACCAGTATCGTACCCTAATTTCGAGGCGAAATTTCATAAGAAGGGGAGGTTGTAAGACCCCAACTTTTATAAATAAAGATGAATTTTTCTATAAATATTATTTTTGAATATTATGGAATAAATTTGATATAATGTTATAGTTGTGGGTAATATTTATAAATTTTGCAAAGTATGCAAGTTGTTATAAAATATTCGTTTGGTCGGAGAATATTCTTTTTGTTAGGGAATATTTGTACAACGGCTCAATCATTGGTGGACCCCACAACAGAATTATTGTCGGATTGAGAAAACGACAAAAATATTTTATAAAAATAACTATGAGGTGTTCTGATAAAAGCTGTTGAACTACCCGGTGGTAAAAAGTACGATGTCTGGCGGGGTTGCATAGTAGCACACACGGTATTGATTATTGATGCTTACGTGAGAAGTCACTCGGCTATGCTTAATTATTGCTACTGATAATTCTTGCATCATATCTCTTATATTATTGATTCAATTATTGTCACAATATCATCATATAATATGTTATAGTATTAAATCAATAATTGAGGGCGACAAGTTATAAATGATTAATAATTGTTGAAAGATTAAATATGTGTTGATTAAAAATAAAATGATTTGTGGTAAGTTTGATTATTTTATGGGGGCCGTATATGTCATCATCTAAGAGTCTCTTCGTCGATAGTAATTACCTTTACGAATAGTAATTACCTTCGTCAATAGTATTTACCTTCGTCAATAGTAATTACTTTCGTCAATAGTAATTACCCTTGTGAATAGTAATTACCTTCGTCAATAGTAATTACCTTTACCAGACGTTGAACCACTTGTCGTTTCACATTACAGGCGTCGAACCACTTGTCGTTTCACATTACAGGCGTCAAACCACTTTTCTTTTCATATCATCAGTCATCAAGCCACTTGCCTTTTCACACGGCAGGTGCTAAGCTATAAATCTTCTATAAATAGAGGCCTAGTGCTTCATTATTTTTCACGAATTCATTCAAGCTATAGAGAGAGAAAGTATAGAGAGAATAAGAGAGAAAGAAGAGGAGTATTTTGTTACTACTACTTCTTTGCGGTATTCAATCTCCTACCAAAAGTAAGGGTGTTATTCTTTCTTATTCATGAAGAGAAGGCTGTTGTTATTCCATTGCTTATTATTACATTGGAATAACTTTGTATCGCGGTTTACCTATACTTGGTGACATTCTTTATTATTACATTGGAACATCACATCTGTGTGTTTTACAGGGACAGGTTCCGTCTTTATTATTATTACATTGGAACATCACATGCGTGTGTTTTTATCTAGGACTGGTTAAAATCTTTATTATTATACATTGGAACATCACATGCATGTGTTTTACAGGACTGGTTAAAATCTTTATCATTCTGTTGGAATATCCTATCTCATGTGTTTTACACCGGATCTGGTTCCATCTTTATTATTACATTGGAACATCACGCCGGTGTGAATTTCACGACTTGGTTAAGATTATTATTATACATTGGAATAACTTTTATACATGGCAATCGCATGCATGGTGATTTCTTTTTTTATTCCATTCTTTATTATACCCGGTTGGTTAAAACTTTGACTTCTATACTCCATGAAATTAGTAGAATATCCTTGATATTTGCGTTTCATCCGATATCTTTTCATGGAAATATTCTTACGATCATTCTTGAATTTTACTCTACAAAAGCAAGTATCGTGTTGACAATTTGGACGTTAATAATTCTGGATAAAATAATTCTTGAACTTGTTTTATTGAATTCTTATATCATTGTCATCATCCTCATATTTATATTTTTTTAAAGTAATCGTGGCTTTTGTAGTGCATAGATGGACTTGGTATGATTATGACCGAGAGACTACCGATTGTAATCATGGTAGTAATGTTACAAATGATGTGGTAAAAATCCTCGGTGGTCAGTAGTGCATTGATGGGCGATTGTTGGCATGATCATGACCATTAATGAATACACAAATATTCTTGGCCCGTAGTGCATGAATAATTGTGGTCGTGATACTAAAGAATATCCTTCGTAGTAGTGCGGGGTGATTCGATGATGTGGAATATTTATTAAAGTCGAGTCTCAAACTATAATGATGATGAAAAACCTTTAAAACCTAAAAGATAGTAGACTTTATTTTACTTGACTCTTTTAATGGATTGCATATTCATTGCAGATTAAACTGGTTATACATTGTATTTTATCGGTTTAACATTGTTGAAGACTATTGATAATTTATTACGTATTATCTTAGTCATAATATTTCTTCTTGGGCTAGTTGAGCTCACCCTTTCTTTCTTTATTCTCTTGAAATGTGAATATATTTGGGGACGAGTTGGGAAAGCAGTGATGGTCTGAAGATAGCATTAGTAGTCCTCACTAATACGTGAAATAGTGTGATAATAATTGTAATGAGGACTCCTTTTTGAGTTTGTATAATATCTAGTAGACGATATTTGTATTTAAACTCACAATTTATGTCGTATTGTACACGATAGTTATGTTAGTAAGTTGTATTTAAATTCTGTACCATGTAAGTGGCGACCCAAGATGGGTGATGTATACCTAATTTTGGGGCGTCACGGTTAATATCGAGCATGGGATATGATCCTGGCTAAGATGTGAGAATAGTACTAGAGGGGAGAGGCGGGAATACCTTCGCTAGTATGACCTACCTAAGTTTATGTGCTATTTTATTGGTTGGCGGGAAGATAGGGATAATTTGTTACATGTCAATTAACCTTTTGTTTTGTGGCGATGATCTCGAAAATGACATCGAGAATGTTGAGAATAGCAATGGAGCCGCAGCGATCGTTGATTCACCACATATCAATAATCGAGGATAATGTGCATCGTGAAGGCGACAATCCTCATGCAAACAACAACACCTTGACCAAATGATGAATGAGCAAATGTTCGGAGGCTTTTTATGCAATTTATGCAACAGGTAGGTGAGCGACTCTGTCCAAAAGCGTGGGGTGGAAACACGGAAAACTCTCGGCGGTCACCGCTAAACAATTCAAGGCTGGGACCACCGGAGTTTAAGGGAGAGCCAAAACCACTTGGCGGAAGCATGGATAAAGAGATTACAAGATATTTGATGTCTTGGGATGCTCCGAGGAGCAAAGGTTCCTTCTTAACGCCTTTTATGTTGCGCGCGAGAGGCTGATTCTTGGTGGGAATCGGTAAAAGCGTACTCGACTTCTTTGTCTTGAAGATATCTTGGGAGAAGTTCGGGAGGCATTCAATGACAAATACTTTCACGAAAGTATTCGCCACATGAAGGAGGTGGAGTTTATCAAGTTGGAACAAAACAATATGGCCAGGTGTCATGATACGAGGCAAAATTTGCGGAGTTATCACGGTTTCGTCCCACTTGGTGGATAATGAAGAGAGAATGGCGCGAATGTTTTTAAGAGGTTTGAAGCGGGAGATCGTCAACATCTTATTTCTCATAAAGCGTGTTTGTATTGAGATGTTGTAAATAGGGCTCGATTAGTGGAAGCGATAATGAGTCAACGCAACTAAAAGAAGAAGGTACGGCACAAATTATAATACCGGTGAGTAGTCATCGAGCGGTGACAACAAGCGTGGAGGAATCAATGAGCCGGATATTGTAACCACCGGTGGTGGTGTCGAGGCCAAAACAATAAGAATGGACATTTCAAGAAAAGGAGATTCAACAATGATGGAAAAGCGTCGACCAAACACCCGTTGTTAAGGAAGGAGAAAGACCACCTATCATATGCTTCAAATGCGGAGGAGAGGGACACATCGATCAAAGCTGCGCCATCTTAGTCAAAGCATGTTATAATTGTGGAAGAGAAGGTCACTTAGCTCGATTTTGTCGTTCTAGAAGACAAATTGACTAGGATGGAGGCACCAAAAGTAGTCCGAGAAAATTCAAAGCCGGTAGTGCGAGGGAGGCGTTTGTTGTGACCTCCCGGAGAGCAAGGAACCCGAATGAGGTAAATCACGGGTAAGCTTATCTTAAACTCTAATGAAGTCTATACTTTATTTGATACTGTTCTACCCATTCTTTTATTTCTCCTACTTGCGCTCATCGATTAAATTTGACTCAGGAGAAATTAGACTTTGACTTATCTGTGGAAACTCCGTTGGGAGAAACCTTCATTACATCCACTATTTATAAGTCTTGTTTGGTTCAAATCGGTACCCTCACATTACACAATCGATCTTATTTCATTAAAAATACTTACATTTGGCGTGATTAAGGATTGATTGGTTAACTACTTATCATGCAAAAATTGATTATTTTCGTAAGGTTGTTAGCTTTCATATTCCTAATCAACCTATTATGCTGAATTCAAACGACAAAACCATTAAAATCAATCACGGTCATCTCAAGCCATAAAGCTATTCATTTATTGAAAAGCGGATGTCAAGCTTTCTTAGCTCGTATGTCATGATTTAAACAAAAATACGTCGGTTTTAAGCGATATTTCTATTGTTAATAAATTTCTGACGTATTCAGAAGAACTTCTGGCCTACCCCGGGCGTGAAATTGAATTTTGTATCGACCTTGAACCCGGTACAAAACCTATTTCCAAAGCCCCATATCGAATGGCTCTATTGAACTTGAGGAGTTAAAGACCCAACTGCGAGGAATTGTTAGACATTGGCTTTATTTCGTCCTAGTACTTCTCCTTGGGGTGCTCTGTTCTATTCGTGAAGAAGAAAGATGGGAGTATGCGACTTTGTATTGATTATCGGGAGTTGAATCATGTCACCATCAAAAATAGGTATCCATTGCCGCGTATTGATGACTGTTTGACCGATTCAAGGAGCCAAATTCTTTTCAAAGATTGATCTTCGTTAGGATATCACCAATTGAAGATTAGAGCCGCGACATTCAAAGGCGGCTTTTCGGAACTCGATGCGGGCATTATGAATTCCTAGTCATGTCCTTTGGATTGACTAATGCTCCTCTTTGCCTTCATGGATATGATGAACAAGAGTATTCAAGAAATATTTAGATCACTTTGTGGTCGTCTTTATTGATGACATCCTTATTTATTCCAAAAGCCGTGAAGATCATGAGCAACACTTGAGGTGACACTCCAAAAGCTTCGTGAATATAAGCTTTATGCCAAGTTAAAGAAATGTGAGTTACGGCTTGAAGAAGTAGCATTCTTTGGGCACGTGGTATCAAGTCATGGAATATCATTGACCAATGAAAGATTGAAGCTATTCAAAGTTGGGAACAACCTAAATCGATAATAGAAATCGTAGCTTTCTCGGTTTAATTTGGTTATTATCGGAGATTCGTGGAAGGATTTTCTCGAATCGCTACTCCATTGACTCGGTGACTCGAAAAGATACAAAGTTCGGTTGGAGGCGAAGAATGTGAGAATAGTTTTCAAGAACTTAAGAGGAGACTTATTTAGACACTGTTACGACAATACCATCGGCTCGGAGGATTTGTCATCTCTGGATGATGCATCAAGCAAAGGGTTGGGATGTGTTCTTATGCAACATGGAAAAGTTATAGCTTTATGCCTCGCGACAACTCAAAGAATATGAGAGGAAATATCCTACTCATGATCTAGAGTTGGCGGTATTTGTTATCTTGCACTTAAAATTTGGAGGCATTACTTGTATGGGAGAAAGTGGAGATCTTTACGGATCATAAAAGCCTCAAATATTTCTTCACTCAAAAGGAACTCAACATGCGACAACGACGTTGGCTTGAAGCATTGAAAGATTATGATCATACCATCAATACCATCTGGAAAAGCTAACGTGGTAGGCGGCGCATTGAGTAGAAAATCATATGCAAATACGAGTGCGATATTGTCAACGCAAAGGCCCATTTGTGTGACTTGCAAAGGATGGAGATAGAGTTAAAGACTCGAGGGGATGCATGTGATGATAACAAGTATCTGAGTAGAGGCGAGCTTTAATCGATAAAGTTAAAAGCGCTCAAGCTACTGGACACGGAGGCGATGCATTATGAAGAAGAAAGTGCAAGAAGGTGCTATCTTAGGAAGCAAGAATCGATGAAGAAGGAATACTTGAGTCAACTCCGGACTTTGTGTTCCTAACGACCTTGATTTAAAGTATAATATCATGATGAAGGCGCCTGACACACCATTTGCAATCCATCACAGGAGTACCAAAATGTATCATGATATTCGTCGTACATTTTGGTGGAGCAATATGAAGAGAGAGATAAGCATTTGTTTATCTCAAGGTGTCTAACTTGTCAGCGAGTTAAAGCGGAGCATCAAGTACCAAAAGGTCCATTGCAACCACTTGAAATTCCGGAATGGAAGTGGGAGCACATTACCATGGATTTCGTTCACGGTCTTCCTAAAGTTTCTCAAGGCATTGATGCGATTTGGGTCATTGTTGATAGATTGACCAAGTCTGCTCATTTCTTACTGATATGAGAAACTTATACACTTGAACGTCTTGCTCGTATGTACATAAACGAGATTGTAAGACTGCATAGTATGCCGGTATCCATAGTTTTTGATCGAGACCCAAGATTCACTTCACGATTTTGGGTTAGTTTGCAAAAAGCTATGAGTACGGACTTACGGTTTAGCTTCGGCATATCATCCTCGAGACGGACAGACGATCGGAGAGGACTATTCAAACTCTTGAAGATCTATTAAGACTCTGTGTCCTTGATTTCAAGGGGAGTTGGGACAAGTTCTTACCATTGGTGGAGTTTTCCTACAACAACAGTTATCAAGCAAGTATTGGCATGGCTCCATTCAAAGCGTTGTATGGAAGAAAGTGTCGTTCTCGATTATCTTTGGGATGAGGTGGGTGAAGCAACGTTGTTGGGGCCGGAGTTGGTACGTATATGACTACGGAAAAGATTCAAATGATCAAACAACGTATAAAAACCTCACAAAATCGACAAAGAGTTATCTTGATCTTCATCGAAAGGGCGTGGAATTCGATATAGGAGATCATGTGTTGTTAAAAGTTGCTCCATGGAAAGGAGTTACAAGATTTGGAAGAGAGGAAAACTAAATCCTCGATTCATCGGTCCATTTTAATCCTCGATCGAGTAGGAAGCGTGGCCTATAGACTCGCTTTCTGTGAAATATGTCTCGTGTTCATAACGTTTTCACATATCCATATTACGTAAATATGTGAAAGACCCGAACCACATTATTGAGTGAGCCGGACGAAATAGCGGAAGATTTGGCGTATGAAGAGGTTCTGTTCAAATCTTGGATAAGAAGGAACATATTCTACGCTCGAGGTTATACCTCAAGTCAAAGTTTTGTCGAGGAACCATGATGTTGAGGAAATGACTTGGGAGTTAGAATCTGAAATGAAATCAAGGTATCCTTACCTCTTGACATACCAGTCGTACCCTAATTTGAGGGCGAAATTTCATAAGAAGGGAGGTTGTAAGACCCCAACTTTTATAAATAAAGATGAATTTTTCTATAAATATTATTTTGAATATTATGGAATAAATTTGATATAATGTTATAGTTGTGGGTAATATTTATAAATTTTGCAAAAGTATGCAAGTTGTTATAAAATATTCGTTTGGTCGGAGAATATTCTTTTTGTTAGGGAATATTTGTACAATGGCTCAATCATTGGTGGACCCCATAAATGAAATTATTGTCGGATTGAAAAGCGACAAAAATATTTTATAAAAATAACGGCGGAGGTGTTACCAGTTAAAAGCTGTTGAACTACCGGTGGTAAAAGTACGATGTCTGTGAGGTTGCATAGTATACACGGTATTGATTATTGATGCTTACGTGAGAAGTCACTCATTATGCTTTAATTATTACTACGATAATTTACGTGCATCATATCTCTTATATTATTGATTCAATTATTGTCACGGTATCATCTCGTATAATATGTTATAGTATTAAATCAATAATTGAGACGACAAGTTATAAATGATTAATAATTGTTGAAAGATTAAATATGTGTTGATTAAAATAAAATGATTTGTGGTAAGTTTGATTATTTTATGGGGGCTCGTATATGTCATCATCTAAGAGTCTCTTTCGTCAATAGTAATTACCTTTGTGAATAGTAATTACCTTCGTCGATAGTATTTACCTTCGTCAATAGTAATTATTTTCGTCGATAGTAATTACCCTTGTGAATAGTAATTACCTTCGTCGATAGTAATTACCCTTGTGAATAGTAAGTATTACCTTAAATCGATAGTAATTACCTTTACGAGACGTCGAACCACTTGTCGTTTCACATTACGAGCGTCGAACCACTTGTCGTTTCACATTACGGTGTCAAACCACTTTTCTTTTCACATCATCGATTCGTCAAGCCACTTGCCTTTTCACACTGGCGGTCTTAAGCTAGAAATCTTCTATAAATAGAGGCCTAGTGCTTGATTATTTTTCACGAATTCATTCAAGCTATAGAGAGAGAAAGTATAGAGAGAATAAGAGAGAAAGAAGAAGAGTATTTTGTTACTACACCTTTCTTGCGATATTCAATCTCCTACCAAAAGTAAGGGGTGTTATTCTTTCTTATTAATGAAGAGAACTATTGTTATTCCATTGCTTATTATTACATTGGAATAACTTTTGTATCTGTGATTTACCCTATACTTGGTGACATTCTTCTATTATTACATTGGAACATCACATACGTGTGTTTTACACAGGACTGGTTAAAATCTTTATTATTATTACATTGGAACATCACATGCATGTGTTTTACACAGGACTGGTTAAAATCTTTATTATTATTACATTGGAACATCACATGCATGTGTTTTACAGGACTGGTTCGATCTTTATCATTACATTGGAATATCCTATCGCATGTGTTTTACACCGGATGCAGTTCCATCTTTATTATTACATTGGAACATCACAGCCGGTGTGAATTTCACACGATACGGTTCCGTTATTATTATTACATTGGAATAACACATCATCGCGAATACCGCATGCATGGTGATTTCTTTTTTATTCCATTCTTTATTATACCCGGTTGGTTAAAACTTTGACTTCTATACTCCATGAAATTAGTAGAATATCCTTGATATTTGCGTTTCATCGATATCTTTTCATGGAAATATTCTTACGATCATTCTTGAATTTTACTCTACAAAAGCAGTATCATGTTGACAATTTGGGCGTTAATAATTCTGGATAAAATAATTCTTGAACTTGTTTTATTGAATTCTTATATCATTGTCATCATCCTCATATTTATATTTTTTAAAGTCATACGTGGCTGTGGTGCATAGATGGACTTGGTATGATTATGACCGAGAGACTATTCGGTGTAATCATGGTAGTAATGTTACAAATGATGTGGTAAAAATCCTCGATTGGTAGTAGTGCATTGATGGGCCGAGTTGTTGGCATGATCATGACCATTAATGAATACACAAATATTCTTGGCCCGTAGTGCATGAATAATTGTGGTCGTGATCTAAAGAATATCCTTGGTCAGTAGTAGTGCGGGGGTGATTCGATGATGTGGAATATTTATTAAAAAGTGAGTCTTAGCTATAATGATGATGAAAAACCTTTTAAAACCTAAAAGATAGTAGAATTTTATTTTCTACTTGACTCTTTTAATGGATTGCATATTATTCCTTGATTAAACTGGTTGTCTATTGTATTTTATCGGTTTAACATTGTTGAAGACTATTGATAATTTATTCGCATTATCTTAGTCGTAATATTTCTTCTTGGGCTAGTTGAGCTCACCCTTTCTTACAATGTTCTCTTGAGGAAATGAGAATATAAGCTGGGGACGAGTCGGGGAAGCAGTGATGGTCTGAAGGTAGCATTAGTAGTCCTCCTATTCGTGAAATAGTGTGATAATAATTGTAATGAGGACTCCTTTTTGAGTTTGTATAATATCTAGTAGACGATATTTGTATTTAAACTCACAGTTTATGTCGTATTGTACACGATAGTTATGTTTGTAAGTTGTATTTAAATTCTGTACCATGTAAGTGGCGACCCAAGATGGGTGATGTATACCTAATTTTGGGGGAGTCACAGTAACAACACGCAAACACATACATAGCACAAAGTAGGTATTAGGCATACGTTACAACTTACGGGACTCAATTCCAACTTACGGAGGCCGAGTTATAAGCCCGTAGGTAAAACTGACCAACACTTAGGCAAGAAGTCAAAAAAGAGGCCAAAACTCGCCTCGACAGTCGTAAAGACACGTAAACACAAATATAGCACCGCGTAGGTATTAGGCATGCGTTAAACTAACGGGACTCGATTCCTACGTCTGAGGTAGGAAAGTTATCGGCCGTGAGGCAAAACCGACCAACACTTAGGCAAAAGTCAAAAAGAGGCCAAAACCACCTCGACCGTCGTAAGGACATGCAAACAGATACATAGCACCAGCGTGAGGAATTAGGGCACGCAGCGTTACGACTTACGGGACTCGATTCCGACTTCAGGAGACAGAAAGTTATAAGCGAAGTAAAGCAAAAGCCGACCAACACTTAGGCAAAAAAGTCGAAAAGAGATCAAATCCGCCTCGACCATCTTAACGACACGTAAACACGTACATAGCACTGCGTAGGTACTAGGCACGCGTTATATCTTACTGGACTCAGTTCGGACTTACGGAGGCCGAGTTATCAGCCCGTAGGCAAAACTGAGTAACACTTAGGCAAAAAGTTAAAAAAGAGGCCAAAACCAGCCTCAGCCGTCATAACGACACGCAAACACATACATAGCACTGCGTAGTTATTAGGCACTCGTTACAACTTACGGGACTCGATTCTGACTTACGGAGGCCGAGTTATCAGCCCGTAGTCAAAACTCGCCAACACTTCGACAAAAAGTCAAAAAAAGAGGCCAAAACCCGCCTCCACCATCGTAACAACACGCAAACACATGCATAACACAATGTAGGTATTGAGCACGCATTCTGATATCGATACTCGATTACGACTTACGGAGGTCGGAGTTATTGGCAGTGAAGTAAAAGCCGACCAACATTTAGGTAAAAAGTTAAAAAAGAGGCCAAAGCCCGCATCGGCCTTTGTAATGACACGAAAACATATGCATAGTAATGCGTAGGTATTAAGCACGTGTTAAAACTTACGGGACTCGATTCCAACTTACGGAGGCCGACTTATCAGCCCGTAGGCAAAACAGACGAACACTTAGGTAAAAAGTCAAAAAAGAGGCCAAAACCCGCCTTGGCCGTCGTAATGACACGCAAACACGCACATATCACCGTGTAGGTATTAGGCGCAGCGTTATTATTACGGGACTTGGTTACGATTCTGAGGAATGAGGAGTTATCGGACGTAGGTAAAATTAACCAACACTTAGGCGAGAAGTCGAAAAGAGGCCAAACCCGCCTCGGCGATCGTAAGAAGACACGAAAGCATGAACATAGCACCGCGTAGGTATTAGGCACGGGTTAGAACTTACGGGACTCGATTTCGGCTTACAAAAGCCGAGTTATCAGCCTGTAAGAAAAACTGACCAACACTTAGGCAAAAAGTCGAAAAAAGAAGTTTAAAACCCGCCTCGGTACCGTCAGAATAATGACTTCGCAAACACGTGCATAGTACCGCATAGGTATTAGGCGCAGCGTTAGAAATGCGGGACTCGATTCCAAATTCGGAGGCCGAGTTATCGACTTCGTGAGCAAAAGCCCAATGACACTTAGGCAAAAAAGTCGAAAAAGAGGCCAAAACCCACCTCGGTCGTCGTAACAACACGCAAACACATACATAACACCGCGTAGGTATTAGGCACATGTTACAACTTACGAAACTAATTTCCGATTTATGGAAAGGTGAGTTATCGGTCAAGTAGGCAAAGCCCGAACAATATTTAGGTAAAAAGTCAAAAAGAGGCCAAAACCCGCTTAGCCGTAACGACATCTGAAACAGATACATTACCGCTGCGTAGGTATTAGGCACTTGTTACAACTTATGGGACTCGATTCCGACTTACGGAGGCCGAGTTATCAGCCCGTAGGCAAAACTTCGCCAACACTTATGCAAAAAAGTCGAAAAAAGAGGCCAAAACCCACTTGATCGTCAGAATAACACTTGAAAGACATACATAGCAACCAGCGTGGGTATTAGGCACTCGTTACAAGTTATGAGACACGATTCTGACTTACGGAGGCCGAGTTATCAGCCCGTAGGCAAAACTCGCCAACACTTAAGCAAAGAGTCGAAAAAGAGGCCAAAACCCGCCTCGATCGTCGTAACAACACGCACACACATACATAGCACATCATAGGTATTAGGCACGTGTTACAACTTACGGGACTCAATTCTAACTTATGGAGGCCAAGTTATCAGCCCGTAGGTAAAACTGACCAACACTTAGGCAAGAAGTCAAAAAAGAGGCCAAAACCTGCCTCAACAGTCGTAAAGACACGCAAACATAAACATAGCATCATGTAAGTATTAGGCATGTGTTAGAACTTACGGGACTCGATTTGGACTTACAGAGGCCAAGTTATCAGTCCGTAGGCAAAACTGACCAACACTTAGGTAAAATATCAAAAAATAGGCCAAAACCCGCCTCGGCCGTCCAAAAAACACGCAAACATGTGCATAGAACCGCGTAGGTATTAGGCACGTGTTACAATTCTGGGACTCGATTCCGACTTACGGAGACCGAAAGTTATCGACCAGTAGTGGCCGACTAACACTTAGGCATAAGTCGAAAAAAGAAGTCGAAAACCCACCTCGGTAGTCGTAACAACATGCGTAATCACATACATAGCTTAAGCGTGGCAGGTATTGAAGCACACGCGTTCTGACTTACGGGACTCGATTCCAAACTTACGGAGGCCTAGTTATCGACTCGTAGGCAAAACTCGCTTGACATTTATACAAAAAGTCAAAAAGATGCCAAAACCCACCTCGACAAATCGTAACAACACGAACACACATACATAGCACAAGCGTGGGTATTGAGCGCGTGTTCTGACTTACGGGACTCGATTCTAACTTACGAAGTAGCAGGTTATTGGCAAGTAAGTAAGGTAAATGACCAACACTTAGGCAAGAAGTCAAAAAGAGGCCAAAACCCGCCTCGGCGGTCGTGAAGACAAGCAAACATGAGCGGGACTCGATTTCAACTTACACGGATGCCGAGTTATCAACCAAGTAGGCAAAATTGACCAACACTTAGGCAAAATGTTGAAAAAGAGGCCAAAACCCGCCTCTACCGTCGTAACAACATTATGAACACGTGCATAGTGTACCAGCGTGGGTATTGAGCACGTTTACAACTTCTGAGGACTTGATTCTAACTACGGATCTTAGGGTTATCAACCCGTAGCCAAAGTGACCAACACTTAGGCAAAAAAGTCGAAAAAGAGGCCAAACCCACTTCGGTAGTCGTAACAACTGCGTAAACACATACATATCACAGCGTAGATATTATTGAGCGCAGCGTTCTGACTTCTGGGACTAATTTTTGATTTACAGAGGCCGAGTTATCAGTCCGTAGACAAAACTCGCCAACACTTAAGCAAAAAATCAGAAAAGAGGTCAAAAACCCGCCTCGATCGTCGTAACAACACGCAAACACATACATAGCACAATGTAGGTATTAGGCACGCGTTACAATATGTGTTACTCGATTCTGACTTACGAAGGCCAAGTTATCTGCCCGTAGACAAAACTGACCAACACTTAGGTAAAAAGTCAAAAAAGAGGCTAAAACCCGCCTCGGTTGTCGTAACGACATGCAAACACATACATATCACCATGTAGGTATTAGGTACGGGTTACTACTTATGGGACTCAATTACGATTCACCGTAGAGTTCTCGACCCGTGTGCAAAAGCCGACCAACACTTAGGCAAAAAATCAAAAAAGAGGCCAAAACCCGCCTCAGCCGTTGTAATGAGACGAAAACTCGTACATAGCACCGCGTACGTATTAGGCACGTGTTACAACTTACGGAACTCGATTCCAACTTACGGAGGCCGAGTTATCAGCCCGTAGGCAAAACTGGCCAACACTTAGGTAAAATGTTAAAAAAGAGGCCAAAACCCGCTTCAGCCATTATAACGATACGCAAACACATACATAGCACCGCATTGGTATTAGGCATACATTACAACTTACAGAACTCAATTTCGACATACGAATGGGAGTTATCGAAAAGTAAACAAAACTGACCAACACTTAGGCAAAAAGTCGAAAAAGAGGCCAAAACCAACCTCGGTCGTCTTAACATCACGCAAAGACATACATAGCACTGCATGGGTATTAGGCACGCGTTATAACTTACGGGACTAAATTCTGACTTACGGAGGTCGAGTTATCAGCCCGTAAGCAAAACTGAATAACATTTAGGTAAAAAGTCAAAAAGAGGCCAAAACATGCGTCGATCGTCGTAACGACATAAAAACATATACATAGTCACGGTGATATGTATTAGCCGCGATGTTACAACTTATGGGACTTGATTCGACATACCGTAAATCGAAGGTTATTAGCCGCATTCAAAATTGACCAACACTTGGGTAAAAAAAGTTAAAAAAAGAGGCCAAAACCGCATCGGCCCATTGTAATAACATGCAAATACATGCATAGCAACGCCGTGGGTTTTAGACATGCGTTACAACTTATGGGACTCGATTCGGACATACGAGATGAAGTTATCGGCTCGTAAGCAAAACTAACTAACACTTAGGTAAAAAGTCAAAAAAGAAGTCAAAAACCGCCTCGGCCATCGTAATGATACGCAAACACATACATAGCATCGCGGAGGTATTAGACATACGTTACAACTTATGGGACTCGATTCGACACATGACGGTAGTGTTATCGGCCAAGTAAAGCAAAAGCCCGACCAACAACGGAAAGTAAAAAGCCAAAAAAGGCCAAAACTCTCCTCGGTTTGTAAGTAGCGACACATGAACACATACGTAGCACCGTGTAGGTATTAGGCATGCGTTACAACTTACGGGACTCGATTCCGACTTACGGAGGCCGAGTTATCGGTTAGTAAACCAAAAGCCGACCAACACTTGGGCAAAAAGTCGAAAAATGCAAAAACCCGTCTGGTAAGTCGTAATAAGGCGCACACTAATACATAGCACCAGCGTTGGAATTAGGGCACTGCGTTATAACTACGGGACTCGATTTTTGACTTACGGTAGGAGTTATTAGCCCATTGGAAAAAGCGACCAACAACGGGCAAAAAAGTCAAAAAGAAGCCAAAATTAGCCTCGATTCGTCGTAATGACACACAAACATGTACATAGTAGCACCACGTAGGCATTAGGCACGTGTTACAACTTCTGAACTCGATTTTGACTTACGGAGGCCGGAGTTATTAGGCTGTAAGCAAAAGCCGACCAACAACTTAGGCAAAATATCGAAAAAGAGGAAAAACTTGCCTCGTAAGTTATAATTATCGGAAACTAGTATATAGCACCACGTGGGTATTAGGCATGCGTTACAACTTACGGGACTCGATTCCAACTTACGGGAGGGAGTTATCGACTGAGTAGACAAAACTAACCAATGACTTAGGTAAAAAGTCAAAAAAGAGACCAAAACCCGCCTCGTAAAGTCGTAATGATCAAGCTAATACATATATAGCCAGCGTAGATATTGAGCATACGTTACAACTTATGGGACTCGATTAGATATCACGAGGCCGAGTTATCGGCCGTAGGCAAAACTAACCAACACTTAGGCAAAAAGTCAAAAAAGAGGCCAAAAAACCACCTCGGCGGTCGTAGCGACGCATGAAACACATCACATAGAACCACGTGGGTATTAGGCATGTGTTACAACTTATGGGTCTTGATTACGACATCTGAAGCCGGGAGTTATCGGCCCGTGAGCAAAAGCTGAACAACCACTTAAGCAAAAAAGTCGAGACAAGAGGCCAAAACCGACCTCGGCCGTAGTAATGATATGCAAATACATACATAACAGCGTGGGTATTAAACGCAGCGTTACAACTTAAGTCGAAAAAAGAAGGTATTAGGCATGCGTTATAGCGCTGCGAGGGTATTGACGCGGCGTTATAACTACGGGACTCAATTACGACTACGAAGGTAGGGTTATCGGCCCGTAAAAGCAAAGCGAACAACGTTTAGGTAAAAAAAAGTCAAAAAAGAGGCTAAAACCCGCCTCAAGCGTTGTAATGACATGCAAACACATACATAGTGCAGCGTGGGTATTAGGCACTCATTACAACTTACGGGACTCGATTCCAGACTAACGGAGGAATGAGTTATCGACCGTGGGTAAAACTACGCCATGACAACTTAAGCGAAAGAGTCGAAAAAAGGACAAAACCGACCTCGTAGATTGTAATAACAACATACATACATAGCACGCAGCGTGGGTATTAGGCACATGTTACAACTTACGGGACTCGATTCTAACTTACGGGAGGGAGTTATCGGCCGTAGGTAAAGCTGACTTGACACTTGGCGAGAAGTCGAAAAAGAGGCCAAAACCCGCCTCGGCGGTCGTAAAGACACGCATGAACATGAACATAGCAAGTGTAGGTATTGAGCGCGTGTTAGAACTTACGGGTCTCAATTCAGGCTTACTGAGGTAGAGTTATCGGCCGTAAAAAAAGCGGCCAACCACACACCGTGCAAAATGTCGAAAAAGGGGCAAAACCGCCTCGGTAGTCTTAATAACAACCAAACACGTGCATAGTACAGCGTGGGTATTGAGCCGCAGCGTTCTTTCTGGGACTCGATTACGACAAGCGAGGCGAGTTATCGACGCGTCATAAAGCCCGAACAACATTTAAGAAAAAAGTCAAAAAGAGGCCAAAACTCACCTCGGTAAGATCGTAGAAACATATGTGCTGTCACATGCGCAGCGTGGGTATTAGCAAACTGCGTTATAACCCAGGAGACTCAATTCGACTTACGGAGACCGAGGTTATCAACCGTAGGGGAAAAGCGAGCAACAACTTAGGGCAAAAGTAAAAAAAGAGGCCTAAAACATTGCCTCGGTAGCCGTCGTGAATGACATGAAACACATACATAGAACCGCTGCGTGTATTAGGCGTATTACTTTCTGACTTACGGGACTCGATTTCCACATCACGTGGCCAAGTTATGCGCCCGTAGGCAAAATTGACTAACACTTGGGTAAAAAGTTAAAAAGAGGCCAAAACCCGCCTCGGCGATTGTAATGACATGCAAACACATATACGATACCGCGTGGGTATTAAACGCAGCGTTATAACTTACGAGACTCAATTCGACTTACGGAGGCCGAGTGTCGATTCGTCGGTGAGCAAAAGCCCGACCAACACAGGAAAAAAGTCGAAAAAAGAAGCCAAAACCCACCTCGGTGGTCGTAATGACGGACAAACATATACATGGGACCACGCGTGTATTAGGCGCGTGTTACGACTTACGGGACTCGATTACGACTTCACGGAATGAGTTATCGGCCAAGTGACAAAAGCGACCAACTCTTGGGCAAAAAATTAAAAAGAGGTAAAAAGTCGCCTCGTGGTTGTAACAATACAAAAACTCAAATATAGCACCACTGTAGGTATTGAGCGCGTTATAACTTACGGGACTCGATTTCTACTTACGGATGAGGTTATCGGCCGAAGTAGATAAAACTAACCGGTAACTTAGGTAAAAAGTTAAAAAGAGGCCAAAACGCCTCATTGTGTAAATGTAACGATCTGTTAACAAATACATAGTACCGCGTGAGGTATTAAGCGTATATGTTACAACTTACGGGACTCGATTTCGATATCACGGTAGAGTTATCGGTCAAGTAAACAAGCCCGACCAACACTTGTGCAAAAAGTCAAAAAGAGGCGAAAAAAACCTCGGCGTTAAATAACGACCGCATGAACACATACGTAGAACCGGCGTGGGTATTAGGCGCATATTCTGACTTATAGGTCTTCATTACGACTTACGACGGTGGAGGTTATTAGCTTTGTAGGCAAAAGCGATCAACACTTTCGGGCAAAAAAGTCGAACAAGAGGCCAAAACCGACCTCATTATCGTAATGATATGCAAACACGTACATAGCATATGGCGTGGGTATTAAGTGGCGCATTATAACTTACGGGTCTCGATTCAACTTCACGGAGGCCGAGAGTTATCGGCCATAGTGAACAAAATTGACCCGACACTTAAGTAAAAAGTTAAAAGAGGCCAAAACCGGGCTTCGATCGTCGTAACGACATGTCAAATATGTACATATCACCATGTAGGTATTAAGCAAGCGTTGCTACTTACGGGACTCGATTACGATTCTGAAGTAGGAGTTATCGGCCCGTAAACCAAAAGCCGACCAACAACTTGGGTAAAAAGTAGAAAAAGAGGCCAAAACCCGCCTCGTGGTTGTAATGAGAGCGAAAACTCGTACGTAGTACAAGCGTGGGTATTAAGCGCAGCGATTCTGACTTACGGAACTCGATTCCACCTTACGGAGGCGAGTTATTGGCGAAGTAGGCTGAAAGCTGACCAACACTTGGGTAAAAAGTCGAAAAAAGGCTAAAACCCGCCTCGGTGAAGTCGTAAAGACATGCAAACACATACATGCAACAGCGTAGGTATTAGGCATTAAATTACAACTTACGGGACTCGATTCCGACTTACGGAATTTGAGTTATCATCCAAGTAAAGCAAAAGCCCGACCAACAACTTAGGCAAAATGTCAAAAAGAGGCCAAAACCCGCCTCGTTTGTCTTAATAACAACCAAACACGTCGTAGTACGGCGTGGGTATTGAGGCACGAGTTACAACTTATGGGACTCGATTAAAATGAGCGAGGAAGAGAGTTATCGTACATCTGTGGCCGAACAACATTTAAGAAAAAAAGTCGAAAAAGAGGCCGAAAACTCACCTCGTGATCGTTGAAACTATTAACACATACATAGCATCGGCGTGGGTATTAGGCACTGCGTTATAACAGGAGACTCGATTCGACTTACGGGCCAGAGTTATCAACCCGTAGGGAAAATGAACAACACTTAGGCAAAAAGTAAAAAAAGAGGCCAAAAGCATGCCTCGGTAGTCGTAATGACATGCGAACACATCATAGCACTTGGCGCGTGTATTAGGCGTATCTTCTGACTTCTGGGACTCGATTTCCACATCGTGAAGCCAAGTTATGCGCGTGGGAAAAATTGACGAATAACTTGGGTAAAAAGTTAAAAAGAGGCCAAAAACCGCCTCGGCGATTGTAATGACATGCTGGCGCATGTATATGCACAGCGTGGGTATTGAGCACCACGTTATAACTTACGAGGACTCGATTCCTAACTTACGGGGAAATTGAGGTATCGGTTAAATGAAACCAAAATGACCCAACAACGGGGAAAAAGTTAAAAAGAAGCGAAAACCCACCTCGGTAGTCGTAATGACACCTGACAAGCATGTACATAGGATCACCGTGTATTAGGCGCGATGTTACGACTTACGGGACTCGATTACGACTTACGAATGAGTTATCGACCGTGAACAAAGCGACCAACAACTTAGGCAAAAAATTGAAAAAGAGGCCAAAAGTAAGCCTCGACCATTGTAACGATCGAAAACTCAAATATAGCACCACGCGTAGGTATTAGGCATGCATTCTGACTTATGGAACTTCGATTTTGACTTACGGAGGCGAGTTATCGGCCGTAGATAAAACTAAACAACACTTAGGTAAAAAAGTTAAAGAGAGGCCAAAACCCGCCTCGGTAATCGTAACGATATGCTAACACATACATAGCACAGCGTGAGGTATTAGCCAAACATCGTTACAACTTCTGAGACTTCGATTCCGAACATCACGAGGCCGAGTTATCGACCAAGTAAAACAAAAGCGGATGACCAACAACAGGCAAAAAGTCGAAAAAAGGCCAAAAAAAAACCTCGGCGGGTTGTAATGACGCAAACACATACATAGAACAGCGTGGGTATTAGGCGTAATATTCTGACTTATGGGTCTTCATTACGACTTACGAATGGAGTTATCGACATGAAACAAAGCGGAGCAACAACACTTAAGCAAAAAAAAGTCGAGACAAGAGGCCAAAACCCGGTATAAATAGTCGTAACGATATGTAAACACGTACATATGCAAGCGTGGGTATTAAACACGCATTCTGACTTACGGGACTCGATTCTAACTTCACGAATAGCCGAAGGTTATCGGCCCGTGAACAAAAGCCCGACCAACACTTAGGTAAAAAGTCAAAAAAGAGGCCAAAACCCGCCTCGATCGTCGTAACGCCACGCAAACACATACATATCACCGTGTAGGTATTAGGCAAGCGTTACTACTTACGGGACTCGATTACGATTTCAGAAGTAGAGTTATCGGCTATGGTGCAAAGCTGAACAACGACACTTAGCAAAAAAAGTCGAACGAAGGCCAAAACCGACCTCGAGTAAATAACGATAATAAACACGTACAGCACCAAGCTTAGGTATTAGCACGCATTATAACTTACGGGACTCGATTCCAACTTACGAATGAGTTATCGATACGTAGACAAAAGCCCGACCAACAACTTGGGTAAAAAGTCGAAAAAGAAACTAAACCCGCCTCGATCGTCGTAACGACTACGCCAAATATCGTACATATCAGGTGTAGGTATTAATGACATTACTATACGGGACTCGATTCTAATTTCAGAAGTAGATTTATCGACCCATAGGCAAAAAGCGGCCAATGACTTGGGCAAAAGAAGAGAAAAAGAGGCCAAAACACCTTTCGGTAGTTGTAATGAGATGAAAACTTCGTACATAGTACCCATTATGTATTTGGCCGCATGACTGACTTACTGAAACTCGATTCCACCTTACGGAGGCCGAGTTATAAGCGAAGTAAAGTAAAAGCTGACAACTGACAGGTAAAAAAGTCGAAAAAGAGGCTAAAACCGCGCCTCGGTAGTCGTAACGTGACATCTGAAACACATACATAACTTAGCGTGGGTATTAGGCACTCATTACAACTTACGGGACTCGATTTACGACTTACAATTTGAGTTATCGGCCCGTAGAAAGCAAAACTCGCCAAACAACAGCAAGTGTCGAAAAAAAGGCCAAAACGCCTCGTGTAGTCGAAATAACACACCTACACATACATAGCACAAGCGTAGGTATTAGAGCGCGTGTTACAACTTACGGGACTCAATTCTAACTTATGGGCCGAGGTTATCGACTCGTCGTGGGTAAAAGCTGACCGACACTTGGCGAGAAGTCGAAAAAAGAGGCGAAACCCCGCCTCGGCGGTTCGTAAAGACAAACATGAAACATGAACATATGCATAGTGTAGGTATTAAGTGCGATGTTAGAACTTACGGTCTCAATTCCAACTTACGGTAGGAGTTATCGTATTCGTAGAGGCAAAATTGACCCGACATTTAAGCAAAATGTGAAAAAGAGGCCAAAACCAGCCTCCGTGGTCGTAATAACAACCAAACACGTGCATAGTAAGCATGGGTATTGAGCGCAGCGTTATTTCGAGACTCGATTCGACAAGCGGAGGAGGAGTTATCGTACGTCTGTAAGCTGAACAACATTTAAGAAAAAAATCGAAAAAAGGCCAAAACTACACCTCGGTACATCGTAGAAAACCATTAACACTGTACATATGCTTAGCGTGGGTATTAGGCCTGCGTTATAACTTAGGATACTCGATTCGACTTACGAAGACCCAGAGTTATCAACCCGTGGAAAAGCTGAACAACACTTGGGCAAAAAGTAAAAAAGAGGCCAAAAGCATTGCCTCGGTGAGTCGTAATGACATCTGAAACCATCGTAGCACCGCAGCATGTATTGGCGTTATGCTTTCTGACTTCTGGGACTCGATTTCCATATCGTAGGCCGAGTTAATGCGCCGTAAGCAAAATTGACCCGACACTTGGGTAAAGAAGTTAAAAAAGAGGCCAAAACCCGCCTCGTGATTGTAATAACTGTCTGCAACAGCATGTATAGCACCGTGTAGGTATTAGGCATTAGTGATAACTTACGAGACTCGATTACGACTACGAAGGCCTAGGTATCGATTCATAGATAAAGCGACCAACACTTAGGGAAGAAGTCAAAAAAAGCCAAAACCAGCTCGTGGAAATAATGACACCCCAAACATGTACATGGGACCACGTGTATTGAGGCGCGATATTCTGACTTTACGGGACTTGATTACGACTAGGAGGAATGAGGTTATTAGCGAAGTGAACAAAAGCTGACCAACTTAGTGAAAAAATCAAAAAAGAGGCCAAAGTTGTCTCGTAGATTTGTAACGATCTGAAAACTCAAATATAGCACCACGTAAGTATTTGAAGCGCAGCGTTCTGACTTACGGGACTCGATTTCGACTTCACTGGGAATTTGAGTTATCGGCCGGTAGATAAAACTAACCAACACTTAGGTAAAAAGTTAAAGAGAGGCCAAAACCCGCCTCGTAAAATCGTAATAATCTGCTAACACATACATAGCTTTAGCGTGAGTATTAAGCATACGTTCTGACTTACGGGACTCGATTCCAGACATACGGAGGCCAGGAGTTATCGACCCGTCAAAGTAAGCCCGACCAACAACTTAGGCAAAAAAGTCGAAAAGAGGCCAAAAAAACCTCGGCGGTCGTAATGACACACAAACACATATATAGAATCGCATGGGTATTAGGCATGTGTTCTGACTTACGGGTCTTGATTTTGACTTCACGGAGGATCGTGTAATTAGCTTTAAGGCAAAAGCGAACAACAACTTGGGCAAAAAGTCGAACAAGAGGCCGAAAACCGACCTCGGCCGTAAATAACGATATACGAACACGTTACATAGAACCCAGCGTGGGTATTGCACGCGCATTACAACTACGGGACTCGATTCCAACTTACGGGCCGGGTTATCGGCGAAGTGAACAAAACTTACCAACAACTTGGGTAAAAGTCGAAAAAGAGGCTAAAACACGCCTCGATTGGTAAATGCGACGCATAAACACGTGCACATATCCTTTGTGTGGGTATTAAGCAGACGTTACTGCCTTACGAGACTTGATTACGATTCTGCAGAAGTGAGGTTATCGACCGTGAAATAAAAGCCCAACAACGGGCAAAAGTAGAAAAAGAGGGCCAAAAACACTTAAGTGGTTGTAATGAGGCGAAAACTCGTACATAGTACCACGTGGGTATTGAGCGCGGCGTTCTGACTTACGAGACTCGATTCCACCTTCACGGAGCCGAGTTATCGGCCGAAGTAAAAAATGACCAACACTTGGGTAAAATGTCAAAAAAGAGGCCAAAACCCGCTTGATATCGTAATGATATGCGAAACACGTACATAGTGGCAGATTGGTATTGAGGCGTACATTACAACTTCACAGAATTAATTTTACATACGAATGGAGTTATCGACGAAGTAAACCAAAATGACCAAAACTTAGGCAGTAAAAAGTCCGAAAAGAGGCCAAAACCAACCTCGAGCCATCGTAACAACACTGTAAAGACATCGATGCTTAATGCGTGAGTAATGAGCGCAGCGTTATAACTACGGGACTCAATTCGACTTCACAGATGAGTTATCGGCAAAGTAAGCAAAAGCGAACAACATTTAGGTAAAAAATCAAAAAGAGGCCAAAACACTTACCTCGGTAAAATAAATGTGACGTAAAAACCACATACATTGTAAGACCCCAATTATTAATAAATGAAATTTAAATTCCTCTATTTATTATTTTGAAATAGTAAGGGTTGATTTGATTAATGTGGATAGTTATAGGTAAAATCGCAAATATTTCAAATAAGCAAGTGGTTATAAAATATTCATTTGGTGCGTGGAATATTCTTGTTGTCGGGGAATATTAAATGCAATGGTAGCGATGCTATGTGGGCCCATGTGAGCGATTGGATGAAGAAAGCAATAAGTATAAGTTGTTTACAAATAGCAGGCGTAGTTATTCACTGAATTAACACTTATTGGATTCAAGATTGGTTAAAATCTGATGTCTGGCGTTGTTGCCGCGATGCTTTGCACGGTATTGCACAATATTTTGAATTATTGATCCTTATGTAAGAAGGCCTTTACTCAATAATTATTCACGGTAAAAGTGGAGATATATTTAGACCGTAAAAGCCTTAAATATTTCTTCCTCAAAAAGAACTTCGACATCTGGTGACGTTGGCTCGGCTATTGAAGATTACGATCACACCATTCAATACCATCTTGGAAATGACGCGTGGTAGGTAGCGCGTTGAAGCGAGAAGATAAATATCACGAGGAGCGAATGCGATCTTGTTAACACAAAGGCCCATTTTGTGTGATTTACAAAAGATGAAGATAGAATTCAAGACTCAGGGGACCCATTGCAATGATGTCAGTATCGTATAGAACCCGACTTTAATCGAAAAAGTTAAAGTTGCTCGATCCACGGAACGGGTGATGCGGATGAAGAAGAAAGTCAAGAAGGTCTTATTCAAAAGCGAGAATCGATGAAGAAGGAATACTTGAGTCCATTCCGGACTTTGTGTTCTAACGATTACGATTTGAAAGTCTGAAGATCGTGGCGGAGCGTAATACACCATTTGCAATTCATCACGGAAGTACCAAAATGTATAAGTGATCTTGACATACATTTTGGTGGAACAATATGAAGAGAGATTGCAAAGTTTATCTCGATGTGTTTAACTTGTCGGCGATGTAAAAAGCAAAGCATCGAAGTACCTGAGGTCCGTTGCAGCAGCTTGAGATTCTAAAATGGAAGTGGGAACACATTACCATGGATTTTGTTCTGGTCTTCCACGGTTTCTCAAAGGCATAAATCTTATTTGGGTTATTGTTGATAGATTAACCAAGTCGCTCATTTCACTGCCTATCGGAGACTTATTCCTTGAGCGTCTTGCTAGTATATCGTGAATGAGATTGTGAGGTTGCATGGCATGCCGATATCCATAGTTTGGATCGTGACCCAAGATTCACTTCAAGATTTTGGGTTAGCTTGCAAAAGCTATGGGCGCGATTCTGATTTAGTTAGGCATACCATCCTCGAAGCAGACGGACGATCGGAGAGGACTATTCAAACTCTTGAAGATTTATTAAGACTCTGTGTCTTAGACTTCAA
This sequence comes from Panax quinquefolius, assembly GCA_020205615.1. Taxonomy (NCBI): domain Eukaryota; kingdom Viridiplantae; phylum Streptophyta; class Magnoliopsida; order Apiales; family Araliaceae; genus Panax; species Panax quinquefolius. Next base: position 45,960,829 of record CM035170.1, read on the forward strand.
GGGTAGTTGGGATAAGTATTTACCATTGGTGGAATTCTCCTACAAATGACAGGTTATCGAGGCAAGTATAGGTGTAGCTCCATTGAAGCATTATGCAGACGAAAGTGTCGCTCTCGATATGTTGGGGCGAGGTGGGTGAAGCAACGTTGTTGGGACACGAGTTGAGTGCGATATGACTCTGAAAAAGATCCAAATGATTCGACAAGCATTATACAAGCGGCACGCAGGATCGACAAAAAGAGTTATGCGGATCTTCATCGAAAGGACGTGGAATTTAGTATTGGGGATCACGTATTGTTGCTGTGTAGCTCCGTGGAAGGGAGTTCTGAAGATTTGAGTAAAGAGGAAAGCTCGATCACGATTTATTTGTCCATTTGATTCTTGACGAATAGGAAATGTAGCCTATAGACTTCGCGTTACCTCTAAAGTATGTCTCGTGTTCGTAATGTTTTCATATATACGTAGCCGTAAATATGTGAAAGGGCAAGAACCACGTCGTTGAGTTAGAACCAGACGAGATAGATGAAGACTTAACGTCACGAGGAGGTACACATCAAGATCTTGGATAGAAAGGAGCATATCCAATACACGAAGGTCATTACCACAAGTGAAAGTTTTGTGGAGAAACCATCTTTATAGAGAAATGATTTGGGAGTTGGAACCGAGAAATGAAAGTGAAGTACCCTCATCTTTTGAAACACCAGTCGTATGTCGATTCGAGAATGACGAAATTTCATAAGGAGGGAGGTTGTAAGACCCCAAATTATTAATAAATGAAATTTAAATTCCTCTATTTATTATTTTGAAATAGTAAGGGTTGATTTGATTAATGTGGATAGTTATGGGTAAAATCATGCAAATATTTGAATAAGCGAGTGGTTATAAAATATTCATTTGGTTGTGGAATATTCTTGTTGTCGGGGAATATTAAATGCTGAATGACCCAGTAGCGACATGTGTGGGCCCATAATGAAAGTGATTGGATGAAGAAAGCAGCAGTATAAGTTGTTTACAAATAATGGCGTAGTTGTTATCGTTAACAACATTAGATTCTGGAAGGGTGGTTAAAATACGATGTCTGGCGTTGTTGCCGCGGTAGCTGCGGTATTGCACAATATTTTGAATTATTGATCCTTACGTGAAGCCTTACTTTAAATAATTATTACTGATAATTCTTATTCGATTATTTTATTGATTCGATAATTGCTTTGCATTGATATTTTATATTCTTGTTGTTTGATAATTGTCATTACACGGTATTTTCCATTATCAGACGATAATTCATATTATCTGAATAATATTATTGGATAAAATTGTTGTGATGTCTAGAAAGTTACATACAGGAGAGGTTAGGTGATCGTCAATTGCGGCGCCCGATGAGAGAAATCCTTATTGGAAAGCCCCTCTATCACAGGAGGCTATACGGTTGTCGATATTGTGATTACATGTAATATTATTTGTGAATAATTAATTATTGATTTATATGATGAGGAAAATATTGATTTTATGTGGATATAGATGGAGAAAATTTTTTAATGTGACAATTGTTGAAAATTAATATTTTTATCTTTTTACGATAAAATAATTCATTTAAATATATTATTATATTTTAATAATATAATAATGGTGATATTTTTACAATAAATGTGGGATATCATAGTATCTCGAGGAGGAAGAGTATTTTATTACAATAAATGTTTAAAACATATTAAACATGTAAATTGGACCCATTTATTGGTGAAATTTAATTATAGCACATAAAATGCTTGGTTGTGGATTTGGTCGATTTACATTTGGAATTTGGAAAAATTTTCTTACTGCAAAGTTGTAGAGAATTGAATTTCCTAGAAAAACACGTGAGATTGAATTTTTACGACAAAAGGCTATTATTATGAATTATTGAAGTTACGAAGCTCAAAATAATTAATTTTGGAAGTTTAAAATATTTTAAATAACAAAAGCGTTTTTATTATGATGTGTTTCACATGTGTGTGGAATAAAGTGAATCTATATTAGGTTTTGAATATCTTTTAAAGTGCAAGATGGTTGATTTTCAAATCTTTGCAATAAAAGATGAGCGTGAACAGCGTGTGAAAATCGAGTTTAAAAATTTACAAACCATATACAGGATCACCCTTTATGCTTGATCAATTATTAATTAGCGAAGAAAAGATAAAGAATAAAATCATACTCCTTGAAGATCGAGCTTCCTCGGTACAAGATTCACCTCAAATCCTTTCGCGTTCGATCTTGAATCCTGGGTTTGGTTCCTTCCTTTGATCGGCGTTAGCCACCCGTATGTTTGGCCTCTACAGGGTGATCCACGAGGAAGAAGAAAATTCAAGAAGAAGGGTATTGGCTCAAACCCTAGTTTTTCTATCTCTATAGAAAGGATGTACTCTCCCAACCAATTGGATTATTAGCAATATGTTGTAAAAATCGACAACCGTACCACCCGTAATAAGACTCCTCTTATTTATAGATGTGGGCAACCCACCTTAACAATTAAGGAATTGGATTTATTTAATTAATTAAATTCTTTTAATTAATTAAGCTCCCTAATCTTATTAGGGATAATTAATTAAACTCCTTTAACTAATTTTCCTTCCCTAATCAATTAGGAATAAATGAGAGTACTTATATTAAATTAATTCCTAAACTCTTTTAGAAATTAAAATAATAATAATTGTAATAATATTAATAAGACTCCTCTTATTAATTTATATTTAATATTTCTAAAATATTAAATAATAAATATTAAGCTATTTAATTTATTCTATCACCGTAGATTAAATTAAATATATACTCTTTATATTATTACGATTATGCCATTAACTTCTTAAATAATTATTCTTCCTTTTATGGTGTGACCCTTTAGGTTCTCCATATTAAGCAGGTTGTGAATAAATCAATTAGAACAATTCTAATCTTATTTAAATAAATAAATTAAACAATTAATTTATTTAAATAAAAATATTTATTCTCTGATAGGGATAAGCCTCCTAGCGATCAGCGACTTTCCGGATAATATAGATTTCAACATTAATCATAAAAGAACCTTTGAGTAAATAGTTCTAAATGCAATTCAATCCTTCCACCATACTGATGTCCCGATTAAATATAAGGCATTGGAATTCTTTGTCGAGTCTTATTTTATTTAATTATATGTATTTCGATCTTAAATGCCTGACTCCAAATAATGCAAATTAGAAACTCCTTTCTAATTTCATTACGCTTATAACCCGAGGACTCTTTGGGTTGTCATTTATCGAATCACATAGGACATTTCTCTTCTTTTATAGAAGTGGTAGATTCTTTATTGATCGTACATTATCTCCGTATACTGACTTATTATACCCAAAGCATACCCTTTGATATACCCAAAGGGTCTTAAGGAATAAGTCAGTATAACTCATCATATACGAATCTTATGATGATCTCAAGTCGAGGATTACTTGTCTTACTATCACTGAGAATTCTATTGACGGTGAATAAAACTCCATTAGGTATTCCTTAGCGAGCCACGTTCGGTGAACTTATTCTCTAATAAGCACCTACGTACTTGCTTTAGTGTCTCCACACAAATGATCATGAGATCAATCATCCTCATCGATGAGCAAACAGCGTATGTACCCAATCTATCAGGATTCACTAATCCCCGATTTAGTAATCAATGATTGGGAACTATTTTAGTTTTAAGCTTTCTAGAATTTAGATCTCATTAGAATGATCATCATCATTATTCTAAAAGCATTGCTTAAAACTATGGGTTTATCACATATTATAAAAACGACATCATGTAGATAATTAAAAGCCTTTAATAAATTAATACTTTTATTAATAAATGAATAAGATTGTTACAAAGTATATGCTTTATCATCAAAACATGATTGGCTTGTGTGCATACTACTTTCAATCTCCACTTGCACTAAAACCCGATCGTCGTGGTATCTTATACTCTTCTTCTCACAAGTGGCGATTATCCTGCTTTGTTGGATAAGCTTTGGTTAATGGATATGTAATGTTGTTCATGAGAGTCCACTATCTCTATAGTGATTTCCCATCTTTCGATGATTCTAATAATCAAATGAAAGTGCCCTGACACATGTTTAGATCGAAGATGAGACTTAGGAACTATTCTAGATTACGTAATGAACTTTTAATCAAACAATCAACTTGCGGCTTCATTTATAGCTATATACTTTGTCTTTATCACTAAACCGGCAACTCTTTCTTTGTTTGGAACCTTTCGATTCAACCTTTGCACCTTTATTGAGATAACACTTTACCTTAAAGTGGATTTTACGTAATCTTGGTGCATCACGAAAAACTTGAGTGCATTAAGCCCTCTGGTTTTAATTAAGACCCACCATGAATATGATCACATCCTTGAGTGCGGTTAAGCACTTTAAGATGTTTTTCAGCTATCTCGTAGTGAACTTCTCCGAATATGGTGATCGACATCGGTCTCGTACATTTCATTGCATACATGATTGTCACTTCATCGACCTCTCTTTCGAGAGTCGTGGGGACTATTAAGAGATACACTCCATAGCTCATCGACATGAGACATCTCTTGGAGTTTGCCATGCTAAGCGACTTTAGCATCAAATGAATATCGTTCCTTGGGTTAAGTCGAGCATCCTCTTAAATCTATCTATATAGATTTATATCCCCAATTAAGATACTCTTCCAAATCATTCATGGAGGAATGTTTGAACAACTTTATCTTCTTGATTGTAGCATTGGTATGTCATTCCTCATCAGTAGTATATCAACATATAATATGCTAGAAATTTCACTAGGTTCATTCGCTCCCATTGACCCTTTTGTACATCAAACTGTTTCAGAAGAACTCATTACCTCGAGTGTCTACTGACATGTAACTAGCTGGATCATCATCTTCTATGATGTGTACCTCATCATCATCATCCATGATGAATCCATACCTCCTAGGTATCTTTGGTACTATTCAGTTCTGATTAGGATTTGTGGTATAATAGAATTCTATCTCGGGTTCCTCTTATTTGACTTATAGTGTTTTGTGGTTCTTGAACTCTTCAAGATCTATTATCCTCCACTAGCCCTTTTGATGATAAACACCTTTATCTTAGAAAGGCGGCGTGTTTCATAACAAACACCTTTTGCTAAGTAGGATTATAGAACATATACCTAAACTTACTTTAGGATGTCCCTGAAATTGTACTTGTCGAATCTTGTCCCAAGCTTATCCTTTGAAACCTTTTTCACATAAGTTGGACAACCCTTATCTTAACATACTTAAGATTAGGAATCCTCCACATCCATAACTTTTATGGAGTCTTGAAAGTGGATTTTTGAGGTTACCTTTACCGTGAATGTCGACCATTTCTAGGGCATGATCCTAGAAGGATCTTTGGAATGTCGGTAAAATCATTATGGACCGTACCATGTCCAGCAGAGTATGATTTTCCTTTCGAGATACATGATCAATTATTGCGTATCGAGGCGTCCATTATAGAGAAAACCATTTGAGATGATCTAGAAACTTATTGCACAGTATTTATTCCTTGATCTGATCGAAGAATCTTAATACTTTGCCGATTTGTTTCCTTACGAATTCTTTGAACCTTCGAATAATTCACACTTGTATTCGACAAATACACACATTCGACTCTTTGAATGATCATCTCCTTTTCTTATACTAGTTTGTTCAATTTGCAAAATTATTTTTTCCGTATAAATCGAGTATACAAAATCCATTAAGTAATCTTTCGGTTCTATACTGAAACATTATTATTATAAATAGAACAACAATTGTTCTTAATTATAATACAAAAGATTTCATTGTCCAATGATAAAATGGAAATAATATTTTTAACAAGAAGCTGGAATACAATAACAACTTATTGACTTAATAGATTTTTCCGTAGGCATTGCTAAACTATAAGTTTCTATGGCTAATATGGCAACCTTTGCTACATTTCATACGTAGGATTACTTATATTTGTTTAGCTTTCTACTTACCTTGGTCCTTCATAAATCTATATTTATGATAACCGAAGTCGGTATCAATACCCAAGTAGAACCTTGACTTAAAAGAAAAATTTATTTCAATCATGAACAAAAAGCGTATTATAGTAGAAACTTCACTAAGCTTCTTTGGTTAGCCTCTGCAAGATGCTTCTCATGATTTCTTTCCGGTGTCGAGGCTTATTGCGGTGGAAAGCAAACTCCTTTACTATCCGTGTCCAGTTTTGTTCTTATTATCCTTTGTTTATGCCTTTCTATTTACCTTCTTTGAATGGTTCTTCTTTTGGAAGATCCTTTGGCCCCTACCGGATAAGACTTGATCTTTCTTGGTTTGGAAAGTGACTCTCGACATTTTTCAATATGTTAAGCAAATCGGTGAGGTGATATCTAGCTTATTCGTATGAAAAATTCACAATGAATTGTGAAAGAAGTAGGGAGTGAGTGCGAAGATCAAATCTTGGCTCAACTCTCCATCCATGACAAAACCGGTTGTCTAATTGATCAATCAAATTGATAATGTTAAGGACTTTTTTATGCATCTTTATAGTGCCATTGGTCGTTCTAGATCGGAAGAGCTCCTTGAATGTCGATATCTATCGGTCCTACTTTCCTCACCATCGACTACTTGATGTGCGGGAATATAGTAGGAAGCATCCATAGTTTCATCTTGTGGCTGAAGCTCGTTACTCGTGGATGCGAGCATGATGCGTTGAGAGCTTGCGTGCATCATCTTGCCACTTCTCTAAAAGTAGCAATCTCTTTCCGGAGGCATTATGCTTGCAACCATTCGAGGGATAGGCGTATTAAGGACATAAGATAGCTTTTGATATAAGAACTATTCTCGAATTCCTTAACCAATCCGTTTAATTGAGTGCGGTTAATTTAGCATCTAATATGTTTCAGCGATGATAGTAATTTTAGACATTGTAAAATTACGTAAATGAATTTATAATTAACAACATTTTAACATACATTCTTTTATTAATTACCAAAATATAATTTAGGTCTTTGTTTTAAATTGGTATCTCCACTATTTTTTTCAAACTATATTACCCTCAACATATAGTTGACGGAAATCTAATTAAAGATTTGCTAGTAGAAGAATAAGGATCCCATTTCAAATGTATATAGCCTTGTGGTGACATGACAAACTATATATAAATAAATAAGGTGAAACAACTTTTGTCAATTACATATTTATCACGACTCCTTGTATTTTGCCTCTTAGATTATTTTGATCAAGTGGTGGCAGCGTCAAAATCAAAATTATCAAGTTAAATCAACCTAGCACTCCGTATATTCAAAAAGAAAAATATCATCCTTGTGGTGACACGCACAACAAAAACAATATTATTCAATTTTTTTTTATACGCATAAAATATGATAAATTAACATCTTAAATACTTAATACTTGCCTTGTGGTGGCACAATGACAAACTTCATATTAAATATTTAATACTACATTAATTT
>CM035170.1:45968410-46107878 GCA_020205615.1 Panax quinquefolius
ACTTAGGCAAAAGTTAAAAAGAGGCCAAAATCGCCTCTTGTCATAATAACGACACACAAACACATACATAGCACTACGTAGGTATTGACATCGCTACATAACTTATGGAACTCGATTCCAACTTACTTGAGGCCGAAGTTACCACCAGTAGGCAAACCCGACCAACCATTATGCAAAATGTCAAAAAGAGGGCTAAAACACGCCTACTAAGTCAGAATAACACGCAAAACACGCGCATAGTACCAATGAGGTATTCGGCACGCTGCTATAACTTACTTGGACGCGATTCCAACATACAGAGGCCGAAAGATCACCTCCATAGTCAAAACCGACTAACACTTAGGCAAAAGTCGTAAAAGAGGCCAAAACCACCTCTACCAGTCAGAATAACATCGTAAACATATACATAACACCAATGCAGTACTAGGCACACGCTACAACTTACGGGACTAATTTCTGACTTACGAGGCCGAAGTTATCAATCCAGAGGGCAAAAACTCGCTAACACTTAGACAAAAGTCAAAAAGAGGCCAAAACTCGCCTCGACCGTCAGAGCAACACGCAAACACACATACATAGCACAATGTAGATATTAGGCTCAGATACAATATATGTTACTCGATTCGACTTACGGAGGTCGGTTATTAGCCCAGTAGGCAAAACTCGACCAACACTTAGGTAAAAAGTTAAAAAGAGGCCAAAACCCGCCTCAGTCTGCTAGAACGACACGAAAAACACATGATAGTACCACATAGGTATTAGGCACACGTTAAACCTTACGGACTCGATTCTAACTTACGAAGCCGAAGTTAATGCCCAGTAGCAAACCGACCAACACTTAGGTAAAAAATCAAAAGAGGCAAAAACCTCCTCTACCGTCAGAATGTCACGCAAACTCGCATATAGTACCGCCAGAGGTATTAGGTATGCATTACAACTTACGGAACTCAATTTCCGACTTACACGAGGACGAAGTTATCACCCGTGAGCAAACCCGACCAACACTTAGGTAAAAGTGGAAAAAGCTACCAAAACCCGCCAAACCATCGTGAACGATATGCAAACACATGCATAGCACCGCGTAGGGTATTAGGGCATGCATTACAACCACGGACTCAATTTCGACATATACGGAGGTCGAAGTTATCACCAGTAGGGCAAACCGACCAACACTTAGGTAAAAGTCGAAAAAGACGCCAAAACCCACCCTCATGCCGTCAGAATAACACACAAATACATACATAGCAATCGTATGGGTATTAGGCATCGCTGTTATAACTTACGGGACTCAATTTTGACTTATGGAGGCCGAAAGTTATCAAATCAGCAAAAACCGAACAACATTTAGGTAAAAAGTCAAAAGAGGCCAAAACTCACCGGTTCATTCAGAACGACACGCAAAACACATACATAGCAATCACTGTGGGTATTAGGCACTCGCTATAACTTACGAGACTTAATTTCGACTTACGGAGGTCGAAGTTATTAGCTCCAGAGGCAAACTGACCAACATATAGGTCAAAAAGTCAAAAGAGGCCAAAACCAAATTTCTACCGTCAGAATAACACGCAAAACAAGTGCATAGTACCGTAGGTATTAGGCACGCAGTTACAACTTACGGACTCGATTCCAACTTACTTGAGGCCGAAAGTTATCGTACCAGAGCCAAAACCCGACCAATACTTAGGCAAAAGTCGAAAAGAGGCCAAAACCCGCCTCGGACGTCAGAATAACATGCAAACAAATATATAGCAATCGCCAGAGGTATTAGGCGTGTGTTACAACTTACGGGACCCGATTCAGACTTACAGAGGCCGAGTTATCAGCCCGTAGGCAAAACTGACCAACACTTAGGCAAAAAGTTAAAAAAGAGGCCAAAACCCACCTCGACCGTTGTAACGACACGAAAATACATCCATAATACTGCGTAGGTATTAGGCACGCGTTAAAACTTACGGGACTCGATTCCAAATTACGGAGGCCGAAGTTATCACCGAGGCAAACCGACCAACACTTAGGTAAAAAGTCAAAAAAGGCCAAACCCGCCTCTACTGTCAGAACGACACGCAAACACGCACATATCACCGTAGGGTATTAGGCACGCTACATTACTTACGGACTCGATTCGATTTACGGAGACCGAAAGTTATCATTTCGTAGGCAAACCCACCAACACTTAGGTAAAAGTCAAAAAGAGGCCAAAACCCGCCTCAGCCATTGTAACGATACGCAAACACATACATAGCACCGCTTATGTATTATGCATGCATTACAACTTACGGTATCCGATTTTGACATACAGAGGTCAAGTATCGCCCCGTAGGCAAACCGACCAACACTTAGTGCAAAAAGTCGAAAAGAGGCCAAAACCCACCTCGACCGTCAGAATAACAACACTAAATCATACATAGTACTGGCATGGGTATTAGGCATGTGCTATAATCTCATCGGACTAATTCTCGACTTACTTGAGGCCGATTTATCCGCCTGTAAGCAAAAAACCGAACAACATTTAGGTAAAAAAGTCAAAAAGAGGCCAAAACTCGCTTCTACCGTCAGAACGACAATGCAAAAACACATACATAGCACCGCGTAGGTATTAGACACTCATTACAACTTATGGGACTCGATTCTAACTTACGGAGGCCGAGTTATAAGCCTATGGGTAAAACTCGACAACACTTAGGCAGAAAGTCGAAAAAGAGGCTAAAAACCGCCTCAACCGTCGTAACAACACACACACACACATACATAGCACAGCATCGATATTAGGCACTTGTTATAACTTACGGGACTCGATTCTAACTTACGGAGGCCAAGTTATCAGCCCATAGGTAAAACTGACCAACACTTAGGCAAGAAGTCAAAAAAGAGGCCAAAACCCACCTTGGCAGTCGTAAAGACATGCAAACATGAACATAACACCGTGTAGGTATTAGGCATGTGTTAGAACTTACATGACTCGATTCCGACTTACAGAGGCCGAGTTATCAGCCCGTAGGCAAAACTGACCAACACTTAGGCAAAATGTAGAAAAAGAGGCCAAAACTCGCTTTCTACCGTCAGACTCACACGCAAACACATACATAGCACCGCTGTGGGTATTAGGAACTCACATAAAGTTATGAGACTCGATTCGACTTACTTGAGGCCGAAAGATAAGCCTGTAGGCAAAACTCGCCAACACTTAAGCAAAGAGTCGAAAAAGAGGCCAAACCCGCCTCGACCGTCAGAATAACACGCACACACATACATAGCACATCATCTAGATAGGGCACGTGTTATAACTTACGGACTCAATTTAACTTACGAGGCCAAGTTATCGTACCAGTAGGTAAACCGACCAACACTTAGCAAGAAGTCAAAAGAGGCTAAAACTCGCTCGCATGGTCAGAAAGACACGCAAACATGAACATAGCACCGTGTAGGTATTAGGCATGTATTAGAACTTACATTACTCGATTCTGACTTACAGAGGCCGAGTTTTCAGCCCGTAGGCAAAACTGACCAACACTTGAGCAAAATGTCGAAAAAAGGCCAAAACCCGCCTCGGCCGTCGTAACAACAAGCAAACACGTGCATAGTACCGCGTAGGTATTAGGCACGCGTTACAACTTATGGGACTCGATTCTGACATACGGAGGCCAAGTTATCAGCCCGTACGCTAAACTGAATAACACTTAGGCAAAAAGTCAAAAAAGAGGCCAAAACATGCCTCGACCGTCGTAACGACACGTAAACACATGCATAGCACCGTGCATGTATTAGGCATGTGATACAAATTACGGGACAAGTTGTCAGCCCGTAAGCAAACACATGCATAGCACCGCATAGGTATTAAGCACGCATTATAACTTACCTGACTCATTTTCGACTTACGGAGGCTTAGTTATCAGTTCGTAGGCAAAACTGACCAACACTTAGGGAAAAAGTCAAAAAAGAAGCCAAAACCCACCTCGGCCGTCGTAATGACACGCAAACATGTACATAGCACCGCGCACACGTGTTACACCTTATGGGACTCGATTCTGACTTACGAAGTCCGAGTTATCAGCCCGTAGGCAAAACTGACCAACACTTAGGCAAAAAATCAAAAAAGAGGGCAAAACTCGCCTCGTCCGTTGTAACGATACGGAAACTAGTATATAGCACCACCTAGGTATTAGGCACGCGTTACAACTTATGGGACTCGATTCCGACATATGGAGGCCGAGTTATCAGCCCGTAGGCAAAACTGACTAACACTTAGGTAAAAAGTCAAAAAAGAGGCCAAAAACTACCTCGGCAGTCGTAACAACACGCAAATACATAAATAGAACCGCGTGGGTATTAGGCATGTGTTATAACTTATGGGTCTTGATTCTGACTTACGGAGGCCGAGTTATCAACCCGTAGGCAAAACTGAACAACACTTATGCTAAAAGTCGAACAAGTGGCCAAAACCAGCCTCGACCGTCGGAACGATATGCAAATACGTACATAGCAACACGTAGGTATTAGGCATGCGTTACAACTTAAGGGTCTCGATTCTGATATACGGAGGCTGAGCTATCAACCTGTAGGCAAAACTGACCAACTCTTAGGCAAAAAGAGGCCAAAACTCACCTCGGCGGTCGTAACAACACGCAAAGACATACATAACACTGCATGGGTATTAGGCATGCGTTATAACTTACGAAACTCAATTCTCGACTTACGGGCGCCGAAAGTTATCGGCCCGTAAGCAAAACAAAACAACATTTAGGTAAAAAGTCAAAAAAGAGGCTAAAACCCGCCTCGGCCATCGTAACAACACGCAAAGACATACATAGCACTGCGTAGGTATTAGGCATTTGTTATGTTACGAGACTCGATTCCGACGCACGGAGGCCTAGTTATCGTACCAGTAGGCAAACTCGCCAACACTTAAGCAAAGAGTCAAAAAGAGGCCAAAACCCACCTCGATCGTCAGAATAACACGCACACACATACATAGCACAACGTAGGTATTCGCAGACGTGTTACAACTTACGGGACTCAATTCTAACTTACGGAGGCAGAGTTATCAGCCCGTAGGTAAAACTGACCAACATTTAGGCAAGAAGTCAAGAAAGAGGCCAAACCCGCCCGACAACGTGAAGACACACAAATATGAACATAGCACCGCAGTAGGTATTAGGCACGCAGTTAGAACTTACGAGGCCTCGATTCTCGACATACGAGGCCGAAAGTTATCAACCCGTAGCAAACCCGACCAACACTTAGGCAAAATGTCGACAAAGAGGCCAAAACCAGCTTTCAATCGTCAGAATAACGAAAGCAACACGCATTGTACCGCCAGGGTATTAGGAACGCGTTACAACTTTCGGGAGTCGATTACAACAAACGAAGGCCGAGTTATCAGCCCGTACACAAAATTGAACAACACTTAAGCAAAAAGTCGAAAAAGAGGCCAAAACCCACCTTGGCCGTTGTAAACACATGCTAACACATACATAGCACCGCATGGGTATTAGGCATGCGTTATAACTTAGGAGACTCAATTCTGACTTACGGAGGCTGAGTTATCAACCCGTAGGGAAAACTGCACAATACTTAGGCAAAAAGTAAAAAAAAAGGCCAAAACATGCCTCGGCCGTCGTAATGATACTCAAACACATACATAGCACCGCGCATGTATTAGGCGTGTGCTACAACTTACGAGACTCGATTTCCACATATGTAAAGCTGTTGTCGCCCAGTGGCAAAATTTACCAACACTTAGGTAAAAAGATAAAAAGAGGCCAAAACCCGACTTCTACCATTGTAATGACATGCAAACGCACGACATAGCACCGCCAGTAGGTATTAGGCACGCGTTATAACTTACGAGACTCAATTCTCGACTTATGAGAGGCCGAAAGTTATCGCCTCGCTTGGATAAACTGACCAACACTTAGGGAAAAAGTCTAAAAAGAAGCCAAAACCCATCTCGGCCGTCGTAGTGACACGCAAACACGTACATAGCACTACGCAGGTATTAGGCACGTGTTACAACTTACGGGACTCGATTCAGACTTACGGAGGCCGAGTTATCAGCCCGTAGACAAAACTGACCAACACTTAGCCAAAAAAATCAAAAAAGAGGCAAAAACTCGCCTCGACCGTTGAAATGATACGGAAACTCGTATATAGCACCACGTAGGTATTAGGCACGCCTTACAACTTACGGGACTCAATTTCGACTTACGGAGGCCGAGTTATCTGCCCGTAGATAAAACTAACCAACACTTAGGTAAAAAGTTAAAAAAGAGGCCAAAACCCGCCTCGGCCGTCGTAACGATACGCTGACACATACATAGCACCGCATAGGTATTAGGCATATGTTACAACTTACGGGACTCGATTCCGACATACGGAGCCTGAGTTATCAGCCCGTAGGCAAAACTGACCAACACTTAGGCAAAAAGTCAAAAAAGAGGCAAAAAAAAAACAGCAATGAAGCGACATGCAAACACATACATAGAACTGCTGTGGATATTAGGCATGTGTTACAACTTACGGGTCTCGATTCGACTTACTTGACGCCGAAAGTTATCACCAGTAGGCAAAAACCGAACAACACTTAGGCAAAAAGTCGAACAAGAGGCCAAAACCAGTCTCGACCGTCGTAACGATATGCAAACACGTACATAGCACCGCGTAGGTATTAGGCAAGCATTAAAACTTAAGTGACTCGATTCCGACATACGGACGTCGAGCTATCAGCCTGTAGGCAAAACTGACCAACACTTAGGCAAAAAGTCGAAAAAGAGGCCAAAACCCGCCTTGGCCGTCATAATGATGCGCAAACACATGCATGGCACCGCGTAGGTATTTGGCATGTGTTATAACTTATGGGACTCGATTCTGATATATGAAGGTCGAAGTTATCACCTTTCGTAGGTAAAACCCACCAACACTTAGGGAAAAGTCGAAAAAGAGGCCGTGAATCGCCGACCCTCATAATGACATGCAAAGACGCATATAACACTTCGTCAAGATAGACACGATTATAACTTATGGGACTCAATTCTGACATACGGATGCCGAGTTATCAGTGCGTAGGTAAAACAGACCAACACTCAAGCAAAAAGTCAAAAAGGAGTCCAAAACCCACCTCGGCTGTCGTAATAACACGCAAACATATACATAGCGCTGCATAGGTATTAGGCACGCGTTTCAACTTATGGGATTTGATTCTGACTTACGGAGGCCGAGTTATCAGCGTGTAGGAAAAATTGACCAACACTTAAGCAAAAAGTCTAAAAAGGGGACAAAACAAGCCTAGGCTATCGTAATACGCAAACACGTACATAGCATCGCGTAGGTATTAGGCATGCGTTATAACTTATGAGACTCGATTTTGACTTACTTGAGGTCGAAAGTTATCACTCAGTAGGCAAAACCCACCAACACTTAGGCAAAAAAGTCGAAAAAGAGGCCAAAACTAGCCTCGGCTGTTGTAACGACATGTAAACACATACATAACATCGCGTAGGTATTAGGCACGCATTACAACTTACGGGACTCGATTTTGACTTACGGGGGCCGAGTTATCAGCCCGTAAGCAAAACTGACGAACACTTAGGCAAAAAGTCGAAAAAGAGGCCAAAACTCGCCTCGACCGTTGTAACGATAGACAAAGTCTTACATAGCACCGTGTAGGTATTAGGCATGCATTACCACTTACGGGACTCAATTCCGACTTACGGAGGCCGAGTTATCAGCTGTAGGCAAAACTGACCAACACTTAGCTAAAAAGTCAAAAAAGAGGCCAAAACCCGCCTAGTCATTGCAAAACGATCGAAAACACATACATGTAACCACGAGGGTATTAGGCATGCTTCTATACTTACGGGACTCGATTCTCGACGCATTTGAGGCCGAAAGTTATCACCCCGTAGGCAAAACTAACTAACACTTAGGTAAAAAGTCAAAAAAGAGGCCAAAACCCGCTTCAGTCATCGTAACGATACGCAAACACATACATAGCAACGCTGAGGTATTAGGGCATACGTAATAACTTACGGACTCGATTCTCGACATACTGAGGCCGAGTTATCCGTCCGCAGTAGCAAACCGACCAACACTTAGGCAAAAAGTCAAAAAGAGGCCAAAACCAACCTCTACCGTCAGAATAACACGCAAAGACATACATAGCACTACATGGGTATTAAGCGCGTTATAACTTATGGGACTCAATTGACTTACTTGAGGCCGAAAGTTATCACCAGTAAGAAAAACTCGAACAACATTTAGGTAAAAAAGTCAAAAAGAGGCCAAAACATGCCTCACCATCGTAATAATTTACATAAAAACATATACATAAGTAATCGCTTATGTATTAGGCATGTGTTACAACTTACGGACATGATTCTCGACATACGTAGACCGAAAGTTATTAGTCCCAGATTCAAAATCGACCAACAGCTAGGTAAAAGTTAAAAGAGGGCTAAAACCGGCCGCCATTGTCACGACACGCAAATACATGCATAAAGCACTTAGGTATTAGGCACCGCTGTAGATATTAGGCACGCTACATAACTTACGGACTCGATTCCACCTTCTGAGGCGAAAGTTATCACCAGTAGGTAAACCGACCAACACTTAGGCAAGAAGTCAAAAAGAGGCCAAAACCCGCCTCGGAAATATAAAGACACACAAACATGAACATAGTACCATGTAGGTATTAGGCACATGTTAGAACTTACGGGACTCGATTCCGACTTACAGAGGCCGAGTTATTAGCCCGTAGGCAAAACTGGCCAACACTTTGGCAAAATATCGAAAAAGAGGCCAAAACACGCCTACCGTCAGAATAACACGCAAAACACGCAGCATAGTACCGCAGGGTATTCGCACGCTACGTAACCACGGACACGATTCCAACTTACAGAGGCCAAGTTATCAGCCCATAGTCAAAACTGACTAACACTTAGGCAAAAAGTCAAAAAAGAGGCCAAAACAACCTCGGCCGTCGTAAGAACACGTAAACACATACATAGCACCGCGTAGGTACTAGGCACACGTTACAACTTACGGGTCTAATTTCTGACTTACGGAGGCCGAGTTATCAGCCCGTAGGCAAAACTGACCAACATTTGAGGAAAAGTCAAAAAAATGCCAAAATCCACCTCGGCCGCTGCAATGATACGGAAACTCGAACATAGCACCGCGTAGGTATTAGGCAAGAGTTATAGCTTACGGGACTCGATTTTGATTTACGGAGGCCGAGTTATCAGCCCGTAGGCAAAACTAACTAACACTTAGGTAAAAAGTCAAAAAAGAAGCCAAAACCCGCCTCGGCCATCGTAATGATACGAAAACATATACATAGCACCACGTAGGTATTAGGCATGCGTAACAACTTACGGGACTCGATTCTGACATACGGAGGCCGAGTTATCCGTCCGTAGGCAAAACTGACCAACACTTAGGCAAAAAGTCAAAAAAGAGGCCAAAACCAACCTCGGCCGTCGTAACAACACGCATAGGCATACATAGCACTGCATGGGTATTAGGCACGCGTTATAACTTATGGGACTCAATTCTGACTTACGGAGGCCGAGTTATCAGCCCGTAAGAAAAACTGAACAACATTTAGGTAAAAAGTCAAAAAAGAGGCCAAAACATGCCTCGACCATCGTAACGACATAAAACATATACATAGTACTGCTTATGTATTAGGCATGTGTTACAACTTATGGGACATGATTCTGACATACGTAGACCGAGTTATTAGTCCGTATTCAAAATTGACCAACACTTAGGTAAAAAGTTAAAAAAGAGGCCAAAACCCGCACCGGCCATTGTCACGACACGTAAATACATACATAGCACTTAGGTATTAGGCACCGCGTAGATATTAGGCACGCGTTACAACTTACGGGACTCGATTCCGACCTACAGAGGCAGAGTTATCAGCCCGTAGGTAAAACTGACCAACACTTAGGCAAGAAGTCAAAAAAGAGGCCAAAACCCGCTTCTAAGCAAATATAAAGACACACAAATATGAGCATAGTACCGCAGGTATTAGGCACATGTTAGAACTTACGGGACTCGATTCCGACATACAGAGGCCGAGTTATTAGCCCGTAGGCAAAACTGACCAACACTTTGGCAAAATGTCGAAAAAGAGGCCAAAACACGCCTCGTCGTCGTCAGAATAACACGCAAAACACGCGCATAGTACCGCAGTAGGTATTCTAAGACGCAAGCGTTACAACTTACGGGACGCGATTCCAACTTACAGAGGCCAAGTTATCAGCCCATAGTCAAAACTGACTAACACTTAGGCAAAAAGTCGAAAAAGAGGCCAAAACCACCTCGGCCGTCGTAAGAACACGTAAACACATACATAGCACCGCGTAGGTACTAGGCACACGTTACAACTTACGGGACTAATTTCTGACTTACGGAGGTCGAGTTATCAGTCCGTAGGCAAAACTCGCTAACACTTAGACAAAAAGTCAAAAAAGAGGCCAAAACTCGTCTCGACCGTCGTAGCAACACGCAAACACATACATAGCACAATGTAGATATTAGACATGCATTACAATATATGTTACTCAATTCCGACTTACGGAGGCCGAGTTATTAGCCCGTAGGCAAAACTGACCAACACTTAGGTAAAAAGTTAAAAAGAGGCTAAACCCGCCTTCGTCTGGCTAGAACGACACGAAAACACATGCATAGTACCGCATAGGTATTAGGCACACGTTAAACCTTACGGGTCTCGATTCCAACTTACGTAGGTCTAGTTAATAGCCCGTAGGCAAAACTGACCAACACTTAGGTAAAAAATCAAAAAATAGGCTAAAACCCGCCTCGACCGTCGTAATGTCACGCAAACTCGTACATAGTACCGCGTAGGTATTAGGCATACGTTACAACTTACGAAACTCAATTTTGACTTACGGAGGACGAGTTATCAGCCCGTAGGCAAAACTGACCAACACTTAGGTAAAAAGTCGAAAAAGTGGCCAAAACCCGCCTTAGGCATCGTAACGATACGCAAACACATGCATAACACCGCGTAGGTATTAGGCATGCATTACAACTTACGGGACTCAATTTTGACATACGGAGGCTGAGTTATCAGCCTGTAGGCAAAACTGACCAACACTTAGGTAAAAAGTCGAAAAAGACGCCAAAACCCACCTCGGCCGTCGTAACAACACACAAATACATACATAGCACTGCATGGGTATTAGGCACGCGTTATAACTTACAGGACTCAATTCTAACTTACGGAGGCCGAGTTATCAGTCCGTAAGCAAAACTGAACAACATTTAGGTAAAAAGTCAAAAAAGAGGTTAAAACCCGCCTCGGCCGTCGTAACGATACGCAAACACATATATAGCATCGCGTAGGTATTAGGCACTCATTAAAACTTACAAGACTCAATTCCGACTTACGGAGGCCGAGTTATCAGCGCGTAGGCAAAACTGACCAACATATAGGTCAAAAGTCGAAAAAGAGGCCAAAACCAGCCTCGGCCGTCGTAATAACATGCAAATAAGTGCATAGTACCGCGTAGGTATTAAGCACGCGTTACAACTTACGGGACTCGATTCCAACTTACGGAGGCCGAGTTATCAGCCCGTAGCCAAAACTGACCAATACTTAGGCAAAAAGTCGAAAAAGAGGCCAAAACCCGCCTCGGCCGTCGTAACAACACGCAAACACATATATAGCACCGCGTAGGTATTAGGCGTGTGTTACAACTTACGGGACCCGATTCAGACTTACAGAGGCCGAGTTATCAGCCCGTAGGCAAAACTGACCAACACTTAGGTAAAAAGTTAAAAAAGAGGCCAAAACCCGCCTCGACCGTTGTAACGACACGAAAACACATGTATAGTACCACGTAGGTATTAGGCATGTGTTAAAACTTACGGGACTCGATTCCAAATTACGGAGGCCGAAAGATCACCGTAGTAAACCGACCAACACTTAGGTAAAAAGTCAAAAAGAGGCCAAAACTCCGCCTCGGCAGTCAGAATTATTACATGCAAAAATGAACATATCACCGTAGGTATTAGGCATCGCTACATTACTTACTTACGGACTCGATTCGATTCTGGAGATCGAAGTTATCACCTCGTGAAAAAAATCGACCAACACTTATGTAAAAAGTTAAAAAAGAGGCTAAAACCCGCCTCAGCCATTGTAACGATACACAAACACATACATAGCACTGCGTAGGTATTATGCATGCATTACAACTTACGATATCCGATTTTGACATACGGAGGCCAAGATCGCCTGCAGTAAGCAAACCCGACCAACACTTAGGCAAAAAGTCGAAAAAGAGGCCAAAACCCACCTCGGCCGTCGTAACAACACGCAAATACATACATAGCACGACATGGGTATTCGACATGTGCTATAACTTACGGGACTCAATTCTGACTTACGGAGGCTGATTTATCCGCCCGTAAGCAAAACTGAACAACATTTAGGTAAAAAGTCAAAAACGAGGCCAAAACCCGCCTCGGCCGTCGTAACGACACGCAAACACATACAGAGCACCACACAGGTATTAGACACTCGTTACAACTTACGAGACTCGATTCTGACTTACGGAGGCCGAGTTATCAGCCCGTGGGCAAAACTCGACAACACTTAGGCAGAAAGTCGAAAAAGAGGCCAAAACCCGCCTCGACCGTCGTAACAACACACACACATATACATAGCACAGCATCGGTATTAGGCACTTGTTATAACTTACGAGACTCAATTCTAACTTTTAGTGGCCAAGTTATCATCCCGTAGGTAAAACTGACCAACACTTAGGCAAGAAGTCAAAAAAGAGGCCAAAACCCGCCTCTAAGAAATGTCAGAAGACACGCAAATATGAACATAGCACCGCAGTAGGTATTAGGCACGCAGTTAGAACTTACATGACTCGATTCACTTACGAGGCCGAAAGTATCACCAGTAGAGGTAAACCCGACCAACACTTAGGCAAAATGTCGAAAAAGAGGCCAAAACTCCGCCTCGGTCAGAATTAACACGCAAACACATACATAGCAATCACAGAGGTATTAGCACTCTCGTTATAAGTTACGAGACTCGATTCCGACTTACGGAGGCTGAGTTATCAGCCCGTAGGCAAAACTCGCCAACACTTAAGCAAAGAGTCGAAAAAGAGGCCAAAACCCGCCTCGACCGTCGTAACAACACGCACACACATACATAGCACATCATCGGTATTAGGCACGTGTTATAACTTACGGGACTCAATTCTAACTTACGGAGGCCAAGTTATCAGGCCATAGGTAAAACTGACCAACACTTAGGCAAGAAGTCAAAAAAGAGGCCAAAACCTGCCTCGGCGGTCGTAAAGACACGCAAACATGAACATAGTATCGTGTAGGTATTAGGCATGTGTTAGAACATACATTATGCGATTCCGACTTACAGAGGCCGAGTTTTCAGCCCGTAGGGTAAACTGACTAACACTTAAGCAAAATGTCGAAAAAAGGCCAAAACCCGGCTCGGCCGTCGTAACAACAAGCAAACACGTGCATAGTACCGCGTAGGTATTAGGCACGCGTTACAACTTATGGGACTCGATTCTAACATACGGAGGCCGAGTTATCAGCCCGTAGGCAAAATTGAACAACACTTAGGCAAAAAGTCAAAAAAGAGGCCAAAACATGCCTCGACCGTCAGAACGACATCGTAAACACATGCATAGCAGACCGCATGTATTAGCACGTATGCTGCTAAAACTTACGGACTCGATTACATATACGTGAGGACAAGTTGTCACCAGAAGGCAAAATTGACAAACACTTAGGTAAAAAGTTAATAAAAGGCCAAAACACGCCTACCATTGTAATGACATGCAAACACATGCATAAGACCGCTGTGAGGTATTAAGCACGCATTATAACTTACCTGACTCAATTCCAACTTACGGAGGTCGAGTTATCAGTTCGTAGGCAAAACTGACCAACACTTAGGGAAAAAGTCAAAAAAGAAGCCAAAACCCACCTCGACCGTCGTAATGACACGCAAACATGTACATAGCACCGCACACACGTGTTACACCTTACGGGACTCGATTCTGACTTACGAAGGCCGAGTTATCAGCCCGTAGGCAAAACTGACCAACACTTAGGCAAATATCAAAAAAGAGGGCAAAACTCGCCTCGGCCGTTGTAACGATACGGAAACTAGTATATAGCACCATGTAGGTATTAGGCACGCGTTACAACTTATGGGACTCGATTTCGACTTACGGAGGCCGAGTTATCAGCACGTAGACAAAACTAACCAACACTTAGGTAAAAAGTCAAAAAAGAGGCCAAAACCCGCCTCGGCCGTCGTAACGATACGCTAATACATACATAGTACCGCGTAGGTATTAGGCATATGTTACAACTTATGAGACTCGATTCCGACATACGGAGGCCGAGTTATCAGCCCGTAGGCAAAACTGACCAACACTTAGGCAAAAAGTCAAAAAAGAGGCCAAAACCACCTCTAGGCAATAGAATTTACACGCAAACACATACATAGAACCGCGTGGGTATTAGGCATGTGTTACAACTTATGGGTCTAGATTCTGACTTACGGAGGCCGAGTTATCAACCCGTAGGCAAAACTGAACAACACTTAGGCTAAAAGTCGAACAAGAGGCCAAAACCAGCCTCGACCATCGGAACGATATGCAAATACGTACATAGCAACATGTAGGTATTAGGCACGCGTTACAACTTAAGGGTCTCGATTCCGATATACGGAGGCTGAGCTATCAACCACTAGGCAAAACTGACCAACTCTTAGGCAAAAAGAGGCCAACACTCTCCTCGGCCGTCGTAACAACACGTAAAGACATACATAACACTGCATGGGTATTAGGCATGCGTTATAACTTACGGAACTCAATTTCGACTTACGGGCCGAAAGCATCGTACCTGTAAGCAAAAACAAAACAACATTTAGGTAAAAGTCAAAAAGAGGCTAAAACACGCCTACTGGCCGTCAGAATAACACGCAAAGACATACATAGCAGATCACAGAGGTATTAGGCATTCACATTCATGAAAGTTACGAGACTCAAGCCGACGTCACGGAGGCCGAAAGTATCGTACCCATAGGCAAAACTCGCCAACACTTAAGCAAAGAGTCGAAAAAGAGGCCAAAACCCGCCTCGACCGTCGTAACAACACGCACACATATACATAGCACATCGTAGGTATTAGGCATGTGTTACAACTTACGGGACTCAATTCTAACTTACGGAGGCCGAGTTATCAGCCCGTAGGTAAAACTAACAAACATTTAGGCAAGAAGTCAAAAAAGAGGCCAAAACCCGCCTCGACAATCGTAAAGACACACAAATATGAATATAGCACCGTGTAGGTATTAGGCACGTGTTAGAACTTACGGGGCTCGATTTCGACTTACAGAGGCCGATTTATCAACCCGTAGGCAAAACTGACCAACACTTAGGCAAAATGTCGAAAAAGAGGCCAAAACCCGCCTCGGCCGTCGTAACAACAAGCAAACACATGCATAGTACCGCGTAGGTATTAGGCACGTGTTACAACTTACGGGACTCGATTCCGACAAACGGAGGCCGAGTTATCAGCCCGTACGCAAAATTGAACAACACTTAAGCAAAAAGTCGAAAAAGAGGTCAAAACCCACCTTGGCCGTCGTAAACACATGCTAACACATACATAGCACCGCATGGGTATTAGGCACGCGTTATAACTTAGGAGACTCAATTCTGACTTACGGAGGCCGAGTTATCAACCCGTAGGGAAAACTGCACAATACTTAGGCAAAAAGTAAAAAAGAGGTCAAAATACGCCTCTACCGTCAGAATGACATCGCGAACACATACATAGCACTGCCCATGTATTAGGCGTGCTACAACTTACGGACTCGATTTCCACATACGCTGGACAAGTTGTCAGCCCGTAGGCAAAATTGACCAACACTTAGGTAAAAAGATAAAAAGAGGCCAAAACCCGACTCGACCATTGTAATGACATGCAAACGCATGCGATAGCACCGCCAGAGGGTATTAGGCACGCTGCTATAACTTACGAGACTCAATTCGACTTACTTTGAGGCCGAAAGCATCGGGTTAGGATAAACTGACCAACACTTAGGGAAAAAGTCTAAAAAGAAGCCAAAACCCATCTCGGCCGTCGTAATGACACGCAAACACATACATAGCACTGCGCAGGTATTAGGCACGTGTTACAACTTACGGGACTCGATTCAAACTTAACGAGGCCGAGTCATCAGCCCGTAGACAAAACTGACCAATACTTAGCCAAAAAAATCAAAAAAGAGGCAAAAACTCGCCTCGGCCGTTAAAATGATACGGAAACTCGTATATAGCACCACGTAGGTATTAGGCACGTGTTACAACTTACGGGACTCAATTTCGACTTACGGAGGCCTTGTTATCTGCCCGTAGATAAATCTAACCAACACTTAGGTAAAAAGTTAAAAAAGAGGCCAAAACCCGCCTCGGCCGTCGTAACGATACGCTAACACATACATAGCTCCGCATAGGTATTAGGCATATGTTACAACTTACGGGACTCGATTTCGACATACGGAGCCCGAGTTATCAGCCCGTAGGCAAAACTGACCAACACTTAGGCAAAAAGTCAAAAAAGAGGCAAAAAAAAAACCTCGGCAGTCGTAACGACACGCAAACACATACATAGAACCGCGTGGATATTAGGCATGTGTTACAACTTATGGGTCTTGATTCTGACTTACGGACGCTGAGTTATCAGCCCGTAGGCAAAACTGAACAACACTTAGCAAAAAGTCGAATAAGAGGCCAAAACCAGCCTCGACCGTCATAACGATATGCAAACACGTACATAACACAGCGTAGGTATTAGGCACGCATTAAAACTTAAGTGACTCGATTCCGACATACGGAGGCCGAGCTATCAGCCTGTAGGCAAAACTGACCAACACTTAGGCAAAAAGTCGAAAAAGAGGCCAAAACCCACCTTGGCCGTCATAACGATGCGCAAACACATGCATGGCACCGCGTAGGTATTTGGCATGCGTTACAACTTATGGGACTCGATTCTGATATATGAAGGCCGAGCTATCAACCCGTAGGTAAAACTGACCAACACTTAGGGAAAAAGTCGAAAAAGAGGCCAGAACCGCCTCGACCCTCATAATGACATGCAAACACGTACATAACACTTCGTCGGTATTAGACACGCATTACAACTTATGGGACTCGATTCTGACATACGGATGCTGAGTTATTAGCACGTAGGTAAAACTGACCAACACTCAAGCAAAAAGTCGAAAAGGAGTCCAAAACCCACCTCGACTGTCGTAATAACACGCAAACATATACATAGCGTCAAGATAGGTATTAGTGCACGCTACAACTTATGGGACTCGATTCTCGACTTACACGGAGGCCGAGTTATCAGCGTGTAGGCAAAATTGACCAACACTTAAGCAAAAAGTCTAAAAAGGGGCCAAAACAAGCCTCGCCTATCGTAATACGCAAACACGTACATAGCATCGCGTAGGTATTAGGTATGCATTATAACTTATGAGACTCGACTACGACTTACGGAGGTCGAAGTTATCGGCCAGTAGCAAAACCGACCAACACTTAGGCAAAAAGACGAAAAAGAGGCCAAACTAGCCTACATTGTTATAACGACAATGCAAACACATACATAGCATCACAGTAGGTATTAGACACGACATAACTTACGGACTCGATTTTTGACTTCACGGGGCGAAAGTTATCGTACAGAGGCAAACCGACCAACACTTAGCAAAAAGTCAAAAAGAGGCCAAAACTCACCTCGACCGTTGTAACGATAGGGCAAAGTCTTACATAGCACCGTAGGTATTAGGCATGCATTACAACTTACGGACTCGATTCCAACTTACGGAGGCTGTTATCACCGTAGGCATAACTGACAAACACTTAGCTAAAAAGTCAAAAAAGAGGCCAAAACCCGCCTACCAGCTGTCAAAATGATACGAAAACACATACATAGAACCAAGTAGGTATTAGGCACGCGTAAGCATAACTTACGGGACTTGATTCTCGACTTACGAGACCGAAAGTTATCGTACCAGAGCAAACCCGACCAACACTTAGGTAATATGTTAAAAAAGAGGCCAAAACCCGCTTCAGTCATCATAACGATACACAAACACATACATAGCTCCGCGTTGGTATTAGGCATATATTACAACTTACGGGACTCAATTTCGACATATAGAGGCCGAGTTATCAGCCCGTAGGCAAAACTGACCAACACTTAGGCAAAAAGTCGAAAAAAGGCCAAAACCAACTTCGGCCGTCGTAACAACACGCAAAGACATACATAGCACTACATGGGTATTAAGCACGCATAATAACTTACGGGACTCAATTTTGACTTACGAAGGCCGAGTTATCAGCCCGTAAGCAAAACTGAACCACATTTAGGTAAAAAGTCAAAAAAGAGGCCAAAACATTCCTCGACCATCGTAACGACATAAAAACACATACATAGTACCGCCAGATGTATTAGGGTATGCGTTATAACTTACGAGACTCGATTCTAACATACGAGACCGAAAGTTATTATTTGCATGCAAAATTGACAACACTTAGGTAAAAAGTTAAAAAGAGGTCAAACCCGTGATCGCCCATCAGAATGACATCGTGAATACATGATAGCACCGCGTGGGTATTGAACACGCTGCTATAACTTACGGGACTCATTTCCGACTTACGAGAGGTCGAAAGTTATCACCAGTAAGCAAACCGACCAACATTTGGGGAAAAGTCAAAAAAAGGCCAAAATCCACCTCGGCCATCAGAATGATACTAAACTCGTACATAGCAACCGCCAGTAGGTATTAGGCAAGCGCTATGTACCACGGACTCGATTCCGATTTACGGAGGCCAAGTTATCAGCCCGTAGGCAAAACCAACTAACACTTAGGTAAAAAGTTAAAAAAGAATCCAAAACCCGCCTCGACCATCGTAATGATACGAAAACACATACATAGCACCGCGTAGGTATTAGGCATGCGTAACAACTTACGGGACTCAATTCCGATATACGGAGGCCGAGTTATCCGTCCGTAGGTAAAACTGACCAACACTTAGGCAAAAAGTCAAAAAAGAGGCCAAAACCAACCTCGGACGTCGTAATAACACGCAAAGGCATACATAGCACTGCATGGGTATTAGGCACGCGTTATAACTTATGGGACTCAATTCTGACTTACGGAGGCCGAGTTATCAACCCGTAAGCAAAACTGAACAACATTTAGGTAAAAAGACAAAAAAGAGGCCAAAACATGCCTCGACCATCGTAACGACATAAAAACATATACATTGTACTGCTTATGTATTAGGTATGTGTTACAACTTACGGGACATGATTCTGACATACGTAGACCGAGTTATTAGTCCGTATTCAAAATTGACCAACACTTAGGTAAAAAGTTAAAAAAGAGGCCAAAACCCACATTGGCCATTGTCACGACACGCAAATATATGCATAGCACTTAGGTATTAGGCACCGCGCAGATATTAGGCACGCTAAGTATAACTTACGGACTTCGATTCGACCTACGGCAAGGCGAAGTTATCACTCAGAGGTAAACCGACCAACACTTAGGCAAGAAGTCAAAAAAGAGGCCAAAACCCGCCTCGGCAGTCGTAAAGACACACAAACATGAACATAGTACCGTGTAGGTATTAGGCACATGTTAGAACTTACGGGACTCGATTCCGACTTACAGAGGCCGAGTTATCAGCCCGTAGGCAAAACTGACCAACACTTTGGCAAAATGTCGAAAAAGAGGCCAAAACCGCCTCGGCCGTCGTAACAACACGCAAACATGTGTATAGTACCGCGTAGGTATTAGGCACATGTTACAACTTACGGGACTCGATTCCAACTTACGGAGGCCGAAAGTTATCGACCAAGAGCCAAAACCCCACCAACACTTAGGCAAAAGTCGAAAAAGAGGTCAAACCCACCCCTACCGTCGCCACAACACGAAACACATACATAGCAATCGCAGAGGTATTAGTACACATTACAACTTATGGGACTAATTTCTCCGACTTACTTGAGGTCGAAAGTTATCATCCAGGCTTGCAAAACCCGCCGACCGTCAGAAATAACACGCAAAACACAAACATAGCACAATGTAGGTATTAAGCACGCTTATAATATATGTTACTCGATTCGACTTACGGAGGCCGAGTTATCAGCCCGTAGGCAAAATTGACCAACAATTAGGTAAAAATCAAAAGAGGCCAAACCCCTTCGACGGCTTGTAACGACACGAAAACACATGCATAGTAATCGCGTAGGTATTAGGGCACGCTAAAAACTTACGGACCCGATTCCAACTTACGGAGGTCGAAGTTATCACCAGTAGGCAAAACCGCCCAACACTTAGGTAAAAAGTCAAAAAGAGGCCAAACTCCGCCTTGGGCGTCAGAATCGACACGTGAACACGCATATATCACCGTAGGTATTAGGCACGACATTACTACTACGGACTCAATTTCGATTTACGGCGTACGCCGAAGTTATCACCGTAGGTAAAACTGACCAAAATTAGGCAAAAAGGTGAAAAAGAGTCCAAAACCCGCCTCAACTATTATAATGAGATAGAAACTCGTGCATAGAACCGCGTAGGTATTAGGCATGCGTTACAACTTACGAAACTCAATTCCGACTTACGGAGGCCGAGTTATCAGCCCGTAGGCAAAACTGACCAACACTTAGTTAAAATGTCAAAAAGAGGCCAAAACTCGCCTCAACCATCGTAACGATACGCAAACAAATACATAGCACCACGTTGGTATTAGGTATTCATTACAATTTACAGGACTCAATTTTGACATACGGAGGCCGAGTTATCAGCCCGTAGGCAAAACTGACCAACACTTAGGCAAAAAGTCCAAAAAGAGGCCAAAACCCACCTCGGCCGTCGTAACAACACGCAAAGACTTACATAGCACTGCATGGGTATTAGGCACGCGTTATAACTTACGGGACTCAATTCTGACTTACAGAGGCCGAGTTATCAGCCCGTAAACATAACAGAACAACATTTAGGTAAAAAGTCAAAAAAGAGGGCAAAACATGACTCCTTTATTGTCAGAATAACATAAAAACACATACATAGTACCGCCAGATGTATTAGGCATGTACGTTAGAACTTATGGGACTCGATTCTCGACATACGTGATGAGAATCGAAGTTATTAGTCCAGATACAAAATTAACCAACACTTAGGTAAAAAGTTAAAAAGAGGCCAAAACCCAGATCTACCATCAGATGTATTAGGCACTCACATAACTTACGGGACTCAATTCTGGATTTACGGAGGCCGATGTTATCACCGGTAGACAAAACGAACCAATATTTGGGAAAAAAGTCAAAAAGAGGCCAAAACCCACCTCGGTACCGTTGAACGACATTTAAAACTCGTGACATAGACCAAGGCTGGTATTATGCACGCTGCATATAACTTACGGACTCGATTCCGATTTACGGAGGCCGAGTTATCAGACCGTAGGCAAAACTAATTAACACTTAGGTAAAAAGTCAAAAAAGTAACCAAAGCCCGCTTCGGACATCGTAACGATACACAAACACATACATAGCACCGCGTAGGTATTAGGCACGCGTTACAACTTATGGGACTCGATTCCGACATACGGAGGCCGAGTTATCAGCCCGTAGTTGAAACTGTCTAACACTTAGGCAAAAAGTCAAAAAAGAGGCCAAAACTCGCCTCGGACATCGTAACGACACCCAAACACATACATAGCATCGCGTAGATATTAGGCACGCATTACAACTTACGGGAAAACTGACAAACACTTAGGCAAAAAGTCGAAAAAGAGGCAAAAACTCACCTTGGCTGTAGTAACGACACGCAAACACATAACTAGGACCGTGTATGTATTAGGCACGCGTTACAACTTATGGGACTCGATTTCGATTACGGAGATCGAAAGATCACCTGCGGCAAACCGACCAATATTTGGGGTAAAAGTCGAAAAAGAGGTCAAAACCCACCTCAGCCGTTGTAACGATACGAAAATAGGTACATAGCACCGCCAGAGAGTATTAAACCGCACGCGTGAAATTTACTTGGACTCGATTTCGATTTATGGAGGCCGAGTTATCAGCCCGTAGGCAAAACTAACTAACACTTAGGTAAAAAGTCAAAAAAGAAGCCAAAACCCGCTTCGGCCATCGTAATGATATGCAAACACATACATAGCACCGCGTAGGTATTAGGCATGCGTTATAACTTACGAGACTCGATTCCGATGGACAGAGGCTGAGTTATCAGCCCGTAGGCAAAACTGACCAACAATTAGGCAAAAAGTCGAAAAAGAGGCCAAAACTCACCTTGGCTGTAGTAACGACACGCAAAGACATACATAGCACCACGTAGGTATTTGGCACGCGTTACAACTTACGGGACTCGATTCTGACTTACGGAGGCCGAGTTATCAGCCCGTAGGCAAAACTGACCAACACTTGAGCAAAAAGTCGAAAAAGATGCCAAAAACCAGTCTCGACCCTCGTAATGAGACGCAAACTAATATATAGCACTGCGTAGGAATTACGCACGCGTTACAACTTACAGGACTCGATTCTGACTTACGAATGCCGAGTTATCAGCCCATTTGAAAAATTTACCAACCCTTAGGTAAAAAGTCAAAAAAGAGGCCAAAATTAGGCTCGGCCGTCGTAATGACAAACAAATATAAACATAGCACCACGTAGCACGGCGTAAGTTATTAGCCCGTAGGCAAAACTGACCAATACTTACGCAAAAAGTCAAAAAAGAGGGTAAAACCCGTCTCAGCCGTCGTAATGGCACACAAACGCATACATAGCATTGCGTAGGTATTAGACACGCGTTACAACTTACGGGACTTGATTCCAACTTACGAAGGCCGAGTTATCAGCCCGTAGGCAAAACTGACCAACACTTAGGCAAAAAGTAGAAAAAGAGGCCAAAATCCGCCTCGGTCGTTCTAACGATACAAAAACTCGTACATAGCACCGCGTAGGTATTAGGCACGCATTACAACTTACGGACTCGATTCCGACTTACTTGAGGTCGAAAGTATCAACCCAGTAGACAAAACTAACCAACACTTAGGTAAAAGTCAAAAAGAAGCCAAAGCCCGCCTCCATCGTAATGATACGCAAACACATACATAGCAATCGCGTAGGTATTAGGCATACGCTATAACTTACGGACTCGATTCCGACGGACGAGGCCGAAAGTTATCACCCGTAGGCAAAATCGACTCAACAATTAGGCAAAAGTTGAAAAGGAGGCCAAAACTCACCTCTACCGTAGTAACGACACGCAAACACATATATATAGCAATCGCCAGTAGGTATTAGGCACACGCTACAACTTACGGACTCGATTTCAACTTACGAGGCCGAAAGTTATCGTGTCGTAGGCAAAATTGACCAACACTTAGGCAAAAAGTCAAAAAGATGCCAAAACCCGCCTCGACCGGTCAGAATGAGACGCAAAACAAATACATAGCACCGCCAGACACTAGGGCACGCTGCTACAACTTATAGGACTTGATTCTAACTTACGGAGGCCGAGTTATCAGCCCATTGGCAAAATTGACCAACACTTACGAAAAAAGTTAAAAAAGTGGCCAAAATTAGCCTCGGCCGTCGTAATGACACACAAATATGTACATAGAACCACGTAGCATTGCGTAGGTATTAGACACGCGATACAACTTACGGGACTCGATTCCGACTTACGGTGGCCGAGTTATTAGCCCGTAGGCAAAATAGACCAACACTTAGGCAAAAAGTCAAAAAAGAGGCCAAAACCCGCTTCAGCCATCGGAACGATACGCAAACACATACATAACACAGCGTAGGTATTAGGCATACATTACAACTTACGGGAGTCAATTTTGACATACGAGGCCGAGTTATCAGCCCGTAGGCAAAACTGACCAACACTTAGGCAAAAACTAGAAAAAGAGGCCAAAACCCACCTCGGCCGTCGTAACATCACGCAAAGACATACATAGCACTGCATGGGTATTAGGCACGCGTTATAACTTACGAGACTCAATTCTAACATACAGAGGCCGCGTTATCAGCCCGAAAGCAAAACTGAACAATATTTTTGTAAAAAGTCAAAAAAAGAGGCCAAAACATGCCTCGGCCATCCTAACGACATAAAACACATACATAGTACCGTGTATGTATTAGGCATACGTTAAAACTTACGGGACTCAATTCTGAACTACGTAGACCGAATTATAAGCGCGTATACAAAATTGACCAACACTTAGGTAAAAAGTTAAAAAATAGGCCAAAACCCGCATCGACCATTTTAACGACACGCAAATACATGCATAGAACCGCGTAGGTATTAGGCACGCGTTACAATTTACGGGACTCAATTCTAACTTACGGAGGCCGAGTTATCAGCCCGTAGGCAAAACTGACCAATATTTGGGGAAAAAGTCAAAAATGAGGCCAAAACCCACCTCGGCCGTTGTAACGATACGTAAACTCGTACATAGCACCGTGTAGGTATTAGGCATGCGTTACAGCTTACGG
Organism: Panax quinquefolius; assembly: GCA_020205615.1. NCBI lineage: Eukaryota > Viridiplantae > Streptophyta > Magnoliopsida > Apiales > Araliaceae > Panax > Panax quinquefolius. The sequence continues at coordinate 45,993,047 of CM035170.1, forward strand.
GACTCGATTGTGATTTACGGAGGGCGAGTTATCAGCCCATAGGCAAAACTAACTAACACTTAGGTAAAAAGACAAAAAAGAAGCCAAACCGCGCTTTACCATCGTGAATGATACGCAAACACATACATAGCACCGTGTAGGAATTAGGCATACGTTACAACTTACGGGACTCGATTCCGACATATGGAGGCTGAGTTATCAGCCCGTAGACAAAACTGACCAACACAAAGGCAAAAAGTTGAAAAATAGGCCAAAACTCGCCTCGGCCATCGTAACAACACGCAAACACATACATAGCATCGTGTAGGTATTAGGCACGCATTACAACTTATGGGACTCGATTCCACGTGATGAGGTCGAAAGTTATCACCAGAGGCAAAATGCAGCACCAACACTTGGGCAAAAAGTAGAAAAAGAGGCCAAAATCCACCTCGGCCGTTGTAACGATACAAATACTAGTACATAGCATGGCGTAGGTATTAGGCACGCGTTACAATTTAAGGGACTTGATTCTGACTTACGGAGGCCGAGTTATCAGCCCGTAAGAAAAACTAACTAATACGTAGGTAAAAAGTCAAAAAAGAAGCCAAAACCCGCCTCGACCATCATAATGATACGCAAAAACATACATAGCACCGCGTAGGTATTAGGCATACATTACAATGTACGGGACTCAATTCCAACATACGGAGGCCGAGTTATCACTCTGTAGGCTAAACTGGCCAACACTTAGGCAAAAAGTCAAAAAGTGGTCAAACTCGCCTACCATCAGAATTTACACACAAACACATACATAGCATCACGTAGGAATTAGGCATGTATTACAACTTACGGGACTCGATTCCGACAGATGGAGGCCGAGTTATCAGCCCGTAGGTAAAACTGACCAATAGTTAGGCAAAAAGTCGAAAAAGAGGCCAAAAGTCACCTCGGCTGTAGTAACGACACGCTAACACATACATAGCACCGCATAGGTATTTGGCACGCGTTGGAATTTACGGGACTCGATTTCGACTTACGGAGGCTGAGTTATCAGCCCGTAGGAAAAACTGACCAACACTTAGGTAAAAAGTCAAAAAAGATGCCAAAAACTAGTCTTGACCGTCGTAATAACACACAAACATATACATAGCACCACGTAGGCATTAGGCACACGTTACAACTTACGGGACTCAATTTTGACTTACGGAGGCCGAGTTATAAGCCCGTAGGCAAAATTGACCAATACTTAGGCAAAAAGTCAAAAAAGTGGCCGAAACTCGCCTCGGCCATCGTAACCACACGCAAACACATACATAACATCACGTAGGTATTTGGCATGCATTAAAACTTACGGGACTTGATTCCAACAGACGGAGGCCGAGTTATCAGCTCGTACGTAAAACTGACCAATAGTTAGGTAAAAAGTCAAAAAAGAGGCCAAAACTCACCTTGGCTGTAGTAACGACACGCAAACACATACATAGCACCACGTAGGTATTTGACACGTGTTACAACTTACGGGACTCGATTCCGACTTACGGAGGCCGAGTTATCAGCCCGTAGGCAAAACTAACCAACACTTATGCAAAAAGTCGAAAAAGATGCCAAAAACCAGTCTCGACCGTCGTAATGAGACGCTAACAAATACATAGCACCGCGTAGGAATTAGGCACGCGTTAGAACTTACAGGACTCGATTCTGACTTAGGGAGGCCGAGTTATCAACCCATTGGCAAAATTGACCAACACTTAGGCAAAAAGTCAAAAAAGAGGCCAAAATTAGCCTCGGCCGTCGTAATGACACACAAACAGATACTTAGCACCACGTAGGCATTAGGCACGTGTTACAACTTACGGGTCTATATTTCGACTTACGGAGGCCGAGTTATCAGCCCGTAGGCAAAACTGACAAACACTTAGGCAAAAACTTAAAAAAGAGGCCAAAACCCGCCTCAACAGTCATAACGACACGCAAACACGTATATAGCACCGTGAAGGTAATAGGCACATGTTACAACTTACGGGACTCAATTCTGACTTACATAGGCCGAGTTATCAGCCCGTAGGCAAAACTAACCAACACTTAGGGAATAAGTAAAAAAAGAGGCCAAAACCCGCCTCGGCCGTTGTAACGAAACGCAAACATGTACATAGAACCGCGTAGATATTAGGCACGTGTTACAAGTTACGGGACTCGATTCCGACATACAGAGGCCGAGTTATCAGCCCGTAGGCAAAACTGACTAACACGTAGGTAAAAAGTTAAAAAAGAGGCCAAAACCCGTCTTAGTCATCATAACGACACGTAAACACATACATAGCACCGTGTAGGTATTAGGCACGCATTACAACTTACAGAACTCGAATCTAACTTACAGAGGCCGAGTTATTAGCCCGTAGGCAAAACTAACCAACACTTAGGCAACCGTCAAAAAGAGGCCAAAACCAAACTTCACTGTCAGAAGGACACGCAAACACGTCATATAGCACCACATAGGTATTAGGCACTGCTACAACTTGGACTCGATTTTGATTTACTTGAGTCTGACTTATCACCTTTGTAGGCAAAACTGACTAACACTTAGGCAAGAAGTCGAAAAAGAGGCCAAAACTCGCCTCGGCCTTCATAATGACACGCAAACACATACATAGCATTGCGTAGGTATTAGGCATGCTTTACAACTTATAGGACTCGATTTTGACTTACATATGCCGAATTATCAGCCCGTAGGCAAAACTGACCAACACTTAGGCAAAACGTCGAAAAAGAGGCCAAAACTGCCTCGGCCATCATAATAATACGCAAACATGTATATAGCACGGCGTAAGTATTAGGCACGCTTTACAACTTACGGGACTCAATTCTGACATACAGAGGCCAAGTTATCAGCCCGTAGGCAAAACTGACCAATACTTAGGCAAAAAGTAAAAAAAGAGGCCTAAACCCGTCTCGGCCGTCGTAATGACACACAAATGCATACATAGCATTGCGTAGGTATTAGACACGCGATACAACTTACGGGACTCGATTCCGACTTACGGAGGCCGTGTTAATAGCCCGTAGGCAAAACTGACCAACACTTAGGAAAATTTCGAAAAAGAGGTCAAAACCCGACTCGGCCGACGTAACAACACGTAAAGATATACATAGCACTGCATGGGTATTAGGCATGCGTTATAACTTACGGGACTCAATTCTGACTTACGGAGGCCTAGTTATCAGCCCGTAAGCAAAACTGAACAACATTTAGGTAAAAAGTCAAAAAAGAGGCCAAAACATGCCTCGACCGTCGTAACGACATAAAAACATATACATATTACCGTGTATGTATTAGGCATGCGTTACAACTTACGGGACTCGATTCTGACATACGTACACCGAGTTATTAGCCCGTATTCAAAATTGACCAACACTTAGGTAAGAAGTTAAGAAAGAGGTCAAAACCCGCATCGGCCATTGTAACGACACACAAATATATGCATAGCACCGCGTAGGTATTAGGCACGCGTTACAACTTACGGGATTCAATTCTGACTTACGGATGCCGAGTTATCAGCCCGTAGGCAAAACTGACCAACATTTGGGGAAAAAGTCGAAAAAGAGGCCAAAACCCACCTCTTCTACCGTTGTAGAATTATATGGAAACTCTCGTACATAAGACCGCTGTGAGGTATTAGGCACGAAGTTACAACTTACGGACTCGATTCCAATTTACTTGAGGTCGAAAGTTATCACCAGAAAAACTAATTAACATTTAGGTAAAAAGTTAAAAAAGAAGGAAAAACCCGTCTCGGCCATCGTAATGATACGCAAACACATACATACTACCGCATAGGTATTAGGCATGTGTTACAACTTACGGGACTCGATTCCGACATACGGAGGTCGAAAGTTATCACCAGAAAGGCAAATTGACTAACACTTGGGCAAAAGTCGAAAAAGAGGCCAAAACTCACCTCGCCATCGTAAATAACAAGCAAACACATACATATCATCGCATAGGTATTAGGCACGACATTACCACGGACTCAATTCTCACGACGGAGGTCGAAGTTATCGTACCAGAAAGCAAACCCACCAACACTTAGGCAAAAAGTAGAAAAAGAGGCCAAAATCCGCCTCGGCCGTTGTAACGATACAAGAACTCGTACATAGCACCGTAGGTATTAGGCACGCGTTACAACTTACGGGACTCGATTCAGACGTACGGAGGCCGAGTTATCAGCCTGTAGGCAAAACTTACTAACACTTAGGTAACAAGTCAAAAAAGAAGCCAAAACTCGACTCGGCCATCGTAATGATACGCAAACACATACATAGCACCGCGTATGTATTAGACATATGTTACAACTTACGGGACTCGATTCCGACATACGGAGGCCGAGTTATCAGCCCGTAAGCAAAACTGACCAACACTTAGGCAAAAAGTCAAAAAAGAGACCAAAACTCGCATCGGCCATCGTAATGACACGCAAACACATACATAGTATCGTGTAGGTATTAGGCACGCATTATAACTTACGGGACTCGATTCGGCTGCATTTGAGGTTGAGTTATCAGCCCATAGGCAAAACTGACCAACACTTAGGTAAAAGGTCAAAAAAGAGACCAAAACTCTCTTTGGTTGTAGTAACGACACGCAAACACATATATAGCATCGCGTAGATATTAGGCACGCGTTACAACTTACGGGACTCGAGTCCGACCTACGGAGGCTAAGTTATCAGCCCGTAGGTAAAACGGACCAACACTTAGGCAAGAAGTCAAAAAAGAGGCTAAAACCCGCCTCGGCAGTCGTAAAGACACACAAACATGAACATAGTACCGTGTAGGTATTAGGCACATGTTAGAACTTACGGGACTCGATTCCGACTTACAGAGGCCGAGTTATTAGCCCGTAGGCAAAACTGACCAACACTTTGGCAAAATGTCAAAAAAGAGGCCAAAACTGCCTCGGCCGTCATAACAACACGCAAACATGTGTATAGTACCGCGTAGGTATTAGGTACATGTTACAACTTACGGGACTTGATTCCAACTTACGGAGGCCGAGTTATCAGCCCGTAGCCAAAACTGACCAACACTTAGGCAAAAAGTCAAAAAAGAGGCCGAAACCCACCTCGGCCATCGTCACAACACGTAAACACATACATAGAACCGCGTAGGTATTAGGCACACGTTACTGTTAGGTTTTATGAAAATCAAAGTATCAATCAAAATTGAAAAAATAGCGGAAGCGAGATAAAATCAGATTTTAAAATTTTTCACAAACCAATTACCCGGATCATCCTTTATGCATATTATTAATTAAACGAAGAATAAGAAATTATGAAATCATACCCTTGTAGAAACGAAGCTTCCTCGTGTACGAAGTTCACCTCCTACTTCTCCGCGATCTCCTCAATCTCCTGGTAGATTCCTTCCTTTGATCAATGTAAGCCACCCAAGTGTATGGCCTCTATAGGTGATCCACCAAGGAAGAGGAATTTTCAAGAAGAAGGATTTGGCTCAAACCCTAGTTTTTCCTATCTCAATAAGAAAAGGGGTGTACTCTCCCAATCTAGGAATTACGATATATCATATCTAATATTAGACTTCTCTTATAAAGATATTATATAACCCTATTTTAATTAAAATAAAGTATTATTTATTTAATTAAACTCTTTAATTAAATGGGCTCCCTAATCCTATTAGGGATAATTAGTTAAACTCCTTTAACTAATTTTCTTTCCTAATCCAATTAGGAATAAATGAGAGTACTAATATTAAATTAATTCCTAAACCTTTTAGAAATTAAAATAATAATAATTGTAATAATATTAATAAGACTCTCTTATTAATTTATATTTAATATTTCTAAATATTAAATAATAAATATTAAGCTATTTAATTTATTCTATCACCATAGATTAAATTACATATACTTAACATATTATTACAATTATGCCATTAACTTCTTAAATAATTATTCTTCCTTTTACGGTGTGACCTTTAGGTTCTCCATATTAAACCTATTGTGAATAAATCAATTAGAACAATTCTAATCTCATTTAAATAAATAAATTAAACAAATAATTTATTTAAATAAATAATATTTATTCTACAATAGGATAAGCCTCCCTAATGATCAACGACTTTCCGTATAATATAGATTTCAACATTAATCATAAAAGAACCTTTGAGTAAATAGTTACCGTGACAATTCAATCCTTCCACCATACTATGTCCCAATTAAATATAAGACATGGAATTACCACAAGTCTTATTTTATTTAATTATATGTATTTCGATTCCTAAATGAACAACTCCCAATGAATGCAAATTAGAAACTACTTTCTAATTTCATTCCACCTTGGCCAAGGATTCCTGGGTTGTCATTTATCGAATCACATAGACATTTCTCCTTTTATTAGAAGTGGTAGATTCTTTATCGATCATTCATTATCTTCATATATAACTTATTACACCCAAGCATACCCTTTGATATACTCTAAGAGTCTTAAGGAATAAGTCAAAGTGTAATTCATTATATATAAGATACTATGATGATCTCAAGTCTAAGGATCATTTGTACTACTATCACTACAGAATTCCTATCGACAAGTAAGTAAAACTCCATTAGGTATTCCTTAGCGAGTCACGCTCAAAGGAACTTATTCTCTAATAAGCACCTACATACTTGCTTTAGTGTCTCCACACAAATGATCATGAGATCAATCATCCTCATCCAATGAGCAAGCAACGATGTACCAATCTATCCCGATTCACTAATCCCCAATTTAGTAATCCAATGATTGGAAACTATTTTAGTTTTAAGCTTTCTAAGAATTTAGATCTCATTAGAATGATCATCATCATTATTCTAAAAGCGCTGCTTAAAACTATGGGTTTATCACATATTATTAAAACAAAGACCATGTAGATAATAAATGCCTTTAATAAATAATTCTTTTATTAATAAATAAATAAGATTGATTACACAAGATATGCTTTATCATCATACATGATCGGCTTGATGCATAATACTTTCAATCTCCCACTTGCACTAAAGCTAATCGCCGTGGTATCTCATACCCATCTTCTCTAAGTGACGATCAAACCGCTGCAGTGTTAACGCTTTAGTGAATGGATCTCGCAATATTGTCTTGAGAGTCCACACGCCCAGTGGGTGACGCCTCCTCTTCAATGATCTCTCCGATCAAATGAAATCGCCGCAACACGTGTTCGATTTCGATGAGACCGGGTTCCTTAGCTTTCATGCAATGCTCCAAAGTTGTCACGCATATAAAGGCACCGGGTCCTTTAATGCTAGGAACCACACCAAGTTCGCAGAATGAACTTCTTCATCCAAACAGCCTTCCTTTGCAGCCTTCACTTGCAGCCTATGTATCGCCTCACACACATCGAATCAAGAATCGCTTGTCGCTTGAACTTTTCCAACTCATCGCGCCACCGCTTAAGGTAAACACATACCTCAAACGGATTTATCATCATCTTGGTCTGCTTGAAAACTTGAGTCTGTGAAGCCTCTAGTTTTAATTGCACTCCACCGTAGACAAGAAATACATCCTTAGTTCTTCTTAAGTACTTTAGGATATTTTTCACCGCCTTCCAAAGGTTCTTCTCCGGATTCGACCGATATCCGCTTGTTACACTAAGTGCATGAGCGACATCCGGTCTAGTACATATCATACCGCATACGATAGATCCTATTGTCAAGCATAAGGAATCTTACTCATGCGGTTTCTCTCCTCGTGTGTCTTTGGGGCTTGTTTCTTGAGAGATGTATTCCATGGCTCATCTCCAAGATGAGACCTCTTTTGAATCTTCCATGCTAAACCTTTTTAGCATCATGTCAATATATCGCCTTTGGGATAAGCCAAGCATCCTATTAGATCTATCTCTATAGATCTTTATCCCCAAAATATAGGATGCTTCTCCCAAGTCCTTCATGGAGAAGTGTTTAGATAACCAGATTTTAATTGTTTGCAAAGATAGGAATATCATTCCCTATCAAGAATATATCATCAACATATAATACAAGGAATGAAACAAATACTTCCACTAACCTTCTTGTACACACATGGTTCATCCTCATTTTTGATAAAATCAAACTTTTGATTGTCTCATCAAAACGGATGTTCCACCCACGAGAAGCTTCGCTTTAATCCATAAATGGATCGTCAGAAGCTTATGACTTGATTTGTTCCAACCTTTAAAACAAATCCTCTCCGTTGTGTCATATACACATCCTCCTCAAGTTTCCCATCGAGGAAGGCCGCTTTTCACGCCCATCCGCCAGATTTTGTAGTCACGGTAAGTCGCAATCGCAAGCAAAATCCGAATGGACTTGAGCATTGCACATCGTGAGAAGGTTTCGCCATAGTCAACTCCTTGTCTTTGTTTGAAACCTTTTGCAACCAAATGGGCCTTATAGGTCTCTACCTTGCCGCCCTGCTCCAGCTTTTCTTTTAAAGACCCATTTACACCCAATAGCTTAATGCCTTCAGTGGTGAGACCAAAGTCCATACTTGGTTCTCATACATGGAGTCCATCTCGATTTCATGGCTTCTTGCCATTTCTCCGAGTCTTTACTACTCATAGCCCGTGCTCAGAATTCAATGGATCATCATCATCTATGATGCGTACTTCATCATCATCTTCTATGACAAGTCCATACCGCCCGGGTATCTTTGGTACTCTTCCGATTTACGAATAGGGTGTGGTATGTATGAATCTCTACTTGATTAGGTACCTCACTTTGATCTCAGAGTATTTTGTGGTTCTTGAACTTCTTCAAGATATATCTTACTCCCAATCGACCCTTCAAGGATAAACTCCTTTTCCAAGAAGGCAAGATGTTTCGCAACAAACACCTTTCGATCACTTGATGATAGAAATAATACCCCGATGTTTCTTTAGGGTATCCCACAAATCTACATTTGTCGATCTAGTCTGCAGCCTTATCGCTTTCAAACTTTTTGACATAAGCCGGACAACCCCAAGTCTTAACATGCTTAAGATTTGGTTTCTCCCCGCCCATAACTCATATGGGGTCTTGGGGACGGATTTTGTAGGTACCTTGTTAAGTAGGTAGGCGTACCGATTCTAGGCATATCCCCGTATGAAACCGAAGGTCTCAGAAGCTCATCATAGATCGAACCATGTCCAACAATGTTCGATTTCTCCTTTCAGATACACCATTCATTTGTGGCGCCCCGGTGGAGTCCATTGTGAGATTATACCATTTTCTTTGAGACAATTGAGAAACTCACCACTTAAGTATTCTCCTCCTCGATCGATCAAGAATCTTAATACTCTTACCAGCTTTGCTTCTCAACTTCACTTCAACTCTTTGAACTTTTCAAATGATTCAAATTTGTATTTCATTAAATACACATATCCAAATCTTGAGTGGTCGCAATGAATGTAATAAAATAAGAATACCTCCTCGTATGGTCGTCATTACATAGTCCACATACATCCAGTGTGTACCAATGCTAACAACTCAGAAACTCTTTCTCCTTTTTCCACTAAAAGGAGATTTAGTCATTTTACCCATGAGACAAGATTCACAGTGTTGATATGATTCATAATCGATAGCTCTAGAGCCCATCTTTACGCAACTTGGATAATCTTGTTTCATTAATACGACCAAGTCTCATAGCGCCACATGAAGGTATAATTAACATCATCTCTTTTCCTTTTCTTAGTTTGTTCAATTTGAAATATATTTTCATGCAAGTCAAGTATATAAAGTCCATTTCGTAAATTACCAACACCATATAAAACATTATCATTATAAATGGAACAACTGTTGTTCTTTATTATAATATTAAAACCATCCATATCCAATACGTAGATAGAAATAATGTTTCTAATGATATTTGGAACAAAATAACAATTATTTAAATTAATGAACTTGCCTCAGTAGGCGCTGCTAAACAATAAGTCCCTACAACCTAATGCAAAGAACCTTTGCTCCATTTCCCACTCGTAGATCGACATCATCCTTGCTCGCAGATTTCTACTTCCCGACCGGTCCTCAGATATTATTACATATGTGAGAACCACATCCCAGATCCAATACCCAAGTAGAAGATCGACTTTCGTAAAAATTAATTTCAATCATAAACAAACCTCGATTAGGATTCAAGCTTCTCCAAGCTTCTTCGCTTTTGTTCTCATGAGATAATCCTTGCGCCTCTTCCAAAGGACCTTGCTTATTGCAATGGAAGCAAATTCCTTTGCTAGTCGGATCAGTTTCTTTTGATCCTTCACTTTCGCTTTCCCTTAGCCTTCTTGGATTTCTTCCTTTCGTAAGATACCTTGGGCCTCTTCCTTTTCTTGAAGAATCATCCACCAAGAAGACATGGTTCTTCTTGATGGAAAGTGACCTTCAAAGAGCTTTTCAACATGTTAAGTAATTCGTGCAAGTCGACATCCAACTTATTCATGTGAAAATTCACAACAAATTGTGAGAAGGTGTCCGGGAGTGACTGCAAGACTAAATCTTAACTCAACTCCCCATCCACGACGAACCCAAGTCGCCCAAGACGCTCAATCGATTGATCATCTTTAGGACGAAGTCTCAATTGGCAGGTTCCCTCATTATCCGAGATCTAAGAGCTCCTTAGATATTTCATATCTAGCAAATTCTACTTTGCTCACCATACAACTCTCCAAGGTGCAAAGAGCATAGTAGAGCATCCATGTTTTCATCCGACACGGCTCAAGCTCGTTATTTCATGGATGCGAGCATGATGCATTGAGCCACGATGCATCATCTTGCCACCGCTTAAAAGTAGCAATCTCTTCCTCGAGGTCGCATCTCGCAGCTTTTGCGGTATCGTCCTACTTTGCTCACCATCAACTCTCCAAGGTGCAATGGCATAGTAGAAGCATCCATGTTTTCATCTTGACAAGCTCATTCTCATGGATGCGAGCATGATGCATCGAGCCACGATGCATCATCTTGCCACCGCTTAAAAGTAGCAATCTCTTCCTCGTGAGGTCGTCTCTCAACTTTTTGCAGTAGGCGAATTTAGGACATAAGAAATCTTTTTCAAAGAAGTGAGAACAATTCTCAGATTCCTTAACCAAATTGCGTGTAGTTCTGGCCCAATTGAGTTTGTTAAGATCAAGTATCCTTCTCAAAGAAATTAGTGAATGTGACATTTTCAAAATTCTCGCATGTAAAAAGATAATATTTTAGCAAACATTCATTTATTAATTACCAAAATAAATTAGGTCTTATTTTATATTGGTATCTCCCACTATTTTCTTCAAACTATATTACCTCATTTATATAGTTCTAAGAAAATCTAATTAAAGTTTTTGCTAGTAAGAATAAGGATCCCATTTCAAATATATATAGCCTTGTGGTGACACAACAAACTATATATAAATAAATAGGTAGACAACTCCTCACAATTACATCAACATGTAACTCCTTATGTTTTGCCTCTTGGATTATTTTGATCAAGTGGTGGCACATCCGAATCAAAATTATCTAAGTTAAGTCCAACCTAGCACTTCCATATATTCAAAAAAGAAAAATATCGCCCTTGTGGTGACACAACAAAAACAATATTGTTCAATTTTCTTTATAAGCATCAAATGTGATAAATTAACATCTTAAATACTTAATACTTGCCTTGTGGTGACACAACAAACTCATATTAAATATTTAATACTCTATTAATTTTATCATGCTAAGAAGCTTACGCTCGATATTCTAAATATCTTTGAACGCTTAAGACTTAATAAAAAAAAACTTTGAGGATTTGTTATTATTTGTCTCATCTTGTTTAGCCATGCATGCAAATATATATATAAATACGCTATCATATTATTAAACATGCGAAGCATGTTTGCATAATATATAATATATATAATACTAGCATGCACATATAGAATACTATATTCTACCCGGATTGATTATGGACTTTTATTCTAGTTTGTTCACTAGAGCCACCAAGTGAACCAAAAGGTCAAACCCTAGGGTGCATAGAATAAACATTTAAATATAACTATTACATTTAAACCCTGCTCCATTACAAACGGGTCTTCAAGCGCCTTCCTCGATCTCCTGCTTTTCTTCAAAATTCTAACTAATCCTATTACATTAAACTATTTAATTTAAATAGAAACCTCGATCGCAGAAATAGGGGAAATACATAGAGAGAGATAGAATTTACATTAAGAAGAAAACCGTAAAAGACGAGGTACGCAGACCCCATTTAATAAAACCCATTCATTCAAAACATCCAACTAAAATAAATCCAATCATATCGGTCAATTGTCCATAATCAATCCCATTTATTATCATACATATCATCATATGTATCAATAAATAAAATCATTCCATATATATATGAGTATCATTTAATGGGCAATTTTATGTTGCATGAAATCCAATTTCAAGATTAAAATAAACTCTTTTATTTTAATTATAAAATTATTAAGATTAATATATATATATATATATATATATATTATATATATATATATATATATATATATAAAAAAGTCCTATACTTTATGACAAAAAACTACCGGACCATGAATTGCCATAATACTTTAAAAAAAAAAAAATAATTCGACATATCACTTGTATCCCGCCACGTGGACCCTTGTTCCTTGCTTAAGAAGAATGATTAAATATATCATAACATCCTCAGTATTTGACAAAAAAAAAAAATAACATCTAATTATTGATTAAAAACCGGATCACCAATTTGCTTGACAAAAACCTGGACCTTGCTTTTGTTCTTCGATTAACGTGATGCCCTTTGAATTTTTAAAAGTGACAAAAAAATCACGGTTTTTATATATTCAAGCTACGGTTTTCCTTTTTTTTTTTTTTCATAAAATAATAATTTTATACAACAAATTATGCCTAATAAATTATTCAAAATACATACCCATACATATTTAGAATCTAAATAATTAATAATTCGCATAAAGTTTGGCTCATGATACCACCGTTAGGTTTTATGAAAATCAAAGTAGCAATCAAATTGAAAAAATAATGCAGCGAGATAAAATCGATTTTAAAATTTTCACAAACCAATTACCCTTGGATCATCCTTTATGATATTATTAATTAAACGAAGAATAAGAAATTATGAAATCATACCCTTGTAGAAACGAAGCCTCCTCAGTACGAGTTCACCTCCCACTTCTCCAGATCTCCTCAATCTCCTGGTAGATTCCTTCCTTCGATCAATGTAAGCCACCCAAGTGTACGGCCTCTATAGGTGATCCACCAAGGAAGAGGAATTTTCAAGAAGAAGGGATTTGGCTCAAACCCTAGTTTTTCCTATCCTAATAAGAAAAGGGGTGTACTCTCCCAATCTAGGAATTACGATATCTCATATCTAATATAAGACTCTCTTATAAAGATATTATATAACCCTATTTTAATTAAAATAAAGTATTATTTATTTAATTAAACTCTTTTAATTAAATGGGCTCCCTAATCCTATTAGGGATAATTAGTTAAACTCCTTTAACTAATTTTCTTTCCTAATCCAATTAGAATAAATGAGAGTACTAATATTAAATTAATTCCTAAACCTTTTAGAAATTAAAATAATAATAATTGTAATAATATTAATAAGACTCCTCTTATTAATTTATATTTAATATTTCTAAAATATTAAATAATAAATATTAAGCTATTTAATTTATTCTATCACCATAGATTAAATTACATATACTTAACATATTATTACAATTATGCCATTAACTTCTTAAATAATTATTCTTCCTTTTATGGTGTGACCCTTTTAGGTTCTCCATATTAAACCTATTGTGAATAAATCAATTGAACAATTTAATCTCATTTAAATAAATAAATTAAACAAATAATTTATTTAAATAAATAATATTTATTCTACAATAGGATAAGCCTCCCTAGCGATCAACGACTTTCCGATAATATAGATTTCAACATTAATCATAAAAGAACCTTTGAGTAAATAGTTACCGCACAATTCAATCCTTCCACCATACTATGTCCCAATTAAATATAAGACATGGAATTACCGCACAAGTCTTATTTTATTTAATTATATGTATTTCGATTCCTAAATGAATAACTCCTAATGAATGCAAATTAGAAACTACTTTCTAATTTCATTCCACCTCGTCAAGGATTCCCGGGTTGTCATTTATCGAATCACATAGGACATTTCTCCTTTTACTAGAAGTGGTAGATTCTTTATTGATCATTCATTATCTTCATATATAACTTATTACACCCAAGCATACCCTTTGATATACTCTAAGAGTCTTAAGGAATAAGTCAAAGTGTAATTCATTATATATAAGATACTATGATGATCTCAAGTCTAAGGATCATTTGTACTACTATCACTACAGAATTCCTATCGATGCAGTAAGTAAAACTCCATTAGGTATTCCTTAGCGAGTCACGCTCAAAGAACTTATTCTCTAATAAGCACCTACATACTTGCTTTAGTGTTCCACACAAATGATCATGAGATCAATCATCCTCATCCAACGAGCAAGCAACGATGTACCAATCTATCCTGGATTCACTAATCCCCAATTTAGTAATCCAATGATTGGGAACTATTTTAGTTCTAAGCTTTCTAAGAATTTAGATCTCATTAGAATGATCATCATCATTATTCTAAAAGCGTTGCTTAAAACTATGGGTTTATCACATATTATTAAAACAGCACCATGTAGATAATAAATGCCTTAAATAAATAATTCTTTTATTAATAAATAAATAAGATTGATTACACAGTATATGCTTTATCATCATACATGATTGGCTTGTATGCATAATACTTTCTGTTACAACTTACGGGACTAATTTCTGACTTACGGAGGCTGAGTTATCAGTCCGTAGGCAAAACTCGCCAACACTTAGGCAAAAAGTCAAAAAAGAGGCCAAAACCCGCCTCGACCGTCGTAACAACACGCAAACATAAACATAGCACAATGTAGGTATTAAGCATGCGTTACAATATATGTTACTCGATTCTGACTTACGGAGGCCGAGTCTTCAGCCCGTAGGCAAAACTGACCAACAATTAGGTAAAAAATTAAAAAAGAGGCCAAAACCCGCCTCGGTCGTTGTAACGACACGAAAACACATCCATAGTACTGCGTTGGTATTAGGCACGCGTTAAAACTTACGGGACCCGATTCCAACTTACGGAGGCCGAGTTATCAGCCCGTAGGTAAAACTGTCCAACACTTATGTAAAAAGTCAAAAAATAGGCCAAAACCCGCCTCGGCAGTCGTAATGACACGTAAACACGTACATATTACAGTGTAGGTATTAGGCACGCGTTACTACTTACGGGACTCGATTCTGATTTACGGAGGCCGAGTTATCAGCTCGTAGGCAAAACTGACCAAAATTAGGCAAAAAGTCGAAAAAGAGTCCAAAACCCGCCTCAGCTATTATAATGAGACAGAAACTCGTGCATAGCACCGCGTAGGTATTAGGCACGCGTTACAACTTACGAAACTCAATTCCGACTTACGGAGGCCGAGTTATCAGCCCGTAGGCAAAAACTGACCAACACTTAGTTAAAATGTCAAAAAAGAGGCCAAAACCCGCCTCAACCATCGTAATGATACGTAAACAAATACATAGCACAACATAGGTATTAGGTATTCATTACAACTTACGGGACTCGATTTCGACATACGGAGGCCGAGTTATCAGCCCGTAGGCAAACCTGACCAACACTTAGGCAAAAAGTCCAAAAAGAGGCCAAAACCCACCTCGGCCGTCGTAACAACACGCAAAGACTTACATAGCACTGCATGGGTATTAGGCACGCGTTATAACTTACGGGACTCAATTCTGACTTACGGAGGCCGAGTTATCAGCCTGTAAACAAAATAAAACAACATTTAGGTAAAAAGTTGAAAAAGAGAGCAAAACATGACTCGGTCGTCGTAACAACATAAAAACACATACATAGTACCGCGTATGTATTAGACATGCGTTACAACTTATGGGACTCGATTCTGACATACGTAGACCGAGTTATTAGCCCGTATGCAAAATTGACCAACACTTAGGTAAAAAGTTAAAAAAGAGGCCAAAACCCGCATCGGCCATTATAGGTATTAGGCACGCGTTACAACTTACGGGACACAATTCCGATTTACGGAGGCCGAGTTATCAGCCCGTAGACAAAACTGACCAATATTTGGGGAAAAAGTCAAAAAAGAGGCCAAAACCCACCTCTACCAGTAAGAATACAAAAATTCATCGACATAAGACCACACACAGGTATTACGCATCGCTACATAACTTACGGACTTGATTCCGATTTACTTGGAGGCCGAAAGTTATCGTAATCAGTAGGGAAAACTAATTAACACTTAGTTAAAAAGTCAAAAAGTAGCCAAAACCCGCTTCGACATCGTAACGATACGCAAACACATACATAGCACCGCATAGGTATTAGGCATGCGTTACAACTTATGGGACTCGATTCCGACATACGGAGGCCGAGTTATCAGCCCGTAGGCAAAATTGACCAACACTTAGGCAAAAAGTCAAAAAAGAGGCCAAAACTCGCCTCGGACATCGTAACGACACCCAAACACATACATAGCATCGCGTAGGTATTAGGCACGCATTACAACTTACGGGAAAACTGACCAACACTTAGGCAAAAAGTCGAAAAAGAGGCCAAAACTCACCTTGGCAGTAGTAACGACACGCAAACACATAACTAGGACCGCGTAGGTATTAGGCACGCGTTACAACTTACGGGACTCGATTCCGACTTACGGAGACCGAGTTATCAGCTCGTGGGCAAAACTGACTAATATTTGGGGTAAAAGTAGAAAAAGATACCAAAACCCTCCTCGGCCGTTGTAACGATACGAAAACACGTACATAGCACCGCGTAGGTATTAGGCACGCGTGACAATTTACGGGACTCAATTCCGATTTATGGAGGCCGAGTTATCAGCGCATAGGCAAAACTAACTAACACTAAGATAAAAAGTCAAAAAAGAAGCCAAAACCCGCTTCGGCCATCGTAATGATATGCAAACATATACATAGCACCGCATAGGTATTAGGCATGCATTACAACTTACGAGACTCGATTCCGACGGACAGAGGCCGAATTATCAGCCCGTAGGCAAAACTGACCAACAATTAGGTAAAAAGTCAAAAAAGAGGCCAAAACTCACCTCGGCTGTAGTAACGACACACAAAGACATATATAGCACCGCGTAGGTATTTGGCACGCGTTACAACTTACGGGACTTGATTCTGACTTACGGAGGCCGAGTTATTAGCCCGTAGGCAAAACTGACCAACACTTATGCAAAAAGTCAAAAAAGATGCCAAAAACCAGTCTCGACCCTCGTAATGAGACGCAAACTAATACATAGCACCGCGTAGGAATTAGGCATCGCGTTACAACTTACAGGACTCGATTCTGACTTACGAAGGCGGAGTTATCAGCCCATTGGCAAAATTTACCAACACTTGGGCAAAAAGTCAAAAAAGAGGCCAAAATAGGCTCGGCCATCGTAATGACACACAAACATATACATAGCACCACGTAGGCATTAGGCATGCGTTACAACTTACGGGACTCAATTTTGACTTACGGAGGCCGAGTTATCAGCCCGTAGGCAAAACTGACAAACACTTAGGCAAAAACTCGAAAAAGAGGCCAAAACCCGCCTCGACCGTCATAACGACACACAAATATGTATATAGCACTGTGTAGGTATTAGGCACGTGTTACATCTAACGGGACTCAATTCTGACTTACGTAGGCCGAGTTATCAGCCTGTAGGCAAAATTGACCAACACTTAGACAAAAAGTCAAAAAAGAGGCCAAAACCCGCCTTGGCCGTTGCAACGATACTTAAAAAAGTACATAGCATCACGTAGATATTAGGCACGCGTTACAGGTTACGGGACTCGATTCCAACTTACGGAGGCCGAGTTATCAGTCTGTAGGCAAAACTGACTAACACTTAAGCAAAAAGTTAAAAAAAGGCCAAAACCTGTCTCAGTTATCGTAACGACACATAAACACATACATAGCACCTCGTAGGTATTAGGCACGCGTTACAACTTACGGAACTCAATTCTAACTTACGGAGGCCAAGTTATTAGCCCGTAGGCAAAACTGACCAACACTTAGGCAAACAGTCGAAAAAGAGGCCAAAACCGACCAAATTTCTACCATGGCATAGTAGCACGCAAACGCATATAGCACCATGTAGGTATTAGGCACGTGTTATAACTTGTGTAATTGGATTCTGATTTACGGAGGCCGACTTATCAGCCCATAGGCAAAACTGACTAACACTTAGGCAAAAAGTTGAAAAAGAGGCTAAAACCCGCCTCGGCCTTTATAACGACACGCAAACAAGTACATAGTACTGCGTAGGCATTAGGCATGCGCTACAACTTATGGGACTCAATTCCAACTTACATAGGACGAGTTATCAGCCCGTAGGCAAAACTGACCAACACTTACGCAAAACGTCAAAAAAGAGGCCAAAACAGCCTCGGACATCGTAACAATATGCAAACATGTATATAGCATCGCGTAGGTATTAGGCACACATTACAATTTATGGGACTCGATTCTAACATACGGAGGCCAAGTTATCAGCCCGTAGGCAAAACTGACCAATACTTAGGCAAAAAGTCAAAAAAGAAGCCAAAACCCGTCTTGGCCGTCGTAATGACACACAAACGTATACATAGCATTGCGTAGGTATTAGACACGCGTTACAACTTATGGGACTCGATTCCAACTTACGGAGGCCGAGTTATCAGCCCGTAGGCAAAACTGACCAATATATAGGCAAAAAGTAGAAAAAGAGCCCAAAATCCGCCTCGGTCATTCTAACGATACAGAAACTCGTACATAGCACCGCGTAGGTATTAGGCACGCATTACAAATTACGAGACTCGATTCTGACTTACGGAGAGGCCGAAAGTTATCGTACCTGTAGACAAAACTAACCAACACTTAGGTAAAAAGTCAAAAAGAAGCCAAAGCCCGCCTTCGCCATCGTGAATGATAATACGTAAACACATACATATCACCGCCAGAGGTATTAGGCATACGCTATAACTTACGGGACTCGATTCTGACGACGACAGAGGCCGAAAGTATCGACCGCGTAGTAAACCGACCAACAATTAGGCAAAAGTTGAAAAAGAGGCCAAAACTCACCTCTACCGTACGTAGTAACGACACGCAAACACATATATAGCACCGCGTATGTATTAGGCATGCGTTACAACTTACGGGACTCGATTTTGACTTACGAGGCCGAAGCATCGGTAGTAGGCAAAATCGACCAACACTTAGGCAAAAAGTCGAAAAAAGATGCCAAAACCCGTCCTCGACCGGCCTTAATGAGACGCAAACTAATACATAGCACCGCGTAGGAATTAGGCACGCGTTACAACTTACAGGACTCGATTCTGACTTACGGAGGCCAAGTTATCAGCCCATTGGCAAAACTGACCAACACTTAGGAAAAAAGTCAAAAAAGTGGCCAAAATTAGCCTCGGCCATCGTAATGACACACAAATATGTACATAGCACCACGTAGGCATTAGGCACGCGTTACAACTTACGGAGGCCGAGTTATCATCCCGTAGGCAAAACTGACCAACACTTAGGCAAAAATTAAAAAAAGAGGTCAAAACCCGCCTCGGCCTTCATAACGACACGTAAACACGTATATAACACTGTGTAGTTATTAGATATGTGTTACAACTTATGGGACTCGATTTCGACTTACGGAGGCCGAGTTATTAGCCTGTAGGCAAAACTGACCAACACTTAGGCAAAAAGTCAAAAAAGAGGCCAAAACCCGCCTCGGCCGTTGTAACGATACTCAAAGAAGTACATAGCACCGCGTAAGTATTAGGCACACGTTACAACTTACGGGACTCGATTCCGAATTACGGAGGCCGAGTTATCAGCCCGTAGGTAAAACTGACTAACACTTAGGCAAAAAGTTAAAAAAGAGGCCAAAAACCGTCTCAGTCATCGTAATGACACGTAAACACATACATAGCACCACGTAGGTATTAGGCACGCGTTACAACTTACAAAACTCGATTCCGACTTACGGAGGCCGAAAGTTATAGGCCCGTGAGGCAAAATGCACCAACACTTAGTCAAAAAGTCGAAAAAGAGGCCAAAACCAGCCTCAGCCATCGTAAGGACACGCAAACACGTACATAGCACCACGTAGGTATTAGGCACGTGTTACAACTTGTGGGACTCTATTCCGATTTACGGAGGCCGACTTATCAGCCCGTAGGCAAAACTGACTAACACTTTGACAAAAAGTCAAAAAAGAGGCCAAAACCCGCCTCGGTCTTCATAACGACACGCAAACACGTACATAGCACCGTGTAGGTATTAGGCATGCGTTACAACATATGGGACTCGATTCCTACTTACATAGGCCGAGTTATCAGCCCGTAGGCAAAACTGACCAACATTTTGGCAAAAAGTCAAAAAAGAGTCCAAAACCCGCCTCGGCCATCGTAACAGTACACAAACTTGTTTATAGCACAGCGTAGGTATTAGGAACGCGTTGCAACTTACGGAATTCGTTTCTGACATACGGAGGCCAAGTTATCAGCCCGTAGGCAAAATTGACCAATACTTAGGCAAAAAGTTAAAAAAGAGGCCAAAACTTGTCTTGGTCGTCATAATGACACACAAACACATACATAGCACTACGTAGATATTAGACACGCGTTATAACTTATGGAACTCGATTCAAACTTACGGAGGCCGAGTTACCAGCCCGTAGGCAAAACTGACCAACAATTATGCAAAATGTCGAAAAAGAGGCCAAAACCCGCCTCGGCCGTCGGAACAACACGCGAACACGTGCATAGTACCGCGTAGGTATTCAGCACACGTTACAACTTACGGGATACGATTCCAACTTACAGAGGCCGAGTTATCAGCCCGTAGTCAAAACTGACTAACACATAGGCAAAAAGTCGAAAAAGAGGCCAAAACCACGTCGGTCGTCGTAACAACACGTAAACACATACATAGCACCGCGTAGGTACTAGGCACACGTTACAACTTACGGGACTAATTTCCGACTTACGGAGGCCGAGTTATCAGTCCGTAGGCAAAACTCGCCAACACTTAGGCAAAAAGTCAAAAAAGAGGCCAAAACCCGTCACGACCGTCACAGCAACACACAAACACATACATAGCACAATGTAGATATTAGGCACGCATTACAATATATGTTACTCAATTTCGACTTACGGAGGCCAAGTTATTAGCCCGTAGGCAAAACTGACCAACACTTAGGTAAAAAGTTAAAAAGTGGCTAAAACTCCGCCTACTACTAGTTGTAATTATTACACGAAAACACATGCATAGTACCGCATAGGTATTAGGCACACGTTAAAACTTACGGGACTCAATTCTAACTTACGTAGGCCGAGTAAATAGCCCGTAGGCAAAACTGACCAACACTTAGGTAAAAAATCAAAAAAGAGGCTAAAATCCGCCTCGAACGTCGTAATGTCACGCAAACTCGTACATAGTACCGCGTAGGTATTAGGCATGCGTTACAACTTACGGAACTTGATTCTGACTTATGGAGGCCAAGTTATCAGCCCGTAGGCAAAACTGACCAACACTTAGGTAAAAAGTCGAAAAAGACGCCAAAACCCACCTCGGCCGTCGTAACAACACGCAAATACATACATAGCACTGCATGGGTATTAGGCACGCGTTATAACTTACGGGACTCAATTCTGACTTACGGAGGCCGAGTTATCAGTCCGTAAGCAAAACTGAACAACATTTAGGTAAAAAGTCAAAAAAGAGGCCAAAACCTACGCAAACACATACATAGCACCGTGTAGGTATTAGGCACTCGTTACAACTTACGGAACTCAATTCCGACTTACGGAGGCCGAGTAATCAGCCCGTAGGCAAATCTAACCTACATATAGGTCAAAAGTCGAAAAAGAGGCCAAAACCCGCCTCGGCCGTCGTAACAACACACAAACACGTGCATAGTACCGCGTAGGTATTAGGCTTGCGTTACAACTTACGGGACTCAATTCTAACTTACGGAGGCCGAGTTATCAGCCTATAACCAAAACTGACCAATAATTAGGCAAAAAGTCGAAAAAGAGGCCAAAACCCGCCTCGGCCGTCGTAACAACACGCAAACACATATATAGCACCGCGTAGGTATTAGGCGTGTGTTACAACTTACGGGACCCGATTCAGACTTACGGAGGCCGAGTTATCAGCCCGTAGGCAAAACTGACCAACACTTAGGTAAAAAGTTAAAAAAGAGGCCAAAACCCGCCTCGGCCGTTGTAACGACACGAAAACACATGCATAGTACCGCGTAGGTATTAGGCACGCGTTAAAACTTACGGGACTCGATTCCAAATTACGGAGGCCGAGTTATCAGCCCGTAGGCAAAACTGACCAACACTTAGGTAAAAAGTCAAAAAAGAGGCCAAAACCCGCCTCGGCCGTCGTAACGACACGCAAACACGCATATATATCACCGTAGGTATTAGGCACGCTACATTACTTACGGAATCGGATTCTCGATTCTGAGACCGAAAGTTATCAACTCGTAGGCAAAACCGATTAACACTTAGTAAAAGTCAAAAAAGAGGCCAAAACCCGCCTCAGCCATCGTAACGATACGCAAACACATACATAGCACCGCGTAGGTATTATGCATGCATTACAACTTACGGTATCCAATTTTGACATACGGAGGCCATTGTCAGCCCGTAGGCAAAACTGACCAACACTTAGGCAAAAAGTCGAAAAAGAGGCCAAAATCCACCTCGGCCGTCGTAACAACACGCAAATACACACATAGCAAGTCATGGATATTAGGCATGCGCTATAACTTATGGGACTCAATTCTGACTTACGGAGGCTGAGTTATCAGCCCGTAAGCAAAACTGAACAACATTTAGGTAAAAAGTCAAAAAAGAGGCCAAAACCCGCCTCGACCGTCGTAACGACACGCAAACACATACATAGCACCGCGTAGGTATTAGACACTCGTTACAACTTACGGGACTCGATTCTGACTTACGGAGGCCGAGTTATCAGCCCGTAGGCAAAACTCGACAACACTTAGGCAGAAAGTCGAAAAAGAGGCCAAAACCCGCCTCGACCGTCGTAACAACACGCACACACATACATAGCACAACATCGGTATTAGGCACGTGTTATAACTTACGGGACTCAATTCTAACTTACGGAGGCCAAGTTATCAGCCCGTAGGTAAAACTGACCAACACTTAGGCAAGAAGTCAAAAAAGAGGCCAAAACCCGCCTCGGCAGTCGTAAAGACACGCAAACATGAACATAGCACCGTGTAGGTATTAGGCACGTGTTAGAACTTACATGACTCAATTCCGACTTACAGAGGCCGAGTTATCAGCCCGTAGGCAAAACTGACCAACACTTAAGCAAAATGTCAAAAAGGCCAAAACCCGCCTCGGTGTCAGTAACAACAAGCAAACAAACGCGTGCATAGTACCGCTGTGGGTATTAGGCACGCACGTTATAACTTACGGACTCGATTTTGACATACGGAGGTCGAGAAGTTATCGGCCGTGAGGGCAAAACCGAACAATACTTAGGCAAAAGTCAAAAAAGAGGCCAAAACATGCCTCGACCGTCGTAACGACACGCAAACACATGCATAGCACCGTGCATATATTAGGCATGTGCTATAACTTACGGGACTCGATTTCGACATACGTAGGACAAGTTGTCTGCCCGTAGGCAAAGTTGACCAACACTTAGGTAAAAAGTTAAAAAAAGGCCAAAACACGCCTCGGCCATTGTAATGACATAAAAACACATGCATAGCACCGCGTAGGTATTAAGCACGCATTATAACTTACCTGACTCAATTCTGACTTACGGAGGTCGAGTTATCAGTTCGTAGGCAAAACTGACCAACACTTAGGGAAAAAGTCAAAAAAGAAGTCAAAACCCACCTCGGCCGTGGTAATGACACGCAAACATGTACATAGCACCGTGCACACGTGTTACACCTTACGAGACTCGATTCTGACTTACGAAGGCCGAGTTATCAGCCCGTAGGCAAAACTGACCAACACTTAGGAAAAAAATTGAAAAAGAGGCCAAAACTCGCCTCGGCTGTTGTAACGATACGGAAACTAGTATCTAGCACCACGTAGGTATTAGGCACGCGTTACAACTTATGGGACTCGATTTTGACTTACGGAGGCCGAGTTATCAGCCCGTAGACAAAACTAACCAACACTTAGGTAAACAGTCAAAAAAGAGGCCAAAACCCGTCTCGGCCGTCGTAACGATACGCTAATACATACATAGCACCGCGTAGGTATTAGGCATACGTTACAACTTACGAGACTCGATTCCGACATACGGAGGCCGAGTTATCAGCCCGTAGGCAAAACTGACCAAAACATAGGTAAAAAGTCAAAAAAGAGGCCAAAAACCACCACGGCAGTTGTAACGACACGCAAACACATACATAGAACTGCGTGGGTATTAGGCATGTGTTACAACTTATGGGTCTTGATTCTGACTTACGGAGGCCGAGTTATCAACCCGTAGGCAAAACTGAACAACACTTAGGCTAAAAGTCGAACAAGAGGCCAAAACCAGCCTCGATCGTCGGAACGATATGCAAATACGTACATAGCAACACGTAGGTATTAGGCACGCGTTACAACTTAAGGGTCTCGATTCTGACATACGGAGGCCGAGCTATCAACTTGTAGGCAAAACTGACCAACTCTTAGGCAAAAAGAGGCCAAAACTCACCTCGGCCGTCATAACAACACGCAAATACATACATAACACTGCATGGGTATTAGGCATGCGTAATAACTTACAGGACTCAATTCTGACTTACGAAGGCCGTGTTATCAGCCCGTAAGCAAAACAAAACAACATTTAGGTAAAAGTCAAAAGAGGCTAAAACCCGCCTCGGTTGCGTAGAATAACACGCAAAGACATACATAGCACCACAGTGTGGGTATTAGGCACTCATTACAAGTTACGAGACTCGATTCCGACTTACTTACGGCGAAGTTATCGGCCAGTAGGCAAAACGCCAACACTTAAGCAAAGAGTCGAAAAAGAGGCTAAAACCCGCCTCGACCGTCGTAACAACACGCACACACATACATAGCACAACGTAGGTATTAGGCACGTGTTACAACTTACGAGACTCAATTCTAGCTTATGGAGGCCGAGTTATCAGCCCGTAGGTAAAACTGACCAACATTTAGGCAAGAAGTCAAAAAAGAGGCTAAAAACCGCCTCGGCAGTTGTAAAGACACGCAAATATGAACATAGCACCGTGTAGGTATTAGGCACGTGTTAGAACTTACGGGGCTCGATTCCGACTTATAGAGGCCGAGTTATCAACCTGTAGGAAAAACTGACCAACACTTAGGCAAAATGTCGAAAAAGAGGCCAAAACCCGCCTCGGCCGTCGTAACAACAAGCAAACACGTGCATAGTACCGCGTAGGTATTAGGCACGCGTTACAACTTACGGGACTCGATTCCGACAAACGGAGGCCGAGTTATCAGCCCGTACGCAAAACTGAACAACACTTAAGCAAAAAGTCGAAAAAGAGGCCAAAACCCACCTCGGCCGTCGTAACAACATGCTAACACATACATAGCACCGCGTGGGTATTAGGCACGCGTTATAACTTAGGAGACTCAATTCTGACTTACGGAGGCCGAGTTATCAACCCGTAGGGAAAACTGCACAATACTTAGGCAAAAAGTAAAAAAAGAGGCCAAAACATGCCTCGGCCGTCGTAATGACACGCAAACACATACATAGCACCGCGCATGTATTAGGCATGTGCTACAACTTACGGGACTCAATTTCCACATACGTGAGGCTGTTTGTCGGCCAGTGAGGCAAAATCGACCAACACTTAGGTAAAAAGATAAAAAAGAGGCCAAAACCAGACTCGGCCATTGTAATGACATGCAAACGCATGCATAGCACCGCGTAGGTATTAGGCATGTGTTATAACTTACGAGACTCAATTCTGACTTACGGAGGCCGAGTTATCAGTTCGTAAGATAAACTGACCAGCACTTAGGGAAAAAGTCAAAAAAGAAACCAAAACCCATCTCGGCCGACGTAATGACACGCAAACACGTACATAGCACTGCGCATGTATTAGGCACGTTTTACAACTTACAGGACTCGATTCAGACTTACGGAGGCCGAGTTATCAGCCCGTAGACAAAACTGACCAACACTTAGCCAAAAAAATTGAAAAAGAGGCAAAAACTCGCCTCGGCCGTTGAAACGATACGGAAACTCGTATATAGCACCACGTAGGTATTAGGCACGCGTTATAACTTACGGGGCTCGATTTTGACTTACGGAGGCCGAGTTATAAGCCCGTAGATAAAACTAACCAACACTTAGGTAAAAAGTTAAAAAAGAGGCCAAAACCCGCCTCGGCCGTCGTAACGATGCGCTAACACATACATAGCACCGCGTAGGTATTATGCATATGTTACAACTTACGGGACTCGATTCTGACATACAGAGCCTGAGTTATCAGCCCGTAGGCAAAACTGACCAACACTTAGGCAAAAAGTCAAAAAAGAGGCAAAAAAAAAACCTCGGCAGTCGTAACGACACGCAAACACATACATAGAACCACGTGGGTATTAGGCATGTGTTATAACTTATGGGTCTGGAATCTAACTTATGGAGGCCGAGTTATCAACCCGTAGGCAAAACTGAACAACACTTAGGCTTAAAGTCGAACAAGAGGCCAAAACCAGCCTCGACCGTCGAAACGATATGCAAATACGTATATAGCAACACGTAGGTATTAGGCACGCGTTACAACTTAAGGGTCTCGATTTCGACATACGGAGGTCGAGCTATCAACCTGTAGGCAAAACTGACCAACTCTTAGGCAAAAAGAGGCCAAAACTCACCTCGGCCGTCGTAACAAGACGCAAATACATACATAACACTGCATGTGTATTAGGCATGCGTTATAACTTACAAGACTCAATTCTGACTTACGAAGGTAGAAAGTTATCGACCAGTAAGCAAAACAAAACAACATTTAGGTAAAAAAGTCAAAAAGAGGCTAAAACCCGCCTCGTACCGTCAGTAATAACACGCAAAGACATACATAGCACCGCGTAGGTATTAGGCACTCGTTACAAGTTACGAGACTCGATTCCGACTTACGGAGGCCGAGTTATCAGCCCGTAGGCAAAACTCGCCAACACTTAAGCAAAGAGTCAAAAAAGAGGCCAAAACCCGCCTCGACCGTCGTAACAACACGGACACACATACATAGCACAACGTAGGTATTAGGCACATGTTACAACTTACGGGACTCAATTCTAGCTTATGGAGGCTAAGTTATCAGCCCGTAGGTAAAACTGACCAACATTTAGGCAAGAAGTCAAAAAAGAGGCCAAAAACTGCCTCGGCAGTCATAAAGACACGCTAATATGAACATAGCACCATGTAGGTATTAGGCACGTGTTAGAACTTACGGGGCTCGATTCCGACTTATAGAGGCCGAGTTATCAACCCGTAGGCTAAACTGACTAACACTTAGGCAAAATGTCGAAAAAGAGGCCAAAACCCGCCTCGGCCATCGTAACAACAAGCAAACACGTGCATAGTACCGCGTAGGTATTAGGCACGCATTACAACTTACGGGACTCGATTCTAACAAACGGAGGCCGAGTTATCAGCCCGTGCGCAAAACTGAACAACACTTAAGCAAAAAGCCGAAAAAGAGGCCAAAACCCACCTTGGCCGTCGTAACAACATGCTAACACATACATAGCACCACATGGGTATTAGGCACGCATTATAACTTAGTAGACTCAATTCTAACTTACGGAGGCCGAGTTATCAACCCGTAGGGAAAACTGCACAATACTTAGGCAAAAAGCAAAAAAAAGAGGCCAAAACATGCCTCGGCCGTCGTAATGACACACAAACACATACACAGCACCGCACATGTATTAGGCATGTGCTACAACTTACGGGACTCGATTTCCACATACGTAGGCCAAGTTGTCAGACCGTAGGCAAAATTGACCAACACTTAGGTAAAAAGATAAAAAAGAGGCCAAAACCCGACTCGACCATTGTAATGACATGCAAACGCATGCATAGCACCGCGTAGGTATTAGGCACGTGTTATAACTTAGGAGACTCAATTCTGACTTATGGAGGCCGAGTTATCAGTTCGTAAGATAAACTGACCAGCACTTAGGGAAAAAGTCAAAAAAGAAGCCAAAACCCATCTCGGCCGTCGTAATGACACGCAAACACGTACATAGCACTGCGCAGGTATTAGGCACGTGTTACAACTTATAGGACTCGATTCAGACTTACGGAGGCCGAGTTATCAGCCCGTAGACAAAACTGACCAACACTTAGGCAAAAAAATAAAAAAGAGGCCAAAACTCGCCTCGGCCGTTGAAACGATACGGAAACTCGTATATAGCACCACGTAGGTATTAGGCACGCGTTATAACTTACGGGACTCGATTTCGACTTACGGAGGCCGAGTTATCAGCCCGTAGATAAAACTAACCAACACTTAGGTAAAAAGTTAAAAAAGAGGCCAAAACCCGCCTCGGCCGTCGTAACGATACGCTAACACATACATAGAACCGCGTAGGTATTAGGCATATATTATAACTTACGGGACTCGATTCCGACATACAGAGCCCGAGTTATCAGCCCGTAGGCAAAACTGACCAACACTTAGGCAAAAAGTCAAAAAAGAGGCAAAAAAAAACCTCGGCAGTCGTAACGACACGCAAACACATACATAGAACTGCGTGGGTATAAGGCATGTGTTACAACTTATGGGTCTTGATTCTGACTTACGGAGGCCGAGTTATCAGCCCGTAGGCAAAACTGAACAACACTTAGGCAAAAAGTCGAACAAGAGGCCAAAACTAGCCTCGACCGTCGTAACGATATGCAAACACGTACATAGCACCACGTAGGTATTAGGCACGCATTACAACTTAAGGGACTCGATTCCGACATACGGAGGCCGAGCTATCAGCCTGTAGGCAAAACTCACCAACACTTAGGCAAAAAGTCGAAAAAGAGGCCAAAACCAGCCTTGGCCGTCATAACGACGCGCAAACACATGCATGGCACCGCGTAGGTATTTGGCATGCGGTATAACTTACGGGACTCGATTCTGATATACGAAGGCCGAGTTATCAGCCCGTAGGTAAAACTGACCAATACTTAGGGAAAAAGTCAAAAAACAAGCCAGAACCGCCTCGACCCTCATAATGACATGCAAACACGTACATAACACTGCGTCGGTATTAGACACGGATTACAACTTATGGGACTCGATTCTGACATACGGATGCCGAGTTATCAGCGCGTAGGTAAAATTGACCAACACTCAAGCAAAAAGTCGAAAAGGAGTCCAAAACCCACCTCGATTGTCGTAATAACACGCAAATATATACATAGCGCTGCATAGGTATTAGGCATGCGTTACAACTTATGGAACTCGATTCTGACTTACGGAGGCCGAGTTATCAGCGTGTAGGCAAAATTGACCACCACTTAAGCAAAAAGTCTAAAAAGGGGCCAAAACAAGCCTCGGCTATCGTAACAACACACAAACACGTACATAGCATCGCATAGGAATTAGGCATGCGTTATAACTTATGAGACTCGATTCCGACTTACGGAGGCCGAATTATCAGCCCGTAGGCAAAACTAACCAACACTTAGGCAAAAAGTCGAAAAAGAGGCCAAAACTAGCCTCGGCTATTCTAACGACACACAAACACATACATAGCATCGCATAGGTATTAGGCACGCATTACAACTTACGGGAGTCGATTTTGACTTACGGGGGCCGAGTTATCAGCCCGTAGGCAAAACTGACCAACACTTAGGCAAAAAGTCAAAAAAGAGGCCAAAACTCGCCTCGACCGTTGTAACGATAGTAAAGTCTTACATAGCACCGTAGGTATTAGGCATGCGTTATAACTTACGGACTCGATTCAATTACGGAGGCCGAGTTATCACCGTAAACAAACCCGACCAACACTTAGCTAAAAAGTCAAAAAGAGGCCAAAACCCCTCGGTACCGCCAAAAACGACACGCAAACACTTACATAGAACCACGTGGGTATTACATATGCGTTATAACTTACGGGACTTGATTCCGACTTTCACGAAGACCGAAGTTATCGGCCGTAGTAGCAAACCGACCAACAACACTTAGGTAAAATGTTAAAAAGAGGCAAAAACCCGCTTACCATCATAACGATACGCAAACACATACATAGCAATCGCTGCGTTGGTATTAGGCATACATTACAACTTACGGACTTAATTTCGACATACGGAGGCCGAAAGTTATCGACCAGTAAAGGCAAAACCCGACCAACACTTGTGCAAAAAGTCAAAAAAGGCCAAAACCAACCTCGGTACCGTCGTAAATTATTAATGCAAAGACATACATAGCACTACATGGGTATTAAGCACGCGTTATAACTTACGGGACTCAATTTTGACTTACGGATGCCGAGTTATCAGCTCGTAAGCAAAACTGAACCACATTTAGGTAAAAAGTCAAAAAATAGGCTAAAACATTCCTCGGCCGTCGTAACGACATCAAAACACATACATAGTACCGCGTATGTATTTGGCATGCGTTACAACTTACGACTTCGATTCGACATACGAGACCGAAAGCATAGCAGATGCAAAATTGACCAACACTTAGGTAAAAAGTTAAAAAAGAGGCAAAAACCCGCATCAGCCATTGTAATGACACACAAATACATGCATAGCACCGCGTAGGTATTAGACACGTGTTATAACTTACGGGACTCATTTCCGACTTACGGAGGCCGAGTTATCAGCCCGTAGGCAAAACTGACCAACATTTGGGGAAAAGTCAAAAAAAAGGCAAAATCCACCTCGGCCGTTGTAATGATACGGAAACTCGTACATAGCACCGCGTAGGTATTAAGCAAGCGTTACATCTTACGGGACTCGATTCCAATTTACAGAGGCCGAGTTATCAGCCCGTAGGCAAAAGTAACTAACACTTAGGTAAAAAGTCAAAAAAGAAGCCAAAACCCGCCTCGGCCATCGTAATGATACAAAAACACATACATAGCACCGCGTAGGTATTAGGCATGCGTAACAACTTACCGGATTCGATTCCGACATACAGAGGCCGAGTTATCAGTCCGTAGGCAAAACTGACCAACACTTAGGCAAAAAGTCAAAAAAGAGGCCAAAACCAACCTCGACCGTCGTAACAACATGCAAAGACATACATAGTACTGCATGGGTATTAGGCACGCGTTATAACTTACGGGACTCAATTCTGACTTACGGAGACCGAGTTATCAGCCCGTAAGCAAAACTGAACAACATTTAGGTAAAAAGTCAAAAAAGAGGCCAAAACATGCCTCGACCGTCGTAACGACATAAAAACATATACATAGTACTGCTTATGTATTAGGCATGTGTTACAACTTACGGGACATGATTCTGACATACGTAGACTGAGTTATTAGTCCGTATTCAAAATTGACCAACACTTAGGTAAAAAGTTAAAAAAGATGACAAAACCCGCATCGGCCATTGTCACGACACGCAAATACATGCATAACACTTAGGTATTAGGCACCATGTAGATATTAGGCACGCGTTACAACTTACGGGACTCGATTCCGACTTACGGAGGCCGAGTTATCAGCCCGTAGGTAAAACTGACCAACACTTAGGCAAGAAGTCAAAAAAGAGGCCAAAACCCGCCTCGGCAGTAGTAAAGACACACAAACATGAACATAGTACCGTGTAGGTATTAGGTACATGTTAGAACTTACGGGACTCGATTCTGACTTACAGAGGCCGAGTTATCAGCCCGTAGGCAAAACTGACCAACACTTTGGCAAAGTGTCGAAAAAGAGGCCAAAACCGCCTCGGCCGTCGTAACAACATGCAAACATGTGTATAGTACCGCGTAGGTATTAGGCACATGATACAAATTTCGGGACTTGTTTCCAACTTACGGAGGCCGAGTTCTCAGCCCGTAGCCAAAACTGACCAACACTTAGGCAAAAAGTCAAAAAAGAGGCCGAAACCCACCTCGACCGTCGTCACAACACGTAAACACATACATAGCACCGCCAGAGGTATTAGCACACATCGCTATAACTTACGGACTAATTTACGACTTACACGAGGTCGAGTTATCGGTCCAGTAGCTAAACCCCGCCTCTACCGTCAGAATTTATTATTACACGCAAACACGCACATATCACCGTGTAGGTATTAGACTCGCGTTACTACTTACGGGACTCGATTCTAATTTACAGAGACCGAGTTATCAGCTCGTAGGCAAAACTGACCAACACTTAGGTAAAAAGTCAAAAAAGAGGCCAAAACCCGCCTCAGCCATCGTAACGATACGCAAACACATACATAGTACCGCGTAGGTATTATGCATGCATTACAACTTACGGTATCCAATTTTGACGTACGGAGGCCGTTATCAGCCCATAGGCAAAACTGACCAACACTTAGGCAAAAAATCGAAAAAGAGGCCAAAATCCACCTCGGCCGTCGTAACAAAATGCAAATACATACATTGCACGGCATGGATATTAGGCATGCGCTATAACTTACAGGACTCAATTCTGACTTACGGAGGCTGATTTATCCGCCCGTAAGCAAAACTGAACAATATTTAGGTAAAAAGTCAAAAAAGAGGCCAAAACCCGCCTCGGCCGTCATAATGACACGCAAACACATACATAGCACCGCGTAGGTATTAGACACTCATTACAACTTACGGGACTCGATTCTGACTTACGGAGGCCGAGTTATCAGCCCGTAGGCAAAACTCGACAACACTTAGGTAGAAAGTCGAAAAAGAGGCCAAAACCCGCCTCGACCGTCGTAATAACACGCACACACATACATAGCACAGCATCGGTATTAGGCACGTGTTATAATTTACGGGACTCAATTCTAACTTACGGAGGCGAAGTT
The DNA here is from genome assembly GCA_020205615.1 of Panax quinquefolius. Lineage (NCBI taxonomy): Eukaryota > Viridiplantae > Streptophyta > Magnoliopsida > Apiales > Araliaceae > Panax > Panax quinquefolius. The sequence goes on from CM035170.1 coordinate 46,026,154, forward strand.
ATCAGCACGTAGGTAAAACTGACCAACACTTAGGCAAGAAGTCAAAAAAGAGGCCAAAACCCGCCTCGGCAGTCGTAAAGACATGCAAACATGAACATAGCACCGTGTAGGTATTAGGCACATGTTAGAACTTACATGACTCGATTCTGACTTACAGAGGCCGAGTTATCAACCCGTAGGCAAAACTAACCAACACTTAAGTAAATGTCAAAAAAAGGCCAAAACCCGCCTCGGCCATCGTAACAACAAGCAAACACGTGCATAGTACCGCGTAGGTATTAGGCACGCGTTACAACGTACGGGACTCGATTTTGACATACGGAGGCCGAGTTATCAGCCCGTAGGCAAAACTGAGCAATACTTTGGCAAAAAGTCAAAAAAGAGGCCAAAACATGCCTCGACCGTCATAACGACACGCAAACACATGCATAACACCGTGCATGCATTAGGCATGTGCTACAACTTACGGGACTCGATTCCGACATACGTAGGACAAGTTGTCAACCCGTAGGCAAAATTGACCAACACTTAGGTAAAAAGTTAAAAAAAGGCCAAAACACGTCTCGCCCATTGTAATGACATAAAAACACATTCATAGCACGCATTATAACTTACCTGACTTAATTCCAACTTACGGAGGCCGAGTTATCAGTTCGTAGGCAAAACTGACCAACACTTAGGGAAAAAGTCAAAAAAAGAAGCCAAAATCCACCTCAGCCGTCGTAATGACACGCAAACATGAATATAGCACCGCGCAGATATTAGGCACGTGTTACACCTTACGGGACTCAATTCTGACTTACGAAGGCCGAGTTATCAGCCCGTAAGCAAAACTGACCAACACTTAGGCAAAAAATCGAAAAAGAGGCCAAACTAACCTCGACCGTTGTAACGATACGGAAACTAGTATATAGCACCACATAGGTATTAGGCATGCGTTACAACTTATGGGACTCGATTCTGACTTACGGAGGCCAAGTTATCAGCCCGTAGACAAAACTAACCAACACTTAGGTAAAAAGTCAAAAAAGATGCCAAAACCCGCCTCGGCCGTCGTAACGATACGCTAATACATACATAGCACCGCATAGGTATTAGGCATACGTTACAACTTACGAGACTTGATTCCGACATACGGAGGCCGAGTTATCAGCCCGTAGGCAAAACTGACCAACACTTAGGCAAAAAGTCAAAAAAGAGGCAAAAAAAAACCTCGGCAGTCGTAACGACACGCAAACACATACGTAGAACCGCGTGGGTATTAGGCATGTGTTACAACTTATGGGTCTTGATTCTGACTTACGGAGGCCGAGTTATCAGCCCGTAGGCAAAACTGAACAACACTTGGGCAAAAAGTCGAACAAGAGGCCAAAACCAGCCTCGACAGTCATAACGATATGTAAACACGTACATAGCACCGCGTAGGTATTAGGCACGCATTACAACTTAAGGGACTCGATTCCGACAAACGGAGGCCGAGCTATCAGCCTGTAGGTAAAACCCACCTCGGCTGTCGTAATAACACGCAAACATATACATAGCGCTGCATAGGTATTAGGCACGCGTTACAACTTATGGGACTCGATTATGACTTACGGAGGCCGAGTTATCAGCGTGTAGGCAAAATTGACCAACACTTAAGCAAAAAGTCTAAAAAGGGGCCAAAACAAGCTTCGGCTATCGTAACAACACGCAAACACGGACATAGCATCGCGTAGGTATTAGGCATGCGTTATAACTTATGAGACTCGATTCCGACTTACGGAGGCTGAGTTATCAGCCCGTAGGTAAAACTGACCAACACTTAGGCAAAAAGTAGAAAAAGAGGCCAAAACTAGCCTCGACTATTGTAATGACACGCAAACACATACATAGCATCGCGTAGGTATTAGGCACGCATTACAACTTACGGGACTCGATTTTGACTTACCGGGGCCGAGTTATTAGTCCGTAGGCAAAACTGACCAACAGTTAGGGAAAAAGTCAAAAAAGAGGCCAAAACTCGCCTCGACCGTTGTAACGATAGGCAAAGTCTTACATAGCACCGTGTAGGTATTAGGCATGCGTTACAACTTACGGGACTCGATTCCGACTTACGGAGGCCGAGTTATCAGCCGTAGGCAAAAGTGACCAACACTTAGCTAAAAAGTCAAAAAAGAGGCCAAAACCCGCCTCAGCTGTCAAAACGATACGCAAACACATACATAGAACCACGTAGGTATTAGGCATGCGTTACAACTTACGGGACTTGATTCCAACCTCGGCCGTCGTAACAACACGCAAAGACATACATAGCACTACATGGGTATTAAGCACGCGTTATAACTTACGGGACTCAATTTTGACTTACGGAGGCCGAGTTATCAGCCCATAAGCAAAACTGAACCACATTTAGGTAAAAAGTCAAAAAAGAGGCCAAAACATTCCTTGGCCGTCGTAACGACATAAAAACACATACATAGTACCGCGTATGTATTAGGCATGCGTTACAACTTACGGGACTTGATTCTGACATACGTAGACTGAGTTATTAGCCCGTATGCAAAATTAACCAACACTTAGGTAAAAAGTTAAAAAAGAGGCCAAAACCCGCATCAGCCATTGTAATGACACGCAAATACATGCATAGTACCGCGTAGGTATTGAACCACGTTACATACTTCTTACGGGACTCATTTAAAACTTACGAGGTCGAAAGTTATCGACCAGTAAAGCAAAACCCACCAACATTTGGGGAAAAGTCAAAAAAGGCCAAAATCCACCTCGGTAGTTGTAATGATAATGAAAACTTCGTACATAGCACCGCCAGTAGGTATTAAGAAAGCGTTATACTTACGGACTCGATTCCAATTTACGAGGTCGAAAGTTATCGTACCGTGAGGCAAAAGTAACTAACACTTAGGTAAAAAGTCAAAAAAGAAAGCCAAAACCCGCCTCGGCCATCGTAATGATACGAAAAAACATACATAGCACTGCGTAGGTATTAGGCATGCGTAACAACTTACGGGACTCGATTCCGACATACGGAGGCCGAGTTATCAATCCGTAGGCAAAATTAACCAACACTTAGGCAAAAAGTCAAAAAAGAGGCCAAAACCAACCTCGGCCGTCGTAACAACATGCAAAGACATACATAGCACTGCATGGGTATTAGGCACGCGTTATAACTTACGGGACTCAATTCTGACTTATGGAGACCGAGTTATCAGCCCGTAAGCAAAACTGAACAACATTATGTAAAAAGTCAAAAAAGAGGCCAAAACATGCCTCGACCGTCGTAACGACATAAAAACATATACATAGTACTGCTTATGTATTAGGCATGTGTTACAACTTACGGGACATGATTCTGACATACGTAGACCGAGTTATTAGTCCGGAATCAAAATTGAGCAACACTTAGGTAAAAAGTTAAAAAAGAGGCCAAAACCCGCATCGGCCATTGTCACGACACGCAAATACATGCATAGCACTTAGGTATTAGGCACCATGTAGATATTAGGCACGCGTTACAACTTACGGGACTCGATTCTGACCTACGGAGGCCGAGTTATCAGCCCGTAGGTAAAACTGACCAACACTTAGGCAAGAAGTCAAAAAAGATGCCAAAACCCGCCTCGGCAGTCGTAAAGACACACAAACATGAACATAGTATCGTGTAGGTATTAGGCACATGTTAGAACTTACGGGACTCAATTCCAACTTACAGAGGCCGAGTTATCAGCCCGTAGGCAAAACTGACCAACACTTTGGCAAAATGTCGAAAAAGAGGCCAAAACCGCCTCGGCCGTCGTAACAACACGCAAACATGTGTATAGTACCACATAGGTATTAGGCATATGTTACAACTTACGGGACTCGAATCCAACTTACGGATGCCGAGTTATCAGCCCGTAGCCAAAACTGACCAACACTTAGGCAAAAAGTCGAAAAAGAGGCCGAAACCCACCTTGGCCGTCGTCACAACACGTAAACACATACATAGTACCGCGTAGGTATTAGGCACACGTTACAACTTATGGGACTAATTTCTGACATACGAAGGCTGAGTTATCAGTCCGTAGGCAAAACTCGCCAACACTTAGGCAAAAAGTCAAAAAAGAGGCCAAAACCCGCCTCGACCGTCATAACAACACGCAAACACAAACATAGCACAATGTAGGTATTAAGCACGCGTTACAATATATGTTACTCGATTCTGACTTACGGAGGTCGAGTTATCAGCCCGTAGGCAAAACTGACCAACAATTAGGTAAAAAATTAAAAAAGAGGCCAAAACCCGCCTCGGCCGTTGTAATAACACGAAAACACATGCATAGTACTGCATAGGTATTAGGCACGCGTTAAAACTTACGGAACCCGATTCCAACTTATGGAGGCCGAGTTATCAGCCCGTAGGCAAAACTGACCAACACTTAGGTAAAAAGTCAAAAAAGAGGCCAAAACCCGCCTCGGCCGTCGTAACGACACGTAAACACGTACATATCACCGTGTAGGTATTAGGCACGCGTTACTACTTACGGGACTCGATTCTGATTTACGGAGGCCGAGTTATCAGCTCGTAGGCAAAACTGACCAAAATTAGGCAAAAAGTCGAAAAAGAGTCCAAAACCCGCCTCAGCTATTATAATGAGACAGAAACTCGTGCATAGCACCGCGTAGGTATTAGGCACGCGTTACAACTTACGAAACTCAATTCCGACTTACGGAGGCCGAGTTATCAGCCCGTAGGCAAAACTGACCAACACTTAGTTAAAATGTCAAAAAAGAGGCCAAAACCCGCCTCAACCATCGTAACGATACGCAAACAAATACATAGCACCGCGTAGGTATTAGGTATTCATTACAACTTACGGGACTCGATTTCGACATACGGAGGCCGAGTTATCAGCCCGTAGGCAAAACTGACCAACACTTAGGCAAAAAGTCCAAAAAGAGGCCAAAACCCACCTCGGCGTCGTAACAACACGCAAAGACTTACATAGCACTGCATGGGTATTAGGCACGCGTTATAACTTACGGGACTCAATTCTGACTTACGGAGGCCGAGTTATCAGCCCGTAAACAAAACAGAACAACATTTAGGTAAAAAGTCGAAAAAGAGGGCAAAACATGACTCGGTCGTCGTAACAACATAAAAACACATACATAGTACCGCGTATGTATTAGGCATGCGTTACAACTTATGGGACTCGATTCTGACATACGTAGACCGAGTTATTAGCCCGTATGCAAAATTGACCAACACTTAGGTAAAAAGTTAAAAAAGAGGCCAAAACCCGCATCGACCATTGTAGGTATTAGGCACGCGTTACAACTTACGGGACTCAATTCCGATTTACGGAGGCCGAGTTATCAGCCCGTAGACAAAACTGACCAATATTTGGGGAAAAAGTCAAAAAAGAGGCCAAAACCCACCTCGGCCGTTGTAACGATACGAAAACTCGTACATAGCACCGCGTTGGTATTAGGCACGCGTTACAACTTACGGGACTCGATTCCGATTTACGGAGGCCGAGTTATCAGACCGTAGGTAAAACTAATTAACACTTAGGTAAAAAGTTAAAAAAGTAGCCAAAACCCACTTCGAACATCGTAACGATACGCAAACACATACATAGCACCGCATAGGTATTAGGCATGCGTTACAACTTATGGGACTCGATTCCGACATACGGAGGCCGAGTTATCAGCCCGTAGGCAAAACTGACCAACACTTAGGCAAAAAGTCAAAAAAGAGGCCAAAACCAGCCTCGGCCGTCATAAGGACACACAAACACGTACATAGCACCATGTAGGTATTAGGCAAGTGTTACAACTTGTGGAACTTGATTCTAATTTACGGAGGCCGACTTATCAGCCCGTAGGCAAAACTGACTAACACTTAGGCAAAAAGTTGAAAAGGAGGCCAAAACCCGCCTCGGCCTTCATAACGACACGCAAACACGTACATAGCACTGCGTAGGTATTAGGCATGCGTTACAACTTATGGGACTCAATTCTGACTTACATAGGACGAGTTATCAGCCCGTAGGCAAAACTGACCAACACTTAGGCAAAACGTCAAAAAAGAGGCCAAAACAGCCTCGGACATCGTAATAATCATGAAACATGTATATAGCACACCACAGGGTATTAGGCACGCATTACAACTTACGGGACTCGATTCTGACATACGGAGGCCAAGTTATCAGCCCGTAGACAAAACTGACCAATACTTAGGCAAAAAGTCAAAAAAGAGGCCAAAACCCGTCTCGACCGTCGTAATGACACACAAATGCATACATAGCATTGCGTAGGTATTAGATACGCTTTACAACTTACGGGACTTGATTCCAACTTACGGAGGCCGAGTTATCAGCCCGTAGGCAAAACTGACCAACACTTAGGCAAAAAGTAGAAAAAGAGCCCAAAATCAGCCTCGATCGTTCTAACGATACAAAAACTCGTACATAGCACCGCGTAGGTATTAGGCACGCGTTACAACTTACGGGACTCGATTCTGACTTACGGAGGACGAGTTATCAGCTCGTAGACAAAACTAACCAACACATAGGTAAAAAGTCAAAAAAGAAGCCAAAGCCCGCCTCGGCCATCGTAATGATACGCAAACACATACATAGCACCGCGTAGGTATTAGGCATACATTACAACTTACGGGACTCGATTCCGATGGACAGAGGCCGAGTTATCAGCCCGTAGGTAAAACTGACCAACAATTAGGCAAAAAGTCAAAAAAGAGGCCAAAACTCACCTCGGCTGTAGTAACGACACGCAAACACATATATAGCACCGCGTAGGTATTAGGCACGCGTTACAACTTACGGGACTCGATTCCGACTTACAGAGGCCGAGTTATCAGGCCGTAGGCAAAATTGACCAACACTTAGGCAAAAAGTCGAAAAAGATGCCAAAAACCCGTCTCGACCGTCGTAATGAGACGCAAACTAATACATAGCACCGCGTAGGAATTAGGCACGCGTTACAACTTACAGGACTCGATTCTGACTTACGGAGGCCGAGTTATCAGCCCATTGGCAAAACTGACCAACACTTAGGAAAAAAGTCAAAAAAGTGGCCAAAATTAGCCTCGGCCGTCGTAATGACACACAAATATGTACATAGCACCACGTAGGCATTAGGCACGCGTTACAACTTACGGAGGCCGAGTTATCATCCCGTAGGCAAAACTGACCAATACTTAGGCAAAAACTCAAAAAAGAGGTCAAAACCTGCCTCGGCTATCATAACGACACGCAAACACGTATATAGCACCGTGTAGTTATTAGACATGTGTTACAACTTATGGGACTCGATTTTGACTTATGGAGGCCGAGTTATTAGCCTGTAGGCAAAACTGACCAACATTTAGGCAAAAAGTCAAAAGAGGCCAAAACCCGCCTCGGCCGTTGTAACGATACTCAAAGAAGTACATAGCACCGCGTAGGTATTAGGCACGCGTTACAACTTATGGGACTCGATTCCGACTTATGGAGGCCGAGTTATCAGCTCGTAGGTAAAACTGAATAACACTTAGGCAAAAAGTCAAAAAAGAGCCCAAAACCCGTCTCAGTCATCGTAATGACACGTAAACAAATACATAGCACCATGTAGGTATTAGGCACGCGTTACAACTTACGAAACTCGATTCTGACTTACGGAGGCCGAGTTATTAGCCCGTAGGCAAAACAGACCAACACTTAGGCAAAAAGTTGAAAAAGAGGCCAAAACCATCCTCGGGCGTATTAAGGACACGCAAACATGTACATAGCACCACGTAGGTATTAGGCACGTGTTACAACTTGTGGGACTCTATTCATTTCTTGAGGTCGACTTATCGACCAGTAGTGCAAAAACCGACTAACACTTAGACAAAAAGTCAAAAAGAGGCCAAAACCCGCCTCGGTCTTCTTAGCGACTACACGAAAACACGTCGCACATAGCACCGCGTAGGTATTAGGCATGCGTTACAACATATGGGACTCGATTCCAACTTACATAGGCCAAGTTATCAGCCCGTAGGCAAAACTGACCAATACTTTGGCAAAAAGTCGAAAAAGAGTCCAAAACCTGCCTCGGCCATCGTAATAATGACACAAACTTGTATATATATAGCACAACAGAGGTATTAGGAACCCGTTATAACTTACGAATTCGTTTACGACATACGGAGGCTGTTATCGGCCAGTAGGCAAAATTGACCAATACTTAGGCAAAAAAGTTAAAAAAGAGGCCAAAACTCCCTTTCTCGATGATAATATAATGACACACAAACACATACATAGCACTACGTAGGTATTAGACACGCGTTACAACTTATGGAACTCGATTCCAACTTACAGAGGCCGAGTTACCAGCCCGTAGGTAAAACTGACCAACAATTATGCAAAATGTCAAAAAAGAGGCGAAAACCCGCCTCGGCCGTCGTAACAACACGCAAACACGTGCATAGTACCGCGTAGGTATTCAGCACGTGTTAGAACTTACGGGACGCGATTCCAACTTACAGAGGCCGAGTTATCAGCCCGTAGTCAAAACTGACTAACACTTAGGCAAAAAGTCGAAAAAGAGGCCAAAACCACCTCGGCCGTCGTAACAACACGTAAACACATACATAGCACCGCGTAGGTACTAGGCACACGTTACAACTTACGGGACTAATTTTCGACTTACGGAGGCCGAGTTATCAGTCCGTAGGCAAAACTCGCCAACACTTAGGCAAAAAGTCAAAAAAGAGGCCAAAACTCGTCTCGACCGTCGTAGCAACACGCAAACACATACATAGCTCAATGTAGATATTAGGCACGCATTACAATATATGTTACTCGATTCCAACTTACGGAGGCCGAGTTATTAGCCCGTAGGCAAAACTGACCAACACTTAGGTAAAAAGAGGCCAAAACCCGCCTCAGCCGTTGTAACGACATGAAAACACATGCATAGTACCGCATAGGTATTAGGCACACGTTAAAACTTACGGGACTCGATTCCAACTTACGTAGGCCGAGTTAATAGCCCGTAGGCAAAACTGACCAACACTTAGGTAAAAAATCAAAAAAGAGGCTAAAACCCGCCTCGGTCATCGTAATGTCACGCAAACTTGTACATAGTACGGCGTAGGTATTAGGCATGCATTACAACTTATGAAACTCGATTCTGACTTACGGAGGCCGAGTTATCAGCCCGTAGGCAAAACTGACCAACACTTAGGTAAAAAGTCGAAAAAGCGGCCAAAACCCGCCTCAGCCATCGTAACAAAACGCAAATACATACATAGTACTGCATAGGTATTAGGCACGCGTTATAACTTACGGGACTCAATTCTGACATTCGGAGGCCGAGTTATCAGTCCGTAAGCAAAACTGAACAACATTTAGGTAAAAAGTCAAAAAAGAGGCCAAAACCCGCCTCGGTCATCATAATGATACACAAACACATACATAGCACCGCGTAGGTATTAGGCACTCGTTACAACTTACGGGACTCAATTCTGACTTACGGAGGCCGTGTTATCAGCCCGTAGGCAAAACTGACCAACATATAGGTCAAAAGTCGAAAAAGAGGCCAAAACCCGCCTCGACCGTCGTAACAACACGCAAACACGTGCATAGTATCGCGTAGGTATTAGGCACGCGTTACAACTTACGGGACTCGATTCCAACTTACGGAGGCCGAGTTATCTGCCTGTAGCCAAAACTGATCAACACTTAGGCAAAAAGTTAAAAAAGAGGCCAAAACCCGCCTCGGCCGTCGTAACAACACACAAATACATATATAGCACCGCGTAGGTATTAGGCGTGTGTTACAACTTACGGGACCCGATTCAGACTTACGGAGGCCGAGTTATCAGCCCGTAGGCAAAACTGACCAATATTTGGGGAAAAAGTCAAAAAAGAGGCCAAAATTAGCATCGGCCATCGTAATGACACGAAAACACATGCATAGTACCGCGTAGATATTAGGCACGCGTTAAAACTTACGGGACTCGATTCCAAATTACGGAGGCCGAGTTATCAGCCCATAGGCAAAACTGACCAACACTTAGGTAAAAAGTCAAAAAAGAGGCCAAAACCCACCTCGGCCGTCGTAACGACACGCAAACAAGCACATATCACCGTGTAGGTATTAGGCACGCGTTACTACTTACGGGACTCAATTCTAATTTACGGAGACCGAGTTATCAGCTCGTAGGCAAAACTGACCAACACTTAGGTAAAAAGTCAAAAAAGAGGCCAAAACCCGCCTCAGCCATCGTAACGATACGCAAACACATACATAGCACCGCGTAGGTATTATGCATGCATTACAACTTACGGTATGCAATTTTGACATACGGAGGCCGTTATAAGCCCGTAGGTAAAACTGACCAACACTTAGGCAAAAAGTTGAAAAAGAGGCCAAAACCCACCTCGGCCGTCGTAACAACACGCAAATACATACATAGCACGGCATGGGTATTAGGCATGCGCTATAACTTACGGGACTCAATTCTGACTTACGGAGGCTGATTTATCCACCCGTAAGCAAAACTGAACAATATTTAGGTAAAAAGTCAAAAAAGAGGTCAAAACCCGCCTCGGCCGTCGTAACGACACGCAAACACATACATATCACCGCATAGGTATTAGACACTCGTTACAACTTACGGGAATCGATTCTGACTTACGGAGGCCGAGGTATCAGCCCGTAGGCAAAACTCGACAACACTTAGGCAGAAAGTAGAAAAAGAGGCCAAAACCCGCCTCGACCGTCGTAACAACACGCACACACATACATAGCATAGCATCGGTATTAGGCACGTGTTATAACTTACGGGACTATTCACGAATACGACACTACTCACAGAAAGACTAAATTTTTGTTTTTGTCCAAAATATCTATTATGGATACTAGCTTTGATTGTATCCATGTTTTGATCATTCTTGAATTTTACTCCACTATGATTATTATTGAGGTATTTTTGGATGTGAATAAATTGAATTACGAATCCTTAATCCTTAATCCTTGTCATTTTGTTTCACTAGATTCGTTTCTTTAAAAAAATATTTTTCATCATCCTCAGTCCTAAATGATGATGTTACTGAATATCTTTGGCCTGTAGTGCAAAGGTGGTTGATTTTATTATGAATATCTTTGGCCCATAGTGCAAAGATGTACAGGTGTTGAGATGAACATGACCGACTGATGAATATCTTTGGCCTGTAGTGCAAAGATGAATATTTGATTCAAGATGTATATTGATTGATGTTACAGGGATAAAATAATGATGATGGACTGTTAAATTCATAGATATTAGTAGATTTCATCCTCTACGTAACTATTCTATGAATTATTATTTTCCGCTGCGAATATTGATCTGAAATTTGTTGTCTATTGTATTCTATCAGATTTTTCTCAGTTGAGGACTAACGATATTTTTTTTTCTCTATATTATCTTAGTCATAATATTCTTTACTGGGCTAGTTGAGCTCACCCTTTTCCTTGTTGTTCCATTTTTCTTCTCAGGAGGCGAGAATGTAGCGAGTACGAGTCGGGGAATGGAATGATGGTTCTAGAGAGAGTTGTTTAGTAGTCCTCACCATTTTCATAAAATAATGTATCAATAATTATGATGAGGATTTATTTGGGTATTGATATTGTCTAGATGACAATATTTGTATTTTAAACTCACAGTTTTTTTTATGTTGTAATAATAAAGTTGTAGTTATTTCTGTACCATGTATTTGACAACTCAGAATGGGTGATGAATACCTATTTTGGGGGTGTCACACATACATAACACTGCATGGGTATTAGGCATGCGTTATAACTTACGGGACTCAATTCTGACTTACGAAGGTAAGAAGTTATCGGCCTCGTATGCAAAACAAAAAACAACATTTAGGTAAAAAGTCAAAAAGAGGCTAAAACTCGCCTCTACGTCGAACAACACGCAAAGACATACATAGCACCGCGTAGGTATTAGGCACTCGTTACAAGTTACGAGACTCGATTCCGACTTACGAAGGCCGAGTTATCAGCCCGTAGGCAAAACTCACCAACACTTAAGCAAAGAGTCGAAAAAGAGGCCAAAACACGCCTCGACCGTCATAACAACACGCACACACATACATAGCACAACGTAGGTATTAGGCAAAAAGTCAAAGAAGAGGCCAAAACTCGCCTCGGCCATCGTAACGACAAGCAAACACATACATATCATCGCGTAGGCAAAATTGACCAACACTTAGGTAAAAAGTTAAAAAAGTGGCCAAAACCCGCCTCGGCAATTGTAATGACATGCAAACGCATGCATAGCACCGCGTAGGTATTAGGCACGCGTTATAACTTACGAGACTCAATTCTGACTTACGGAGGTTGAGTTATCAGTTCGTAGGCAAAACTTACCAACACTTAGGGAAAAAGTCAAAAAAGAAGCCAAAACCCACCTCGACCATCGTAACGACACGCAAACACGTACATAGCACCGCGCAGGTATTAGGCACGTGTTACAACTTATGGGACTCGATTCTGACTTACGTAGGCCGAGTTATCAGCCCGTAGGCAAAACTGACCAACACTTAGGCAAAAAATCGAAAAAGAGGCCAAAACTCGCCTCGGCCGTTGAAACGATACGAAAACTCGTATATAGCACCACGTAGGTATTAGGCACGCGTTACAACTTACAGGACTCGATTTTGACTTACGGAGGCCGAGTTATCAGCCCGTAGATAAAACTAACCAACACTTAGGTAAAAAGTTAAAAAAGAGGCCAAAACCTGCCTCGACCGTCGTAACGATACGCTAACACATACATAGCACCGCGTAGGTATTAGGCATACATTACAACTTACGGGACTCGATTCCGACATACGGAGCCCGAGTTATCAGCCCGTAGGCAAAACTGACCAACACTTAGGCAAAAAGTCAAAAAAAGGCCAAAAAAAAACCTCGACAGTCGTAACGACACGCAAACACATACATAGAACCGCGTGAGTATTAGGCATGTGTTACAACTTATGGGTCTTGATTCTGACTTACGGAGGCCGAGTTATCAGCCCGTAGGCAAAACTGAACAACACTTAGGCAAAAAGTCGAACAAGAGGCCAAAACCAGCCTCGACCGTCGTAACGATATGCAAACACGTACATAGCACCGCGTAGGTATTAGGCACGCGTTACAACTTAAGGGACTCGATTCCGACATACGGAGGCTGAGCTATCAGCCTGTAAGTAAAACTGACCAACACTTAGGCAAAAAGTCGAAAAAGAGGCGAAAACCCGCCTTGGCCGTCGTAACGACGCGCAAACATATGCATAGCACCGCGTAGGTATTTGGCATACGTTACAACTTACGGGACTTGATTCTGATATACGAAGGCCGAGTTATCAGCCCGTAGGTAAAACTGACCAACACTTAGGGAAAAAGTCGAAAAAGAGGCCAAAACCGCCTCGACCCTCATAATGACATGCAAACACGTACATAACACTGCGTCGGTATTAGACACGCATTACAACTTATGGGACTCGATTCTGACATACGGATGCCGAGTTATCAGTGCGTAGGTAAAACTGACCAACACTCAAGCAAAAAGTCAAAAAAGAGTCCAAAACCCACCTCGGCTGTCGTAATAATACGCAAACATATACATAGCACTGCATAGGTATTAGGCACACGTTATAAATTATGGGACTCGATTCTGACTTACGGAGGCCGAGTTATCAGCGTGTAGGCAAAATTGACCAACACTTAAGCAAAAAGTCTAAAAAGGGGCCAAAACAAGCCTCGGCTATCGTAACAACACGCAAACACGTACGTAGCATCGCGTAGGTATTAGGCATGCATTATAACTTATGAGACTCGATTCTGACTTACGGATGCCGAGTTATCAGCCCGTAGGCAAAACTGACCAACACTTAGGCAAAAAGTCGAAAAAGAGGCCAAAACTAGCTTCGGCCGTTGTAATGACACGTAAACACATACATAGCATCACGTAGGTATTAGGCAAGCATTACAACTTACGGGACTCGATTCTGACTTACGGGGGTCGAGTTATCAGCCCGTAGGCAAAACTGACCAATATTTAGGCTCAAAGTCAAAAAAGAGGCCAAAACCTGCCTCGACTGTTGTAACGATAGGCAAACTCTTACATAGCACCGCGTAGGTATTAGGCATGCATTACAACTTACGAGACTCAATTCTGACTTACGGAGGCCGAGTTATCAGCCGTAAGGCAAAACTGACCAACACTTAGCAAAAAAGTCAAAAAAGAGGCCAAAACCCACCTCGGCCGTCAAAACGATACGCAAACACATACATAGAACCACGTAGGTATTAGGCATGCGTTACAACTTACGGGACTTGATTCCGATATACGAAGGCCGAGTTATCAACCCGTAGGCATAACTGACCAACACTTGGGCAAAAAGTCGAAAAATAGGCCAAAACCCACCTCTGCTGTCGTAACGATACACAAACACTTACATAGCACCGCGTGGGTATTAGGCACGCGCTACAACTTACGGGACTTGATTTTAACTTACGAAGGTTGAGTTATCTGCTCGTAGGCAAAACTCGCCAACACTTAGGCAAAAAGTCGATAAAAGAGGCCAAAACCCGCCTTGACTGTCGTAACAACACGCAAACACATACATAGCACAACGTAGGTATTAGGAATACGTTACAACTTACGGGACTCGATTCCAACTTACGGAGGCCGAGTTATAAGCCCGTAGGTAAAACTGACCAACACTTAGGCAAGAAGTCAAAAAAGAGGCCAAAATTTGCCTCGACAGTCGTAAAGACACGCAAACACAAATATAGCACCGCGTAGGTATTTGGCACGTGTTACAACTTACGGGACTCGATTCCTACTTACAGAGGCCGAGTTATCAGCCCATAGGCAAAACTGACCAACACTAGGCAAAAAGTCAAAAAAGAGGCCAAAACTCGCCTCGACCGTCATAAGGACACGCAAACAGATACATAGCACCACGTAGGAATTAGGCACGCATTACAACTTACAGGACTCGATTCCGACTTACGGAGACCGAGTTATAAGCCCGTAGGCAAAACTGACCAACACTTAGGCAAAAAGTCGAAAAAGAGACCAAATCGCGCCTCGGCCATCTTAACGACACGTAAACACGTACATAGTACTGCGTAGGTACTAGGCACGCGTTATATCTTACTGGACTCAATTCAGACTTACGGAGGCCGAGTTATCAGCCCGTAGGTAAAACTGAGTAACACTTAGGCAAAAAGTCGAAAAAGAGGCCAAAACCCGCCTCAGCCGTCGTAACGACACGCAAACACATACATAGCACTGCGTAGTTATTAGGCACTCGTTACAACTTACGGGACTCGATTCTGACTTATGAAGGCTGAGTTATCAGCCCGTAGTCAAAACTCGCCAACACTTAGGCAAAAAGTCAAAAAGAGGCCAAAACCCGCCTCGACCGTCGTAACAACACGCAAACACATACATAACACAATGTAGGTATTAGGCACGCTGTAGACACTCGAAATTTTCTGCACTCCTATTACTAACATTGCAGGAGGGTAGATTCATCTTTTGGAGATAACCTAGAAAGACAGCTCACAACAAAGTCCGGATACTACCGGAAGTTTCGCTCCAAATCGGAACACAAACCAGGAGCATTGGTTCCAAACCCAGAACACACACCGGGCAAGTCATTTCCAATCTTGGAGATAACCCCGAGATCTGCAGATCGAAAGATCGGCAACAACACCGGAGAGGACAATCCTGTCTCGGAGGTAGCACCGCGACGTTCAGTTCCAGTCCCAGAGACAACACTGGGAGTAATAGTCCCATCCTTAGTGATAACCCCAAGTGATGCCATAGCAATTCCGGCAATAACTCTGGAATTGCTTGTTGCCAAACACATCGCGATCGACTTCAATCCACGAGATGACAATGAGGCATACCAATAAGCGATCTAATCTCAAATTTGTAACCACGAGCAACGTCGCTTTACTTAAACCGGCGATAACCCCGGTGAGAATTCACCAACGTCATCTCGTAACAAGATGATATAGCAGCATACCAATAAGTAGTCCAATCTCAGCTATAACCCTGAGCAACGTCTACTTTCAGCTCAACCCGGCGATAACTCCGGCAAAGAGTCAAACATCATCTTGTTCGTCCAACAAATGGCACGTTGTCTCAACCTTTCAAACATACATACATACAACAATGTCCCAAAACAATCGAGGAATGACAATCCCGAGTGACAATTACATGTGGCTGTACTTTGGATAGAATTTGAAGACTGAAGACCATGGGCATAGACCCTGCTTCTTGACTTCATACAACCTCTAATCCATATCATTACATAACTCTCGACACCAGTTGTCCGAAGAAGTATAGACACGCTTCGTTTGGACGCTAGGATGGAAGTTTTGAAGGTTCGGTTGGACATTACAGTATGCGAGTGCACGTACTACAAAACGACGGGACCCGCGAGGTCCGGGCCCACCACGACCAGCCGCAGGTAGACCTGCGGCCATTTGTCTATAAATATAGGGGGGGTCAGCAATTTGAGAAGAGGGAGAGAAGGAAAAAGGCGAGGAAGCCCTGTCCATTTAGCTCTGCATACACATCTTTTGAGAGTTTTCTCTTTTGTAAACACTAGTGAGCTTATATATAGATACTTTTCATCTGTCAAAAGCTGAGTGTTCATACATCTGAAGTCAAAGAAGTCTACTTTGGCAGCCAACTGTAAGCTTTCTTGTGTTTAGAAAGCTTCTTTCTTCCATTATTACACACTGCTGCACACATTGAGAGTCGTGTGAGTGTGTTTGCCCGGACTTATGTCCGTGGTTTTCATTTCTGTCTGTATATATATACTAATATATATGTATATTTCTTATATATGGACTAACATTATCGAGTTATGCCTCGATTGAGCCTAGACTTTGGTCTGGAGCGTTTATTTGCTTTCGTATATATATATACTTATATATATATAATCGTGGTCGACTATGTACGATGAGCCTGAACTTGATGCAGGCGTTTAAATTGCTTTATATATATATATAAATATATATATATATATAATTGTTGTCAGACATATCTGATGAGCCTGGATTTACATCCGGTGCGTTTACTCGCTTATATATATATACATATATATAATTGTTGTCGGACATATCCGATGAGCCTGGATTCACATCCGGTGCATTTACTGCTTTTATATATATATATCTGTACATATATATATATTTACATTTCAGTCCCGCCTGGAGTTTACTTTGTGGCGGTGATCGTTTTTACAGCTTTCTTTACATTTCAGTCCCTTTGAGTTTACTTACATTAAGCGGTGATCGCTTCTGACTTTTCTTTACATTTCAGTCCCGCCTGGAGTTTACTTCGTGGCGGTGATAGCATTTAGTGCTTTATTTACTTTTCTGGTCCCCCATGAAGGATGATTCATGGTGGCGATCATGTCAATATATATATATATATATTTACTGCTTTTATATATATATTTGCTCGCTGCGTGGTTCCCCATGAAGGATGATTCGTGGTGGCTATCATATTAACATATATATATATATATATATTTTACAGCTTATATATATATATATATTTAACTACTCACTGCTTTCCATATCAACTGCAGTATCATGTGAGCCTAGGAATCATGTGATCTTATAGATTCAGGCTAATGAATCTAGATTCGGTTCCCGTGATGGACGTTTTTTAGCTGTAAGCAGCTTGTACATTCATTTTACAGTGTTTGAGTTTCCTCGGATGGTCATTATGCCGTGCGGTGAGAACTCGGCCTATATATATTATTTGCTCACAGATGCCTCGCATCTCGTAAATAAAAGCAAACAAGCCGAACACTTAATAATAAAATGGAAGTATGAAAAGGTCTCAATTCCTATTGAGTACAGGGTTTGAAAAACCTCTTTTATAAAACTTCACTGATATATCTTGTGCTTAAAATTGGATTTTTCTAAACAAAATTCAAACCCTTGTATATAGGTGCGAACGAGGCCTCGCACTACTTTCAAATAATTGCACATTGATCCACACACACACACACACACATTCATACAATAGTTTCTTTGAAGAGTGGCGGTCACCGTGGCAACACGGATGTCGAGGGGTGCCTAACACCTTCCCTCCGCATAATCAAGCCACCGAACCTTTAATGAATCTCGGTTTCACCGACCTGTTTAGCAGTGCCAAATCACTGGGTCAATGTGCAAGCCTTTTCGGTTGCGTTGGTGCAACCAGTTAAAAACACCAACTGGCGACTCTTAAAGTCAAATCGTCGACATTATACATGTCGAACCTTTTTCACTTGTTTTTTCAAATAAATCTCACATTAACATGAGAACACCAAAGAACAAGTAACGAAAAAGGACAAATAAAAAAACCGACGTCGACAGGTGGCGACTCTGCTGGGGACACCAATAAGAGGGCTTAAGCCGCCATTCCAAGCTCTTCATAATTGTTGTATGCTTGTGTGTGATTGTTGCATTTACACTTCTGACAAATGTGTATGAATGCATCTTACCTACTGCACTGCTAAATATCTGCCCGTGATATTAGTGCTTCGCACATGTTAGTGCTTCGCACATGTCATCATTTTGCATGAACGGTGAGACACATTGTATGTGAATGTATGTTGTGTGGTCCCTCCACCAGGAGGCTATCCTGTCGGTGTTTGATTACTGGACCCATGGGAGGGATGATTCCCCGGGGCTCTGGAAAGGCACCACCCAGATTCGCTCCAGTTGAAAGACCGGATTAACCTCTCGTTGAGTAGATTGTGATGATCTGGGAACCTTCATTGCCAAAAAGCCGCGAGAGAAACCCTAGGATAGGTCAAACCTCTGATAAACTAAACGCGGAGGGAAGTCTCTTCATGCTTTCCATTTTTCAAAATTACCTGTAAAAGCATTTACTTGTGATTTTATTCCAGGTTCATCCATATGTAATGGAAAAAAAAATGAGGATACTTGTGCATAACATGTTATCAATTAACTAAACCAATTTTGCAGGATAAAATTCCTAGAACGGATATGTTATGGTAACATTTGCATTTTCACAAGACTAAACTATATAAGTCTTTTTGTAGGGAAGCAATTGGTAGGTTACCTGTTCCAGTCTAAAAAAGGCATCCAAATTTCTACGAAACCACCATGTCTTCTTCTGAAACAAAGATAATCCTGTCTCCCGAGAGGAATTTGACGGATTAAGCAGAAAAATTGCAGACTTAGGTATTCTATTAAAGGAATTGCACCAGTCTACTCAGGGCCAGAGAATACCCGTACACACAGAGTCCTCTACACAAGGGGGAGTTCAAAATCTGGAGAAGACAATTCCAGATCACCCGGTGGATACCATCCCTAAAGACCCTGAAACCACCCATCTCAAAGCAGATCTAGACACAGGTGATATCAGGAAGAAGGTTCTTCAAATGGAGGAAACCATTCGCACTCTCAGAGGGATTGGAACACATGGTAGTGTCTCTTATACAGACCTTTGTATATTTCTTAGTGTGCATTATCCAGAAAAATTCAAAACCCCTGATTTTGAAAAATATGACGGATTGGGGGATCCTTACACCCATTTAAAAGTATTCATTGGAGAGCTTGGATCTTATGCTAAGAATGAAAAACTCAGAATGCAGCTGTTTCAGAAAAGTCTAACTGGAGAAGCCCGTTCATGGTATACCACATTAGACAACTCTAAGGTCCATAGCTGGGAAGAGTTAGCTCATGTATTCCTCACCCAATACAGTTTTCAGTCTCAAATGGCTCCTGACCGGTATCAGATTACCAAGGTCAAGAAATAGCCTAACGAGTCATTTAGAGAGTATGCTCAAAGGTGGAGGCGCCTTGCTGCTCAAATTATTCCTGCCATGACAGAATCAGAAATGGTCATGACCTTCATAGATATACAGGAAGCTCCTTTCTATGAAAGAGTCTTAGCTGGAATTGGCAAGCCATTTTCAGAAATGATTAAACACGGTGAGATGGCTAAAATGGGATTGAAGTCTGGTAAAATTCAAGACCTAGCTGCTCTCAAGGCTGTTGCTGAGCACATCTAATCCGGATCTTATGGAAACAACCCCCGGAGGGTCCACAAGAAGAAAGAAGAGGATGTTTCCTTGATACTTCAAGGACAAAAAGGCAAGTCAAGCATGCCTATGCAGAGGAAAAATTACTCATCTTTCACAACACAACCTTCAAACCCTCCATTGCCCAAAAGTGGAGAAGTAAAGCGGTTTCGAACGTTCACACCCTTAGGGGATTCGCTCGAGAACATTCTTGCTCTTCTGATTACTCAGAAGAAAATTACGCATCTTCTTCCGCCAGCTAACCCTGCGGCTAAGGGTTTTAATGCTAATCGGAAATGTACATATCATGCTGGGGCACCCGGGCATGATACTCAACACTGTTGGGCCTTGAAGCACAAAATTCAGGACCTAATCGACAATGGGGAGATTGTGGTCACAAAACTAGATCAACCCCACGTACAAGACAACCCTCTCCCTCAGCATAAAGAAGAAGAGGTTAACATGATCAGTTGGAACCCCGGAAATGGTTCCAATTCTACTGGTGAATCATCCCAATCCATCAAAGACGGTGTTGACAAATGGGATTATGCAAAGTTCCAATTTACCATGGAACGAAAGATGAAGAATCTTCACAAAGTCGTTGAGCAACTGGCAGAGCTGGTGACACACCAACATCAAGCCACACCCTAACTAATCAGGCAGGAACATGCCTACCTCCTTCCATTTATTGTGAATGCTTCCTCAACACCTTCAGAAAGCGAAGCTATGGAGGATAAGGTTGTGAAGCGAGCAAGTGCTAAAGCCTGTCGGGAATTTGCTGATAAAAGAGAATTCACTTATCTGGGCCAATCTCTGGAGGAGATACTGCAAATGTTGATCAACGAAGGAAAGATCACATTCCTTCTCCCTCCAATCAACCCCCGCTCAGGGAGATTTAATCCTGATGAGACGTGTCAATACCATTCACATTCTCGCAGACACAGCACTGAAGAATGCTGGGCACTTCGCCATCTTGTTCAGAATCTTATTGATAGTGGTATTTTGCAAGTGACAGATGATCACACCGTGCAATTTAAAGATGGGAATGCATCTCCTACTCAATGGAAAGGATCAATAGCCATCATATCTGAAGAAGGTGACGAGACTGCCAAAGCATTTCCTATCTAACCAGTTCAACTCAAAGGAGTTTACATCCCTTTGAAAGTGGTCGCACCAGAGCCTATTCTCTTGCCTTGCGGAGTACAACATCCTGTTGTCAGCTTACACAGAGTGCCATGGAACTATGGAGAAGCTGAAGGATCTACATCTCATATTACTGCTGTAGTAACAAAAGAGAATCCATTGTATCTTCCTTAACGGGTTATCAAGCCTGCTTATAAAGCAAAGGGGAAGTTGTCCACGGAGAAGATTGAAAAGTTCCTCCATACTATGGGACACAACGAAGCCAAAGTGGTTTTAAGCTTGCGCAAAGCTCCACACCAGGTATCAATCCTGGATTTGGTTTTCTCTTCCGAGGACCATCGGAAGGTTTTGCTAAAGGTTTTAGAAGAAGCCTATTTACCAACATCAGTGGATGTGGAAAAATTTCAACATTTGGTCGATCACATCTTCAACAACAATGTGATCTCCTTCACTGATGACGACATACCTCCTGAAGGGACTGATCACTGCAAGCCACTACATATTGCTGTACTATCTTCTGGGTATATGCTCACAGGAGTATTGATAGATGGAGGTTCGTCTCTAAATATCTGTCCCTATGCCACCCTGATGAAGATGAATATCAATCCCAATCGAATACAAAGTAGTCATACGATCATCAGAGCTTTTGATGGATCTCGGCAAAATTCTGTGGGAAAGATTGAGTTGCCAATCGAGATTGGTCCCCATACATTCAACGTATCCTTCCACGTCCTCAAGATTGAGTCAGGATACAACCTGTTATTGGGGAGACCATGGATACACATGGCGGGAGGTGTTCCTTCCACATTACATCAACAACTCAAATACATCATCAACAACAATCTAATCACTGTCAATGTCGAGCCAGAAGGTCCTAAACCAGGAGCTCTGCCGATCATCAGTTTCAATTCAGAGATTGAGCCTGCTAGTTTTCACACTCTGGAAGTGAGTAATACACAATACCATCCTATTGGGGCACCGCTTCCCATACCCAAGATTTCTGACGAAGTGATGTCCGCCACTCAAGAAATGATGTCATTGGGCTACCAACCTGGACAAGGGCTTGGTAAGGAATAGCAGGGTATCACACACCCTATACAACTATCCAGTCAAATCGGTACAGCCGGGCTAGGCTATTCTACCAATTCCCATCATAGGAATCCTCACAAACATAAGCAGGTTCCTCAACCTTCCGCCACACGGCGGTCTTCAATACCTTTACCACATGAGTTAATGTGATCTCCAGTAAAGGTTCCAATCCAGACTGTGGTTATGTTGTTTCCAAAACCAGTACCGATCAAAGCTAAAGAGGTGCTGACTCTTGATCCCGAGGTGGAAGAAAAGGAGCGGAAACGTAAATATGACCTTGCCTTGATGATGGCAGGCATTCGCGTCATCGTACATGATGAGCATACAAACAGATACACTCCGGACGATGATTGCCCAGATGTCATGGTCATCATTTAGGAGGAGAAGGACACTGACAATCCTTCTATTACTGCAGTCCTTTAGGACTTTGCCCTCAGCAATTGGAGCTCTGTTCCATGCATTGGTCAACGAGGGTAAAATGGGTAGAAAATCCCTCTGCCCTGTAGATAACTTTTAATTGCTTGTTTTCCTTTACAGCACTAGCAGTTATTTTATCACGTACATGCTAACACTTTTGTATGATCAAACAGTTGCATATATTAAGTGAAAACATATTTTGTTTTAGGACTCTAAATTTAGATGTGCCTGTACTTGCTGATAAGGTGCCTTTTCTCCACAAGGACTTTAACTTTGATGCAAAGGTGGACTCAGACTTGGTGGACATCCACGAGGACATTGAGATACCGCAAGAGATTAAGGAATGGGTCACCGATAAGCCTAAACCCAATCTTGATCAAACCACTCCTTTCAATCTTGGAACCTTAGACAACCCTAAGCTAATCCAAATTGGTTCAGACCTCACCACAGATCAACAGAATGACATGGTTGCATTATTAACCTAATTCCAGGATGTGTTTGCATGGTCTCACGAAGACATGGTGGGATTGTCCAACGACATTGTTCTTCTTCGCCGCCTCCCATTAAAGAAGGATTCAAACCCGGTTAGGCGTAAGCTTCAGCGATTGAAACCTGAATGGAGCTTAAAGGTTAAAGAAGAAATTGTGAAACAGTTTCAAGTCGGCATCATCATGGTGTCTACATATCCAGAATGGATATCCAACATTGTTCCCGTACCTAAACCAGGGGGAAAGGTACGAGTCTGCGTGGATTACCGGGATTTGAACAGAGCTTGCCTTAAAGATAGCTTTCCCGT
Source organism: Panax quinquefolius (assembly GCA_020205615.1). Classification (NCBI taxonomy): domain Eukaryota; kingdom Viridiplantae; phylum Streptophyta; class Magnoliopsida; order Apiales; family Araliaceae; genus Panax; species Panax quinquefolius. The sequence goes on from CM035170.1 coordinate 46,049,677, forward strand.
ACCGTTCATCCACATTCTCATTGATAATACGGCTCAATATGACATGTACTTCTTCGCTGATTGCTTTGCGGGGTACCATCAAATTATGGTCGCCGAGGAAGATCGTGAGAAAACTGCTTTCATCACACCTTGGGAAACTTTTTGCTGCTGACGGTTGTCATTCGGTCTCATCAACGCCGGGGCAACTTACCAACGAGCTATGATGGCTCTTTTTCATGATCTAATGCACAAAGAGATAGAGATCTACGTGGACGACATCATTGTCAAATCCCAGAAGAAGGATGACCACTTAGACCATCTCAGAAAGTTGTTCAATAGGTTGCGTAAGTACAACTTGAAGTTGAACCCCGCCAAGCGCGCCTTTGGTGTTAAGTCAGGCAAGTTGCTAGGATTCCTAGTCAGCCGCAAAGGAATTGAGCTGGATCCTGCTAAGATCCAAGCCATCAAGGAAATGCCCATTCCTCAGACAAAAAAGGAAATACGAGGATTTTTGGGAAGAATCAACTTCATAAGCCGATTCATTTCTCAACTCACAGCAACCTGTGAGCCAATCTTCAAGTTGTTAAGGAAGAACTCCTCCATGAAATGGAATGATGAGTGCCAGAAAGCCTTCCTCACCATTAAAGAGCAGCTGATTAATGTTCCTGTTTTGGTACCTCCCAAGGATGGTTTTCCCCTATTCATGTACCTGTCCATAAATGACAACGCTATGGGCTGTATGCTGGGGAAAAAAGATAATAGAGGCCAAGAGCGAGCTATCTATTACCTCAGCAAAAGATTTATCATCAGTGAACACAAGTACACTTTAATCGAGAAAACTTGTTGTGCTTTGGCATGGGCCTCCATGAGATTACAACATTATCTTCATGGTCACACAACCCATCTCATATCCCGCGCGGATCCCATTAAGTATGTGTTCAGCAAACCCATACTAAACTGTCGACTGTCCAGATGGCAGTTGATCCTTCAGCAATTTGATATCGTCTATGTGACACAAAAGTCTGTCAAAGGTCAAGGCATTGCAGATCAATTGGCTGCCGCACCTGCAGGGGATTACAAACCTCTAAAAACTTACTTTCCTGACGAGGGAGTAATGACAATTCAGGTAACACATCAGTACGATACATCTTTACAGTGGAGAATGTATTTTGATGGAGCTGTCAATTCAGAAGGCTCCGGAGCTGGAGCAGTTTTAATATCTTGCATGGGGGAGCAGTACCTCGTCGCCGTCAAATTACAGTTTGTCAATACCAACAACACAGCTGAGTATGAAGGCTACATTATGGGACTCAAACTTGCCCGGTCAATGGGTATCAGGCGTTTAACTGTCTCTGGGGATTCTGAACTGGTGGTCAAGCAATCCACAGGAATCTATCAGACCAAAGAGTTGCATTTACTGCCTTACCATCGGCAAGTTGTACAGATGGCTTTGGAGTTCGAAGAAATCTCCTTTCTACACATTCCTCGCAACAGGAATGATTTTGCAGATGCGTTAGCAACATTGGCCTCCTTGGTTTACATGCCTGATAAGGAATATATGCTAAACATCACAATTGCTATGCATAAAACCCCAGCTTATGGGAATTACGTTGGAGAAGTATCGGATGAGCTACCTCCCGTCCATAACCCTTGGTATCAACACATCAAGGAGTATTTGCGTGATGGATCTACACCCGCTGAGGCGAGCCTAACTGAGAAGAGGCGGATTAATCGACTTGCTATGAAATTCTATCTGAGCGGAGATGCACTCTATAAGAGAGATGTAGGACTAGGCCTCCTCAGATGTCTGGACAAAGACCAAGCTCAGAGACTCATGGATGAGATCCATGGTGGAGTATGCGGCCCTCACATGAGTGGGTCCCTCCTTGTTAAAAAAATTCCCAGAACGGGACATTATTGGCTTACGCTCAAGGCTGACTGTGATGATCATGTCAAGAGGTGCTATCAATGTCAAATCCATAGGAATGTTATCCACGCCCCTCCAAGGGAACTCCACAATATGAGTTCGCCGTGGCCCTTCTCAATGTGGGGAATGGACATGATCGGGCCCATCGAGCCCAAGGCCAGTAATGGACATCGGTTCATATTCACCATGATCAACTACTTCACCAAATGGGTCGAATCTACTTCCTTCCCCAAGGTTACTAAAGAAGTCATCGTTGCTTTCATCAGAAGCAATGTTGTTTGTCGATATGGGCAACCAGAGGTCATTGTGTCAGACAATGCTAAGAACCTCAACAACAGAATGATGGAGGAATTATGCAAACAATTCCACATCAAACACCTTAACTCCGTCATCTACCGACCAAAGATGAATGGTGCTGTTGAAGCTGCTAATAAAAATGTCTAGAAGATCATGCAGAAAATGTCCGCCAATCACAAGGGATGGCCTGACCTCTTGCCCCTAACTTTATTAGCCTACAGAACTTCAATGCGTACTTCCACGGGGGCGACCCCCTACTCACTAGTCTATGGGATGGAAGCAGTGCTCCCCATAGAGGTAGAGATGGAATCCCTCAGAGTATTGATGGATGCTCAGTTGGATGAAGACCAATGGGTACAAGATAGGTATCACCAATTGTCTCTAATAGATGAAAGGCGAACCGCGACAATCTTCCATGGTCAGTTATATCAGCAAAGGATCGCGCAATCCTACAATAGAAAAGTCTGACTACGGCAATTCAAACAACATGACTTGGTTCTGAAGAAGATCATTGATAACCAAGATCAATCTAAGGGAAAGTTTGCCCCTAACTGGGAAGGCCCATTTATTGTCAAGGAAACATTGTCAGGAGGTGCTCTCAGATTGCAAGAAGTGGATGGTGATGAATTTCCACAGCTCATTAATTCGAACACCGTGAAACGGTACTATGTCTGAAGTTGACATTAAACAAACATCAGGGTTCTGATCACTAGATTACCAGTCATTCCGGCTTTGGACCCTTTCTTACACACTCTTTTCTGCCCCTCAGGGAAACAAACAATTCAGACCAGCAGCCTGGTTCTCCACAACTTCTCCTGAAAATGAGAATAAACTTTTCATGCCTCTTCAGACTTCTCCTAAAAACGAGGGTAAACTTTTCATACTCCTACAACTTCTCCTGAAAACGAGGGTAAACTTTTCATACTCCTGCAACTTCTTCTAAAAACGAGGGTAAACTTTTCATACTCCTGCAACCTCTCCTGAAAACGAGGGTAAACTTTTCATACTCCTGCAACCTCTCCTGAAAACGAGGGTAAACTTTTCATACCACCACAACTTCTCCTGAAAACAAGAATAAACTTTTCATGCCCCTACGACTCTTCCTGAACATGGGAATAGGCTTTTCACAACTCTCTGCAGTTTATCCTGAACATGGGATTAAACTTTCTTTTCCCCGCAGATTCACCTGCACAATGGGGTCCCCACTTTTCAGTCATTCTTCCTAAGGGGCAAACTACGTCGACCTGATCTCCCTGATACCCGGGAGTACGTAGGCAACCATATTTTATATGGCCCGGTCACAATACAAACAAAACAACAAAAACATTTCTCCCATTTCTACAAAAATAAAAAACAACACAACAAAAATACTTTCACACCCTTCTGCCTTCAACATTCAGCGTTGAGCCTTTTACACTAGGTTTGAACTACGCAGACTTGATCTCCTCTTCAATAGGAGTACGTAGGCAACCATTCATGGTGTAGTCTGACCCCTACCAGAACAAGCATACTTGTCACACAGTACTGGGATCAAACTTCAAATTGCCCCACTTCATCAGTTTCAGATGAAAGGGATGGAATTAGCCAACCTCTTCTCACAAATAGAAGATACGGTGACCATCTAAGCTGTGATCGTGCCTCGAAGAGCAACACCAAACCATAAGAGATGGAATTAACTAGGCTTCTCCTGAATAGAAGTACTGGCGACCATCTGTGGAGCGGTCAATCTCAGAGAGGAAGAAACTATCATCCTCTCCATTTTTCCATACAGATACCAATCCCAAGACACCAAAGATGGTAGGGATTTTTAGAAATCAATGATTTATTCTGAGAGATTTTGCGATGTCTCAATGTCCATCTATCAAGGATGAGTTTAGAATGCATCAAGATCAAAGGCCCTGGAGAAACAAGCAAATATCAAACACGTATCAAGGCATAACTAAAAGGGAAGTGAATCAACATATATTTCTCTGCCATACATAATACTGTTTGATATATACATCTGTGCTGTACATGACAAAATGGCTAAGCTAGTCTGTGCAGGAAAATGTAAAGTTATCTACGGGTCTGTGTGAATGCGGACTATCAGATCCAACATAGCGTCCCTCTCTAAAGATGGAGGTAATGCTGCAAGCTCCTGCCCAAGGGTATCTACACGAGCTAGCAAATCAGAAGCCAACTGCATGGTGGCATAATGTCCATTAATGTAAGTGCTCATATCGGCAAAAGTGACAGCCATCTCTGATCGCACTAAAGTACTATCTACAATGGCCACATCCCTAGCAGATAAGGCAGCATCTCGCTCCTCGATCATGGCATCCCTAGCTGATCTGGCCTCATCCCTCTCTAACATCGCAGTGTCTCTCCCATCAAGAGCTGTCAACATCGCGGCCCTAGCCTGATCTCTCTCATAGGTCATCAGATGTAAGCTCTGCTCCAGATGATGTACTGAATACTGAGAAACAGTTGCACTCGGGGTGGGAGAATCTACCACAAATCTTTGGCGACCAAGTGATCAATATGAATCGGTGGGAATGATGACCTTATTATAGGCTCCTCATCATCATCATTAGTCCCCTGTACTGTGGATACTGCCACTGCCAATGCAATCTCTGTCTCCATCCATGCGGAATACTTTGCAGATCTACCCGGATGACTGGCAGAAAACTCAGCCAACTCTCGCTGATCCCAACAGATATACAACCTAGATCTATCCTCCGCTGACAACCGGTGTGATGCGAAGCGCTGGCTCACTGCCCCCTCATACGGATGGAAATCCTGAAACTGGTCAAACTGACACATCACGGCCAGTGGGTGGTAGGTAATCATGCCCCTCAAACCAGCCAGAGGGAGATAATCCATGTCCGAAGCATGACTAATGAAGCTGTAGGGTGAGACGAGCCCTGAACACGACATAAATGTCAAATGTATCTCGATCTCTCTGCCAAGAAAGCGGACCAAGATCAAAGATCTCAGACACTCATGCAGTCAAAAGAGTATGACATGGCTATCTCATGGATAAAACAAAATCCATGATGTCTAAAAGTGCCTATCGATCGCAAGTGTGACATGAACCACACATACAGCATGACCGAGCTGCCCGTAAATGCTCCTGTCAGATAAGCACAGCAGTATGTAGCCGTCCTCAAGGTCTCTGCAATGATCATCGGTATGATGGTATGACCCTCCCTGAGAGCTCTCACTGCCATGATGACGCCGATATCTAGCTCATCCATGTACTGCGGCATATAGACATATGACAATACACATAGAAGTAGTACATCTACCCTGGCTAAGCGTCAATGATCCTCTGGTGTGGTGAAATCCCCAGAATAACGTGTGTAGCTATCCTCAGAGCCAAACCTGTCAATCAGGAAATGCTGGGATATCACATGGTCGGATGTGAGCTCATCTTGCAATACTCTACGCCTCAAACCTGTAAGGGTCATGAACTGTCTACTCATGTCTCCCAACGCCATGTGCGTGCAAGGTCTGTCCAAGGGCAGCATCGTCAACCGTGCATACTCCTCCAAAATAGGAGTCAACTCATGGGTCCCAAAGCGGAATACACATCATCCGATTACCTAATGCTCCAAAGATACCCTCTACAAAGCTCGGAGGAACTCAAACATCAAGAAAAGGTCATAGTATGCTGCAACAGGTCATCTATAATCACCATGTCTGATGGTGATATACTATCATACCATGATCGAATACCAACTACCACCGCAAATGGTGGGGTATGATTAATACGGCTAACTGTTGAAGAAGACATTTGTGCAGGCCGTGTCATAAGACCATCCAGGGGTCAATGCTGAACATCTCTGGATATACATACATATGCATAGAAATAACATGCATGATATAATAGATGGCAATATGATATAGGGAATGAAAAACTGTGCATACATTCTTAAGTATATCATCATCTAATACATCTCTGTACAGCTAAAAAACAGGGAAATGGGGCGAAGCTACCCAACAACTAACAATGGCCTATCAGAGGGTACAGCAAGAATGGGGCGAAGCCACCCAGTATCTAACAGAGGCCTATCAAGAGAGATATCGAGAAATACATCAGAAAAAGTTAATGGTGTCAATGTCCACATCATCGATGCTATCCACCTGATGTAACTCCTCCTGAGTCACGGGATCTCTATCTACAGGGATGTCTGGCCTATACAAGGGAGGATCTGCGCCGGCAAAACCAAATGGGTCACCTAAGGGGCCAGCACCACTGCTGGAAGGATCCAAAGTATCTGCCTCTGAAGGATCTCGGCCCAAATGCCGAATGAAAAGATGTGATCGATCCAGCTGCCGGGTCAATCTCTCAATCTGTGTCATATGAGTCAAATCTCTGACACAGGCTAGCCAATCCATCATCATCATGGATCCTGGAACCATATCCCCCATGAACTGCGTGGTACGGGTCTGAGCTCCAATAGTACAAGGGATCCACCAACGCTGGAATGTCTCCTGAGAACAGGGGCCCTCTGACAATGTAAAATTGTTAATCCCCATCAATGGGATGTTAATGATGGATGACTGCGAAACAGGCTAATAACGCCTAGCAGGAGGCAAGATCGGTATGCGTATCTCTCCTGTAGTGCTCCTAATAGAACGCTCTCCTAAAAAGAGCTCCCATCCTCCATCAGTAAAGAGAGGAATCCTACGGGTGGATATGAAGTACTCCAAGCCAGTTAGGTACCCATCCTCAAAGCCAACTCCCAAATGCTCTCCAGAGTAGGGAATCCACGTGATGACATCAGCTGTCAATATCTCCAGCTGCAGGTGACAATGAGTGAAACCCTCAGAAACAGGGACCTCCGCCAGTATGGAATGATGCCATCTCTGTCCTCGTGGATAGGTATCTAAATCTAGCACACTCACAGGACGTAAACAAGGGAGCCTCTCATAGGCCCAAAACTGCCAACACAAAGGCAAATCATCTGCTATTAGTCAACACTCTTAACCTATACATGGGAAAAGACAAGAGAAACACTCACCAGCAGAAACGGGTAAAATCCTAACCACGCCTCGGTCAAGCCCTGCGATCGCATGCGCATTCCCCTGAGGAAATAGGCAAAGGTATAGGAACCCTAGCCATACTCTCCTATACGGTCCACGTGTCGAGTGGCGCTAATCAATGCGAAAGACACCGTAGAAGAGTTATCTGCTATGAAGCAGCCCCTAATGATCATAAGGAACAATCACCGTAGAATGCGATCCCTGACCCTCACATCATCAGGTATGGGCTCACTCAACAGCACGCTCATAGCATCTACGCTCAAAGGACTCATCCCTAATGATCCACGCCTTGAAAGCCTCCAATCAAAACTCCTAACAAGGACCTGACGGTAGTAGGGGTGATATCTGCCGTGCAAGGCACCGGCTCCCCTCCAAACTCCATATCTGTAATGAACCGCCAATCCATCGGCGTCTTCAGGACCTCACAGTCTAGCAAATAAAGTGACTGAGTCTGGTGGAACCACCGCTCAGACAACGCCCTGAGGTAACCCCAGGGACAGCGACGGGGTAGAATGGAGAAAAACCTCTCAAATCCCCAGCCATCGACAATCGCTCTATAGTCATCATGCAAGGCCTGGTACATAGAGTGGATGCTAAACCAGTTCCCTCGAGGCTGTGTGAAGCCAGGAACCTACATCAAATACAGATCAACATCAGACTCTTTGGCTCCTCACCAATAGAAAATAAGGAAGATTAAAGATCTGACTTCATACCTCGTTTGCGTGCAGGTATACAGAAGGATGCCTACTCAAGTCACCCAGAAGATCTGGGTTCACCACTTGAATACCTGGCAACTCCCTACGAGGAACACGTGCAGCAGGAGCGGGACCCTCGAATGGTACATCATCCTCCTCGTCCTCAGCATTCGGCACTTCAACCCGAATAGGACGCACCACCCCCTTGACCAAACGACGAGGTTGTCTCATAGAACGGCGCTGAGGTTCTTCAATAGCTCTCCTCCGTACACCAGAAGTGGTCCTGCGGGAACTGCTCGACTGATCTGGATCCATAATATCTGGACATCAAATCTCTAAATCACCTCAGAAAGGGTGTGGTAATTCTATACCTGGAGTCTTTTCAAAATGCATTTTGTGATTACATGCATCGTTTTAACATACATATGATGTAGAGTTAAGTATGCATAACTGCTTAATGCCTACATGTTGGAAAATTGTGCCATAGTTTCCTTTGTAAAAGGGACTATCCACATGCACATAGGCATGACTAGGTGGCCATTCAGTAGCACACCTCTACACAGTCATATACATCCTGTATGCATTTTATCACATCACAGTAAAAATCCGTAAGTGTACTCTAATTACCAGGATTATTTACTACTCTACCTTTACTCATTTGTCCTCAGATAGGATAAGAAATGACAGTAAAAGGTACCAATTTGACTGATTCAAAAGTCAAATTTTTTCATATCATTATGTTCAGCATGGGTTAATACTAACATTTGCTATGTTGAATATTTTCTATCAAGTCATATAAGCATGCATATTCACTACTATGTGTCTAAATGCATTTCATGCGATAAGTCATGTTTCAACAGATAGAAGTTAGAAAAAATACATGCATGTGTTACCAGGATAGTGTAGAACGCTTGTACGGTGACGAAATATGCAGAAAGTTACCCGAACTCAGCAGGTCTGTAGAGAAGCTCTCAGATTTCCTTCGCGGCGCAGCTTGAAAGTGACTTATGAAAGCAACCAGCTGGCTATACATAGCCACAGCTGGCCGCAGGTCAACCAGCGGCACCTGTAGGTGCTCCTGCTGCCCTCCTACATGGGTCCCACACCTCCGGCTCGGTCTAGTTAGAGTTGTAAAGGAGGTTTCGCAAGCTGAAAAGGCCAAATCAGGAGTAAAAACGCTACGCGATTGAGCGGAACGGCCTGAGAATTTGGTTTTCTGACGGCCAGAGTCAAACTCCTGTCGCCTCAATGGTATTCACCCGGATACAGGGTATACGATACCAAGAAGCTCAGCTTTCACCAAACATGCTCGGCAGCACCCCACAACGGTCCGATGCCGTCATTTGCGTAACCATCCCCGGCAGGGGTTACAATGCAAAACCACGAATCATCTAACCATCCCCGGCGGGGGTTACAATATGAAATAACGATATATCTGACCATCCCCGGCGGGGGCTACAACGCAGAATCACGATATATCTGAACATCCCCGGTGGGGGCTACAACGCAAAAGCATGGATCATCTGACCATTCCCGGCAGGGTTACCATGCAGTACAACCATTGATACACACATCAAAGAAGGTCAAGCAACCTTGACACCATGTCGATCAATGGCAAGTAAACCCATTGAAATCACCTTCCTCAACAAGGTCGATGGCACAATGCAACCGTTGACATACACATCGGTGAAGATCGGCAAATTTCGATAACAACCACCGTTGTTGGCGAATCTCGACAAAAGATGAGGGAAACATGTTATACACATCCTCAGAACAGACGCAGTTTTATCCCCACAGATCTCTTGCACATGAGAGGTACCTCTATGGAGTATAAACCGGTGTCAAGGATTCAAGACTTTGGTGATAATACCGATGTCAGCATCCTCGGAGATTTGGCTCGCATGTCCGAACCATCTCTAATTGTTAGCCCGACAAAAGGTCCTGACAATCATTCATGCACACATTTGCATCATGTTGTTGTACATTGCATCATGATCATCTTGTTTAAATTTCAAGTGTCTAGGATTCTTTATCCTATCCCTGCATTGCATTGCATGAATATGATAAAGAGGGGCATCTGTAAACACTCGAAATTTTCTGCACTCCTATTACTAACATTGCAGGAGGGTAGATTCGCCTTTTGGAGATAACCCTGAAAGACAGCTCACAACAAAGTCTGGATACTACCGGAAGTTTCGCTCCAAACCGGAACACAAACCGGGAGCATTGGTTCCAAACCCGAAACACACACCGGGCAAGTCATTTCCAATCTCGGAGATAACCCCGAGATCTGCAGATCGAAAAGGCAAGAACAACACCGGAGAGGATCCTGCCTTTCTCGAGCGAGACCGCTGACGTTGATTCAGATCCCGGAGACAACACTGGGAGTAGTAGTCCCATCCTTGGTGATAACCCCAAGTGATGCCATAGCAGTTCCGGCAATAACTCCGGAATTGCTTGTATAACACACGCAATCGACTTGATCCACAGATGAGCGATGATACCAACCAACAAAGCGATCCAATCTCAAATTTGTAACCTCGAAAGCAATGTTCGCTTTACGCTTAAACCGGCGATAACCCCGGTGAGAAGTCACCAACGTCGTCTCGTAACAAGATGATATAGCAGCATACCAACAAGTAGTCCAATCTCAGCTATAACCCTGAGCAACGTCAACTTTCAGCTCAATCCGGCTATAACTCCGGCAAAGAGTCAAACATCATCTTGTTCGTCCAACAAATGGCACGTCGTCTCAACCTTTCAGACATACATACATACAACAATGTCCCAAAACAAACGAGGAATGACAATTCCGAGTGACAATTACGTGTGGCAGTACTTTGGATAGAATTTGAAGACTGAAGACCATGGGCATAGACCCTGCTTCTTGACTTCGTACAACCTCTAATCCATGTCATTACGTAACTCTCGACACCAGTTGTCCGAAGAAGTACAGACACGCTTCGTTTGGACGCTAGGATTGAAGTTCTGAAGGTTTGGTTGGACATTAGAGTACGCGAGCGCACGTACTACGAGACGATGGGACCCGCGAGGCCCGGGCCCACCACGACCAGCTGCAGGTAGACCTGCGACCATCCGTCTATAAATATAGAGGGGGGGGGGGGTCAGCCATTTGAGAAGAGGGAGAGAAGGAAAAAGGCGAGGAAGCCCTGTCCATTTAGCTCTGCATACACATCTTTTGAGAGTTTTCTTTTGTAAACACTAGTGAGCTTATATATAGATACTTTTCATCATCAAAAAGTCGAGTGTTCATACATCCGAAGTCAAAGAAGTCTACTTTGGCAGCCAACTGTAAGCTTTCTTGTGTTTAGAAAGCTTCTTTCTTCCATTATTACACACTGCTGCACACATTGAGAGTCGTGTGAGTGTGTTTGGTCGAACTTATGTCCGTGGTTTTCATTTCTGTCTGTATATATATACTAATATATATGTATATTTCTTATATATGGACTAACATTATCGAGTTATGCCTCGATTGAGCCTAGACTTCGGTCTAGAGCATTTATTTGCTTTCGTATATATATATATATATATATACTTATATATATGAACTGTGGTCAGACTATGTCTGATAGGCCTAGACTTCGGTCTGGAGCGTTTAAATTGCTTTATATATATATACATATATATATATATATATAATTGTGGTCAGACATATCTGATGAGCCTGGATTTACATCTGGTGCGTTTACTCGCTTTTATATATATATACATATATATAATTGTTGTCGGACATATCCGATGAGCCTGGATTCACATCCGGTGCGTTTACTGCTTATATATATATATATATCTGTACATATATATATATATATTTACATTTCAGTCCCGCATGGAGTTTACTTCGTGGCGGTGATCGTTTTTACAGCTTTCTTTACATTTCAGTCCCACCTGAAGTTTACTTCCTGGCGGTGATCCTTTTTACAGCTTTCCTTACATTCTGTCCCGCTTGGAGTTTACTTCGTGGCGGTGATATCATTTACTGCTTTATTTACTTTTCTGGTCCCCCATGAAGGATGATTCGTGGTGGCGATCATGTCAATATATATATATATTTACCATTTTTATATATATATTTTCTCGCTGCGTGGTTCCCCATGAAGGATGATTCGTGGTGGCTATCATATCGAATATATATATATATATATTTTACAGCTTATATATATATTTAACTGCTCACTGCTTTCCATATCAACTGTAGTATCATGTGAGCCTAGGAATCATGTGATCTTACAGATTCAGGCTAATGAATCTAGATTCGGTTCCCGTGATGGACGTTTTTCAGCTGTAAGCAGCTTGTACATTCATTTTACAGTGTTTGAGTTTCCTCGGATGGCTGTCATGCCCGTGAGGAACTCGGCCTTGCTGTATATTATTTGCTCACAGATGCCTCGCATCTCGTAAATAAAAGCAAACAAGCCGAACACTTAATAATAAAATGGAAGTATGAAAAGGTCTCAATTCCTATTGAGCACAGGGTTTGAAAAACCTCTTTTATAAAACTTCACTGATATATCTTGTGGTTAAAATTGGATTTTTCTAAACAAAATTCAAACCCTTGTATATAGGTGCGAACGAGGCCTCGCACTACTTTCAAATAATTGCACATTGATCCACACACACACATTCATACAATAGTTTCTTTGAAGAGTGGCGGTCACCGTGGCAACACGGATGTCGGGGGGTGCCTAACACCTTCCCTCCGCATAATCAAGCCCTCGAACCTTTAATGAATCTCGGTTTCACCGACCTGTTTAGCAGTGCCAAATCACTGCGTCAATGTGTAAACCTTTTCGGTTGCGTTGGTGCAACCAGTTAAAAACACCAACTGGCGACTCTTAAAGTCAAATCATCGACATTATACATGTCGGACCTTTTTCACTTATTTTTTCAAACAAATCTCACATTAACACGAGAACACCAAAGAACAAGTAACGAAAAAGGACAAATAAAAAAACCGACATCGACACACGCGTTACAATATACGATACTCGATTCTGACTTACGGAGGCCGAGTTATCAGCCCTTAGGCAAAACTGACCAACATTTAGGTTAAAAGTTAAAAAAGAGGCCAAAGCTCGCATCGGCCGTTGTAAGGACACAAAAACACATGCATAGTACTGCGTAGGTATTAAGCACGTGTTAAAACTTCAAGACTCGATTCCAACTTACGGAGGCCGACTTATCAGCCCGTAGGCAAAACTAACGAACACTTAGGTAAAAAGTCAAAAAAGAGGCCAAAACCCGCCTCGGCCGTCGTAACGACACGCAAACACGCACATATTACCGTGTAGGTATTAGGCACGCGTTACTATTTACAGGACTTGGTTCTGATTTATGGAGGCCGAGTTATCAGCCCGTAGGTAAAACTAACCAACACTTAGGTAAGAAGTCAAAAAAGAGGCCAAAACCCGCCTCGGCAGTCGTAAAGACACAAAAACATGAACATAGCACCGCGTAGGTATTAGGAATGGGTTAGAACTTACGGGACTCGATTCCGACTTACAGAAGCCGAGTTATCAACCCGTAGGAAAAACGGACCAACACTTAGGCAAAAAGTCAAAAAAGAAGCCAAAACCCGCCTCGGCCGTCGTAACAACACGCAAACACGTGCATAGTACCGCATAGGTATTAGGCACGCGTTAGAACTTATGGGACTCGATTCCAACTTACGGAGGCCGAGTTATTAGCCCATAGCCAAAACTGACCAACACTTAGGCAAAAAGTCGAAAAAGAGGCCAAAACCCACCTCGGTCGTCGTAACAACACGCAAACACATACATAGCACCGCGTAGGTATTAGGCACATGTTACAACTTACGAAACTAATTTCCGACTTACGGAAGCCGTGTTATCAGTCCGTAGGCAAAACTGAACAATATTTAGGTAAAAAGTCAAAAAAGAGGCCAAAACCCGCCTCGGCCTTCGTAATGACATGCAAACACATACATAGCACCACGTAGGTATTAGGCACTCGTTACAACTTACGGGACTCGATTCCGACTTACGGAGGCCGAGTTATCAGCCCGTAGGCAAAACTCGCCAACACTTATGCAAAAAGTCAAAAAAGAGGCCAAAACCCACTTCGACCGTCGTAACAACGCGCACACACATATATAGCACAACGCATAGGTATTTGGCACGTGTTACAACATACGGGACTAGATTCTAACTTACGGAGGCCGAATTATCTGCTCGTAGGTAAAACTGACCAACACTTAGGCAAGAAGTCAAAAAAGAGGCCAAAACCCGCCTCGGCAGTCGTAAAGACACGTAAACATGAACATAGCATCGTGTAAGTATTAGGCACGTGTTAGAACTTACGGGACTCGATTTCGACTTACAAAGGCCGAGTTATCAGCCCGTAGGCAAAACTGACCAACACTTAGGTAAAATATCGAAAAATAGGCCAAAACCCGCCTCGGCCGTCGAAAAAACACGCAAACACGTGCATAGTACCGCGTAGGTATTAGGCACGTGTTATAACTTACGGAACTCGATTCCAACTTACGGAGACCGAGTTATCAGCCCGTAGCCAAAACTGACTAACACTTAGGCAAAAAGTCAAAAAAGAAGTCAAAACCCACCTCGACCGTCGTAACAACACGTAAACACATACATAGCACCGCGTAGGTATTAGGCACACGTTACAACTTACGAGACTAATTTCTGACTTACGGAGGCCGAGTTATCAGTCCGTAGTAAAAACTCGCCAACACTTAGGCAAAAAGTCAAAAGAGAGGCCAAACCCCACCTCGACCGTCGTAACAACACGCAAACACAAACATAGCACAATGTAGGTATTAGGCACGTGTTACAATATACGTTACTTGATTCCGACTTATGGAGGCCAGTTATCAGCCCGTAAGCAAAACCGACCAACACTTAGGTAAAAGTCAAAAAGAGGCCAAAACCCGCCTCTACCATCAGAATTACACGAAAAACACATGCATAGAATCCGCGTAGGTATTAGGCACGCATTAAAACTTACGGGACTCGATTCCAACTTACGGAGGCCGAGTTATCAGCTCGTAGACAAAACTGACCAACACTTAGGTAAAAAGTCAAAAAGAGGCCAAAACCCGCCTCGACTCAGTCAAATGACACGCAAAACACGTATATAGCACCATGTAGGTATTAGGCACGCACATTACTTACTTACGACTCATTTCGACTTACGGATAGGGTTAAAGTTATCACCGTAGGCAAAACCGACCAACACTTAGGTAAAAAGTCAAAAAGAGGCCAAAACCCGCCTCGACATCAGTAATGACACACGCAAACACATACATAGCAACCGCTGTAGGTATTAGGGCACGCATTACAACTTACGGACTCGATTCCAACTTACGGAGGCCGAAAGTTATCACCAGAGGTAAAACGACCAACACTTAGGCAAAAAGTCAAAAAGAGGCCAAAACCCACCTCACCGTCAGAATAACACGCAAACACATACATAGCACCGCAGGGTATTAGGCACGCTTATAACTTACGGACTCGATTTCTAACTTACGGAGGCGAAAGTTATCCCCATAGGCAAAATCGACCAACACTTAGGTAAAAAGTCAAAAAGAGGCCAAAACCCGCCTCGGTATGTCAGAATAACACGCAAAACACATACATAGCACCACCAGTGTAGGTATTAGGCACGCTATAACTTACGGGACTCGATTCTCGACTTACTTGAGGTCGAAAGTTATCACCTGTAGGCAAAACCGACCAACACTTAGGCAAAAAGTCAAAAAGAGGCCAAAACCCACCTCGACCATCATCAGAATAACACGCAAACACATACATAGCACCACTGTAGGTATTAGGCACGCTACCAACTTATAACTTACGGACTCGATTCGACTTACAAAAAAGAGGCCGAAATTATCACTCGTAGCAAAACTCGACCAACACTTAGGCAAAAAGTCAAAAAGAGGCCAAAACCCGCCTACCATCGTAAAATAACACGCAAACACATACATAGCACACGCAGTAGGTATTAGGCACGCATTACAACTTACGGACTCGATTCGACTTACGAGGCCGAAGTTATCACCAGAGGGCAAAACCGACCAACACTTAGGCAAAAAGTCAAAAAGAGGCCAAAACCCGCCTCGACCATCAGAATGACACACGCAAAACACACATACATATAGCATCGCTGTAGGTATTAGGCACACACGATATAACTTACGGACTCGATTCTCGACTTACGGAGGCCGAAAGTTATCACCCAGAGCAAAAACCGACCAACACTTAGGCAAAAAGTCAAAAAGAGGCCAAAACCCGCCTCGACTGTCAGAATGACACGCAAACACACATACATAGCACCGCAGTAGGTATTAGGCACGCTGCTACAACTTACGGACTCGATTCCGACTTACGGAGGCCGAAAGTTATCACCAGAGTAAAAATCGACCAACACTTAGGTAAAAAGTCAAAAAGAGGCCAAACCCGCTTTCGACCATCGTGAATAACACGCAAACACATACATAGCACCGCGCAGTAGGTATTAGGCACGCCCGCTACAACTTACGGACTCAATTTCGACATACGGAGGCCGAAAGTTATCACCTGTAGGCAAACCGACCAACACTTAGGCAAAAAGTCAAAAAGAGGCCAAAACCCACCTCTACCGTCAGTAAACACACGAAAGACATACATAGCACCGCATGGGTATTAGGCACGCTGCTTATAACTTACGGACTCAATTCCGACTTACGAGGCCGAAAGTTATCACCGTAGCAAAACCGACCAACACTTAGGTAAAAAGTCAAAAAGAGGCCAAAACATGCCTCGACCGTCAGAATACGACATAAAAACATACATATAGTACCGCCAGAGGTATTAGGCACGCGTTATAACTTTACGGGACTCGATTCCACATACGGAGAGCCGAAGTTATCAGCCCATAGCAAAATCGACCAACACTTAGGTAAAAAGTTAAAAAAGAGGCCAAAACCCCCTGCCGACACCATCATAAATGACACACGCAAATACATACATAGACTGCAGTATTATTAGGCACGCGTATATAACTTACGGACTCAATTCTGACTTACGGAGGCCGAGTTATCAGCCCGTAGGCAAAACTGACCAACACTTAGGGAAAAAGTCAAAAAGAGGCCAAAACCCACCCTACCATCAGAATGACACGCAAAACACATACATAGCACCGCAGTAGGTATTAGGCACGCTACAACTTTTACGGACTCGATTCTCGACTTACGGAGGCCGAAAGTTATCACCAGAAAAAACTAACCAACACTTAGGTAAAAAGTCAAAAAGAGGCCAAACCCCGCCTCGACCATCAGTAATAATACGCAAACACATACATAGCACCGCTGAGGTATTAGGCATACGCTATAACTTACGGACTCGATTCGACATACGGAGGCCGAAAGTTATCACCCGTAGAGAAAAACTCGACCAACACTTAGGCAAAAAGTCAAAAAGAGGCCAAAACCAACCTCTACCATCAGAATAACACGCAAAACACACACATAGCATCGTAGTAGTATTAGGCACGCATTATAACTTACGGACTCGATTCGACTTACGGAGGTCGAAAGTTATCACCAGTAGGCAAAACTACCAACACTTAGGCAAAAAGTCAAAAAGAGGCCAAAACCAACCTCGACTCGTCAGAATGACACGCAAAACATACATAGTACAACCGCATAGGTATTAGGCACGCATGTTACAACTTACGGGACTCGATTCGACTTACGGAGGCCGAAAGTTATCACCAGAAGCAAAACTAACCAACACTTAGGTAAAAAGTCAAAAAGAGGCCAAAACCCGCCTCTACCATCAGAATGACACGCAAACACATATCATAGCAATCGCGTAGGTATTAGGCACACGCTTACAACTTACGGACTCGATTCCACTATACGGAGGCCGAAGTTATCACCCCAGTAGCAAAACCGACCAACACTTAGGCAAAAAGTCAAAAAGAGGCCAAAACTCACCTCTACCATCAGTCAGAATGACACGCAAACACATACATAGCACACCGCAGGGTATTAGGCACGTATTACAACTTACGGACTCGATTCTCGACATACGGAGGCCGAAAGTTATCACCAGTAGGCAAAACCGACCAACACTTAGGCAAAAAGTCAAAAAGAGGCCAAAACTCACCTCTACCGTCAGAATAACGACACGCAAACACATACATAGCACCGCGTAGGTATTAGGCACGCTGCTATAACTTACGGACTCGATTCTCGACTTACGGAGGTCGAAAGTTATCACCAGTAGGGCAAAACCGACCAACACTTAGGCAAAAAGTCAAAAAAGAGGCCAAAACCCGCCTTCGACCGTCAGAATAACACGCAAACACATACATAGCACCGCAGAGTAGGTATTAGGCACGCGTATATAACTTACGGGACTCGATTCTAACTTACGGAGGCCGAAAGTTATCACCCCATCGGGCAAAACCGACCAACACTTAGGCAAAAAGTCAAAAAGAGGCCAAAATTACCTCTACCGTCAGAATAACACACAAACATATACATAGCACCACGTAGGTATTAGGCACACGCTACAACTTACGGACTCGATTTTCGACTTACGGAGGCCGAAAGTTATCACCAGTAGGCAAAACTCACCAACACTTAGGCAAAAAGTCAAAAGAGAGGCAAAACCCGCCTCGGGCCATCAGAATCGACACGCAAAACACATACATATAGACCGCGTAGGTATTAGGCACGCTATATAACTTACGGACTCGATTCGACTTACGGAGGCCGAAAGTTATCACCCCGTAGGCAAAACCGACCAACACTTAGGTAAAAAGTCAAAAAGAGGCCAAAACTCACCTCTACCGTCAGAACGACACGCAAAACACATACATAGCACCGCATGTAGGTATTAGGCACGCATTACAACTTACGGACTCGATTCCGACTTACGGAGGCCGAAAGTTATCACCAGAGGTAAAAACCGACCAACACTTAGGCAAAAAGTCAAAAAGAGGCCAAAACCCGCCTCGACCATCAGAATGACACGCAAACACATACATATAGCACCGCAGGTATTAGGCACGCTTACAACTTACGGGACTCGATTCTCGACTTACGGAGGCCGAAAGTTATCACCTGTAGCAAAACCGACCAACACTTAGGTAAAAAGTCAAAAAAGAGGCCAAAACCCACCCTCTACCGTCAGAATAACACAAAACAAACATATATATAGAGACCGCCAGGGTATTAGGCACGCACGTTATAACTTACGGACTCAATTTCGACTTACGGAGGCCGAAAGTTATCACCAGTAGGCAAAACCGACCAACACTTAGGCAAAAAGTCAAAAAGAGGCCAAAACCCGCCTCGACCATCATAACGACACACGCAAACACATATATATAGCACCGCAGGTATTAGGCACGCATTATAACTTACGGACTCGATTCTCGACTTACTTGAGGTCGAAGTTATCGCCCAGTAGGCAAACCGAACCAACACTTAGGTAAAAGTCAAAAAGAGGCCAAAACCCGCCTCGACCATCGTAGAATAACACGCAAACACATACATAGCACCGCTGTAGGTATTAGGCACGCGCATAACTATAACTTACGGACTTACTCGATTCCGACTTACTTGAGGCCGAAAGTTATCACCTCAGAGGCAAAACTCGACCAACACTTAGGCAAAAGTCAAAAAGAGGCCAAAACCCGCCTCGACTCAGTAATAACACGCAAACACATACATAGCACCACATGCAGGTATTAGGCACGTGTTATAACTTACGGACTCATTCTCGACTTACGGAGGTCGAAAGTTATCACCCCAGTAGGGCAAAACCGACCAACACTTAGGCAAAAAGTCAAAAAGAGGCCAAAACCACCTCTACCATCGTCAAACGACACGCAAAACACGCATACATAGCACCGCGTGAGGTATTAGGCACGCTACATAACTTACGGGACTCGATTCCGACTTACGAGGCCGAAAGTTATCGCACCAGTAGGGCAAAACCGACCAACACTTAGGCAAAAAGTCAAAAAGAGAGGCAAAAACTCGCTTCTACCGTCAGAATAACACGCAAAAACATACATATAGCACCGCTGTAGGTATTAGGCACGCATATAACTTTACGGACTCGATTCCGACTTACGGAGGCCGAAAGTTATCACCCCAGAGCAAAACCGACCAACACTTAGGCAAAAAGTCAAAAAGAGGCCAAAACCCACCTCTACCGTCAGAATAACACGCAAACACATACATAGCACCACAGGTAGGTATTAGGCACGCTATTATAACTTACGGACTCAATTCGACTTACGGAGGCCGAAAGTTATCACCCGTAGGCAAAAAACCCAACACTTTAGTAAAAAGTCAAAAAGAGGCCAAAACCCGCCTCTACCGTCAGAACACACGCAAAACACATATATAGCACCGCTGTAGGTATTAGGCATATGTGCTACAACTTACGGACTCGATTCACTTACACGAGGCCGAAAGTTATCACCCCGTAGGCAAAACCCGACCAACACTTAGGTAAAAAAGTCAAAAAGAGGCCAAAACCCGCCTCTACCATCAGAATAACACGCAAACACATACATATAGCAATCGCTGTAGGTATTAGGCACGCTATAATAACTTACGGACTCGATTTCGACTTACGGAGGCCGAAAGTTATCACCCCGTAGGCAAAACCGACCAACACTTAGGCAAAAAGTCAAAAAGAGGCCAAAACCCACTCGACTGTCCGTCAGAATGACACGCAAAACACATACATAGCACCGCAGTAGGTATTAGGCACGCTGCTATAACTTACGGACTCGATTCCGACTTACGGAGGCCGAAAGTTATCACCAGTAGGCAAAACCGACCAACACTTAGGTAAAAAGTCAAAAAGAGGCCAAAACCCGCCTCTACCATCAGAATAACACGCAAACACATATATATAGCACCGCTGTAGGTATTAGGCACGCGCTATAACTTACGGACTCGATTTCGACTTACGGAGGCCGAAAGTTATCACCAGTAGGCAAAACCGACCAACACTTAGGTAAAAAGTCAAAAAGAGGCCAAAACCCGCCTCTACCATCAGAATGACACGCAAAACACATACATAGCACCGCTGTAGGTATTAGGCATGCGTTATAACTTACGGACTCGATTCTACATTACGGAGGCCGAAAGTTATCACCCAGTAGGCAAAACCGACCAACACTTAGGCAAAAAGTCAAAAAGAGGCCAAAACCCGCCTCCTTTCCATCAGAGTCAGAATAACACGCAAACACATACATAGTACCGCTGAGGTATTAGGCACGTACATACAACTTACGGACTCGATTCTCGACTTACGGAGGCCGAAAGTTATCACCCAGTAGGCAAAACCGACCAACACTTAGGCAAAAATCAAAAAGAGGCCAAAACCCACCTCTACCGTCAGAATGACACGCAAACACATACATAGCACCGCAGAGGTATTAGGCACGCATATAAACTTACGGACTCGATTCCAACTTACGGAGGCCGAAAGTTATCACCAGAGGCAAAACCGACCAACACTTAGGTAAAAAAAAGTAAAGAGGCCAAAACCCGCCTCGTCTGTCATCAGAGAATAACACGCAAACACATACATAGCACCGCTGTAGGTATTAGGCACACGCTATAACTTACGGACTCGATTCGACTTACTTGAGGCCGAAAGTTATCACCCAGCAAAAAACCGACCAACACTTAGGTAAAAAGTCAAAAAGAGGCCAAAACCCGCCTACCATCATGAATAACACGCAAACACATACATAGCACCACTGTAGGTATTAGGCACGCGTTATAACTTACGGACTCGATTCCGACTTACGGAGGCCGAAAGTCATCACCAGAGCAAAAACCGACCAACACTTAGGTAAAAAAGTCAAAAAGAGGCCAAAACCCGCCTCGACCATCAGAATAACACGCAAAACACATACATAGCACCGCAGTAGGTATTAGGCACGCATGCTACAACTTACGGACTCGATTCTCGACTTACGGAGGCCGAAAGTTATCACCCGTAGGCAAAACCGACCAACACTTAGGCAAAAAAGTCAAAAAGAGGCCAAAACCCGCCTCTACCGTCAGAATAACACGCAAAACACATATATAGCACCGCAGAGGTATTAGTGCATGCTACAACTTTTTACGGACTCGATTCCGACTTACGGAGGCCGAAAGTTATCACCAGTAGGCAAAACCGACCAACACTTAGGTAAAAAGTCAAAAAGAGGCCAAAACTACCCTACCGTCAGAATACACGCAAACACATACATAGCATCACAGTAGGTATTAGGCACGCATTATAACTTACGGACTCGATTCGACTTACTTACGAGGCCGAAAGTTATCACCAGTAGTAAACAAAACCGACCAACACTTAGGCAAAAAGTCAAAAAGAGGCCAAAACCCGCTCTCTACATTGTAACGACACGCAAAACACATACATAGCACCGCAGGTATTATTAGGCACGCTACATAACTTATTACGGACTCTCGATTCCACTTACGGAGGCCGAAAGTTATCACCTGTAGGCAAAATCGACCAACACTTAGGCAAAAAGTCAAAAAGAGGCCAAAACCCGCCTACTACCATCAGAATTACACGCAAACACATACATAGCACCGCTGTAGGTATTAGGCATACACATTACAACTTACGGACTCGATTCTCGACTTACGGAGGCCGAAAGTTATCACCCGTAGGCAAAACCGACCAACACTTAGGTAAAAAGTCAAAAAGAGGCCAAAACCCACCTCGACCGTCAGAATATACACGCAAACACATACATAGCATCGCGTAGGTATTAGGCACGCGCTACAACTTACGGACTCGATTCCGACTTACATTGAGGCCGAAAGTTATCACCCCAGAGGCAAACCGACCAACACTTAGGCAAAAAGTCAAAAAGAGGCCAAAACCCGCCTCTACCGTCAGAATAACACGCAAACACACATATATAGCACCGCCGAGGTATTAGGCACGCTACAAACTTACGGACTCGATTCCAACTTACGAGGCCGAAAGTATCACCAGTAGGCAAAACTCGACCAACACTTAGGCAAAAGTCAAAAAAGAGGCCAAAACCCGCCTCAGACCATCATAGAATACACACAAACACACACATATAGCACAATCACCAGTGGGTATTAGGCACGCTGCTACAACTTACGGACTCTCGATTCACGACTTACGACGAGGTCGAAAGTTATCGTACCAGAGCAAAAACCGACCAACACTTAGGCAAAAAGTCAAAAAGAGGCCAAAACCCGCCTCGGTACCGTCAGAATGACATTACAACACAAATAAATACATAGCACCGCAGGTATTAGGCACGCTGTTATAACTTACGGACTCGATTCTCGACACTTACGAGGCCGAAAGTTATCACCCCGTAGGCAAAACTCGACCAACACTTAGGCAAAAAGTCAAAAAGAGGCCAAAACCCGCCTCGACCATCAGAACGACACGCAAAACACACATACATAGCACCGCAGTAGGTATTAGGCACGCTTACAACTTACGGACTCGATTTCTAACTTACGAGGCCGAAAGTTATCACCTGTAGGGCAAAACCGACCAACACTTAGGCAAAAAGTCAAAAAGAGGCCAAAACCCGCCTCTACTACCGAATCGAATAACAACACGCAACACACATATATAGCACCGCCAGTAGGTATTAGGCACGCTGCTACAACTTACGGACTCGATTCCGACTTACGGAGGCCGAAAGTTATCACCAGTAGTAAAACTCGACCAACACTTAGGCAAAAAGTCAAAAAGAGGCCAAAACCACCTCCTACCATCAAATAACACACAAAAACACATACATAGCACCGCAGTAGGTATTAGGCACGCTACATAACTTACGGACTCGATTCCGACTTACGGAGGCCGAAAGTATCACCAGAGGCAAAACTAACTAACACTTAGGTAAAAAGTCAAAAAGAGGCCAAAACCGCCGCTACCATCATAATAATACGCGTAAACACATACATAGCACCGCTTACGAGGTATTAGGCATCACGTAATACTAACAACTTACGGACTCGATTCCGACTTACTGAGGCCGAAAGTATCATCACCAGTAGGCAAACCTCGACCGACCAACACTTAGGCAAAAAGTCAAAAAGAGGCCAAAACTCACCTTCGACCGTCAGAATAACACGCAAAACACATACATAGCACCGTGTAGGTATTAGGCACGCATTACAACTTACGGACTCGATTCTAACTTACGGAGGCCGAAAGTTATCAGCCCGTAGGCAAAACTGACCAACACTTAGGCAAAAAGTCAAAAAAGAGGCCAAAACCACCTCTACCGTCAGAATAACACGCAAAACATACATACATAGCAATCACATGTAGGTATTAGGCACGCTATTAAACTTACGGACTCGATTCTCGACTTACGGAGGCCGAAAGTTCGTACCAGTAGGCAAAACCGACCAACACTTAGGTAAAAAGTCAAAAAGAGGCCAAAACCCGCCTCGACCATCAGAATGACACGCAAAAACACACATATATAAGACCGCCAGAGGTATTAGGCACGCTGTTACAACTTACGGACTCGATTCCAACTTACTAAAGTTAGGCCGAAAGTTATCACCAGAGTCAAAACCGACCAACACTTAGGCAAAAAGTCAAAAAGAGGCCAAAACCGCCTCTTACTATCGTCATAAATACGCAAAAACATACATAGCATAACATAACACTTAGGTATTAGGCATTAGGCATGCTATAACTTACTTGGACTCAATTCGACTTACGAGGCCGAAAGTTATCAAACCGCAGGGCAAAACCGACCAACACTTAGGCAAAAAGTCAAAAAGAGGCCAAAACTCACCTCTACCATTCAGAACGACACGCAAACACATACATAGCACCACCAGAGGTATTAGGCACGCTATTATAACTTACGGACTCGATTCTCGACTTACGGAGGCCGAAAGTTATCACCAGAGGGCAAAACCGACCAACACTTAGGCAAAAAGTCAAAAAAGAGGCCAAAACCGCCCTCACCATCAGAACGACACAAACAAACACACATATAGCACCACGTAGGTATTAGGCACGCTGTTATAACTTACGGACTCGATTCTAACTTACGAGGCCGAAAGTTATCACCAGTAGGCAAAACTAACCAACACTTAGGTAAAAAGTCAAAAAGAGGCCAAAACCCGCCTCTACCGTCAGAATAACACGCAAAACATATATAGCACCATGTAGGTATTAGGCACGCATTACAACTTACGGACTCAATTCTCGACTTACTTAGGAGGTCGAAAGTTATCGCCCGTAGGCAAAACCGACCAACACTTAGGCAAAAAGTCAAAAAGAGGCCAAAACCCGCCTCTCTACCGTCAGAATAACACGCAAACACACACATATAGCACCACGAGGTATTAGTAGCACGCATTACAACTTTACGGACTCGATTCCAACTTACGGAGGCCGAAAGTTATCACCAGAGGCAAAACCGACCAACACTTAGGTAAAAAGTCAAAAAGAGGCCAAACTCACCTCCGTCAGTCAGAATAACACGCAAACACATACATAGCACCGCACAGTAGGTATTAGGCACGCACATAACTTACTTACGGACTCGATTCCGACTTACTTACGAGGCCGAAGTTATCACCCGTAGGGCAAACCGACCAACACTTAGGTAAAAAGTCAAAAAGAGGCCAAAACCCGCCTCTACCGTCAGAATGACACGCAAACACATACATAGCACACAGTAGGTATTAGGCACGCGCTTATAAACTTACGGACTCGATTCTTTCACGACTTACTTGAGGCCGAAATTATCAACCCCAGAGGCAAAACGACCAACACTTAGGTAAAAAGTCAAAAAGAGGCCAAAACCCACCTCTACCGTCAGAATGACACACAAACACATAAAACCCACACATAGCACCACGTAGGGTATTAGGCACGCTGCATATAACTTACGGACTCAATTCCGACTTACGGAGGCCGAAAGTTATCACCAGAGGCAAAACCGACCAACACTTAGGCAAAAAAGTCAAAAAAGAGGCCAAACCCGCCTCGACCGTCAGAATAACAACGAATAACACACACACACATATAGCACCGTAGGTATTAGGCACGCATTACAACTTACGGACTCAATTTCGACTTACGAGGCCGAAAGTTATCACCAGTAGGCAAAACGACCAACACTTAGGTAAAAAAGTCAAAAAGAGGCCAAAACCCGCCTCTACCGTCAGAATAACAAAACGCAAACACATACATAGAGGCCGCACCGTGAGGTATTAGGCACGCACATGCAAACTTACGGACTCGACTCTCGACTTACTTGAGGTCGAAAGTTATCACCAGAGGCAAACCGACCAACACTTAGGCAAAAAGTCAAAAAGAGGCCAAAACCACCTCTACCGTCAGAATAACACGCAAAACACATACATAAAAACCTTTGTAGGTATTAGGCACGCATGCTACAACTTACGGACTCGATTCGACTTACGGAGGCCGAAAGTTATCACCAGTAGGCAAAACCGACCAACACTTAGGCAAAAAGTCAAAAAGAGGCCAAAACCCGCCTTCTACATCGTCAGATACGACACGCAAACACATACATATAGACATCAGTAGGTATTAGGCACGCATTATAACTTACGGGACTCAATTCTCGACTTACGGAGGCCGAAAGTATCACCAGAGGCAAAACTCGACCAACACTTAGGCAAAAGTCAAAAAGAGGCCAAAACCACCTCTACCGTCAGAATAACACGCAAACACATACATACATAGACCGCAGTAGGTATTAGTACACGCATTATAACTTACGGACTCGATTCGACTTACGGAGGCCGAAAGTTATCACCCCGTAGGCAAAACCGACCAACACTTAGGCAAAAAGTCAAAAAGAGGCCAAAACCCGCCTCGACCGTCAGAATAACACGCAAACACATACATAGCACCGCTGAGGTATTAGGCACACGCTATAACTTACGGACTCGATTCCGACTTACGGAGGCCGAAGTTATCACCAGTAGGCAAAACTCGACCAACACTTAGGCAAAAAGTCAAAAAAGGCCAAAACCCGCCTCTACTGGTCAGAATAACACGCAAACACACATACATAGTACCGCAGAGGTATTAGGCACGCTACAAACTTACGGACTCGATTCCGACTTACGGAGGCCGAAAGTTATCACC
The DNA here is from genome assembly GCA_020205615.1 of Panax quinquefolius. NCBI lineage: Eukaryota > Viridiplantae > Streptophyta > Magnoliopsida > Apiales > Araliaceae > Panax > Panax quinquefolius. The sequence continues at coordinate 46,076,796 of CM035170.1, forward strand.
AGAGGCAAAACCGACCAACACTTAGGCAAAAAGTCAAAAAGAGGCCAAAACCCGCCTCTACCATCGTCAAATAACAAAACACAAAACACATACATAGCAGACCGCAGTAGGTATTAGGCACGCATTACAAACTTACGGACTCGATTCCGACTTACTTGAGGCCGAAAGTTATCACCAGAGAGGCAAAACCGACCAACACTTAGGCAAAAAGTCAAAAAGAGGCCAAAACCCACCTCGACCATCAGAATAACACGCAAACACACATATAGACCGCATGAGGTATTAGGCACGCGTTATAACTTACGGACTCGATTCTGACTTACGGAGGCCGAAAGTTATCACCCCAGTAGGCAAAACCGACCAACACTTAGGCAAAAAGTCAAAAAGAGGCCAAAACCCACCTCTACCGTCAGAATAACACGCAAACACATATATAGCACCGCGTAGGTATTAGGCACGCTATAACTTACGGGACTCGATTCGACTTACGAGGCCGAAAGTTATCACCCGTAGGGAAAAAACCGACCAACACTTAGGCAAAAAGTCAAAAAGAGGCCAAAACCCGCCTCTACCATCAGAATGACACGCAAACACATACATAGCACCGCTGTAGGTATTAGGCATAATGCTACAAACTTACGGACTCGATTCCAACTTACGGAGGCCGAAGTTATCACCAGTAGGCAAAATCGACCAACACTTAGGTAAAAAGTCAAAAAGAGGCCAAAACCACCTCGACCATCAGAAATGACACGCAAACACACATACATAGCACCGCTGTAGGTATTAGGCACGCATTATAACTTACGGACTCTCGATTCGACTTACGGAGGCCGAAAGTTATCACCAGAGGGCAAACCGACCAACACTTAGGGCAAAAGTCAAAAAGAGGCCAAAACCCACCTCGACCGTCAGAATAACACACGCAAACACATACATAGCAATCACAGTAGGTATTAGGCACGCATTACAACTTACGGACTCGATTCTCGACTTACGAGGCCGAAAGTTATCAACACCCAGTAGGCAAAACCGACCAACACTTAGGCAAAAAGTCAAAAAGAGGCCAAAACTCACCCTCTCTCGTCAGAATAACACACGCAAACATACATATACAAGACCACAGAGGTATTAGGGCACGCTGCTATAACTTACGGACTCGATTCTCGACTTACGGAGGCCGAAAGTTATCACCCCAGAGGCAAAACTAACCAACACTTAGGTAAAAAGTCAAAAAGAGGCCAAAACCCGCCTCGACCGTCAGAAATAACACGCAAACACATACATATAGCACCGCGAGGTATTAGGCACGCTACATTATAACTTACGGACTCGATTCCAACTTACGGAGGCCGAAAGTTCGCACTCAGTAGGCAAAATCGACACCAACACTTAGGCAAAAAGTCAAAAAGAGGCCAAAACCCGCCTCCACCGTCAGAATAACACGCAAAACACACATACATATAGTAACCGCAGGTATTAGGCACGCTACAAACTTACGGACTCGATTCTAACTTACTTGAGGCCGAAAGTTATCACCAGAGGAGGTAAACCGACCAACACTTAGGCAAAAAGTCAAAAAGAGGCCAAAACCCGCCTTTCTACGACCGTCAGAAACACACGCAAACACGACATAGCAATCGCACCGTAGGTATTAGGCACGCATTATAACTTACGGGACTCGATTCCACTTACGGAGGCCGAAAGTTATCACCCCACAGAGGCAAAACGACCAAACACTTAGGCAAAAAGTCAAAAAGAGGCCAAAACCACCTCTACATGCAGTCAGAATAACACGCAAACACATACATAGGCACCGCATCAGGTAGTAGCACGCTTACAACTTACGGACTCGATTCCGACAAACGGAGGCCGAAAGTTATCACCAGTAGGCAAACCGACCAACACTTAGGCAAAAAGTCAAAAAAGAGGCCAAAACCAACTCTCTGACCGTCATAATAACACGCAAATACATATATAACACCGCAGGTATTAGGCATATACACGCATTATAACTTACGGACTCTCATTTCGACTTACGAGGCCGAAAGTTATCAACCCGTAGGTAAAAACTGACCAACACTTAGGCAAAAAGTCAAAAAGAGGCCAAAACCCGCCTCGACCGTCAGAATAACACACGCAAACACATACATAGCATAGCACCGCTGTAGGTATTAGGCACACGCTACAACTTACGGACTCTCGATTCCGACTTACGAGGCCGAAAGTTATCACCAGTAGGGCAAAACGACCAACACTTAGGTAAAAAGTCAAAAAGAGGCCAAACCCGCCCGCCTCAGACGCACCATCATAAGAATAACACGCACGCAAAAAACATACATAGACACAGTAGGTATTAGGCACGCTATAAACTTACGGACTCAATTCCGACTTACGGAGGCCGAAAGTATCACCAGTAGGCAAAACCGACCAACACTTAGGTAAAAAGTCAAAAAGAGGCCAAACCCACATCTCTACCGTCAGAATGACACGCAAACACATACATAGCACCGCAGTAGGTATTAGGCACGCATTATAACTTACGGACTCGATTCTCGACTTACGGAGGCCGAAAGTTATCACCAGAGGCAAAACCGACCAACACTTAGGCAAAAAAATCAAAAAGAGGCCAAAACTCCGCCTCGGCCATCAAAAACGACACACGCAAACACATATATAGCACCACAGGTAGGTATTAGGCATACGCTACATAACTTACGGACTCGATTTCGACTTACGGAGGCCGAAAGTTATCACCAGAGATAAAACTAACCAACACTTAGGTAAAAAGTTAAAAAGAGGCCAAAACCCGCCTCTACCGTCAGAATAACACGCTAACACATACATAGCACCGCTGTAGGTATTAGGCATACGCTATAACTTACGGACTCGATTCCGACATACGAGAGCTCGAAAGTATCACCCAGAGGCAAAACCGACCAACACTTAGGCAAAAAGTCAAAAAGAGGCCAAAACCCGCCTCGCCAATCAGAATTTACGACACGCAAACACATACATAGAAGACCGCTGTAGGTATTAGGCATGTGTTACAACTTACGGGACTCGATTCGACTTACTTGAGGTCGAAAGTTATCACCAGTAGGCAAAACCGAACAACACTTAGGCAAAAGTCAAAAAGAGGCCAAAACCAAATTTCTTACCGACCGTCAGAATGATACGCAAACACGCACATAGCACCACAGAGGTATTAGGCACGCATATAACAACTTACGGGACTCGATTCAACATACGGAGGTCGAAAGCTATCACCAGAGGCAAAACCCGACCAACACACTTAGGTAAAAAGTCAAAAAGAGGCCAAAACCCGCCTTCGTCGTCAGAATAACGCGCAAAACACACGCATAGCAATCCGCTGTAGGTATTTGGCACGCTACAAAACTATAACTTACGGGGACTCGATTCTCGACATACGGAGGCCGAAAGTTATCAGCCCGTAGATAAAACCGACCAACACTTAGGGGAAAAAGTCAAAAAGAGGCCAAACCGCCGACCATCATAATGACACATGCAAACACGTACATAACACCAAGGAGGTATTAGGCACACGCATTATAACTTACGGGACTCGATTCTCGACATACGGAGGCCGAAAGTTATCACCAGAGGTAAACCGACCAACACTTAAGCAAAAAGTCGAAAAGAGTCCAAAACCCACCTCGACCGTCAGAATAACACGCAAACATATACATAGCACCGCATAGGTATTAGGCACGCTACAACTTACGGACTCGATTCTCGACTTACGAGGGCCGAAAGTTATCAACGCAGTAGGGAAAATCGACCAACACTTAAGCAAAAAGTCAAAAAGGCCAAAACAAGCCTCGCTATCGTGAATAACACGCAAAACACGTATATAGCATCGCTGTAGGTATTAGGCACGCGCTATAACTTACTTACGAGACTCGATTCGACTTACTTGAGGTCGAAATTATCACCAGTAGGCAAACCCAACCAACACTTAGGTAAAAAGTCAAAAAGAGGCCAAACTACTAGCCTCTGCCATCAGAATGACACGCAAACACATACATAGCATCGCTGTAGTATTAGGCACGCATTATAACTTACGGGACTCGATTCTCGACTTACGGGGCCGAAAGTTATCACCAGAGGCAAAACGACCAACACTTAGGCAAAAAGTCAAAAAGAGGCCAAACTCGCCGACCGTCAGAACGATAGCAAAGTCTTACATAGCACCGCAGTAGTATTAGGGCACGTGTTATAAACTTACTTACTCGATTCCGACTTACGGAGGCCGAGATATCACCAGAGGCAAAATCGACCAACACTTAGCTAAAAAGTCAAAAAGAGGCCAAAACCCGCCTCTACCATCAAAAACGACACGCAAACACATACATAGAACCACGTAGGTATTAGGCACGCTACATAAACTTACGGACTCGATTCCGATATACGGAGGTCGAAAGTTATCAACCCGTAGGCAAAACCGACCAACACTTAGGCAAAAAGTCAAAAAGAGGCCAAAACCCACCTCTACCGTCAGAACGACACACAAAAACACATACATAGCAATCGCTGTAGGTATTAGGCACGCTACATAACTTACGGACTCGATTCTCGACTTACGGAGGTCGAAGTTATCACCAGTAGGCAAAACTCGCCAACACTTAGGCAAAAAGTCAAAAAGAGGCCAAAACCGCTTCGACCGTCAGAATAACACGCAAACACATACATAGCACAACGTAGGTATTAGGCACGCATTACAACTTACGGACTCGATTCCAACTTACGGAGGCCGAAGTTATAAGCCCGTAGGTAAAAACCGACCAACACTTTGGCAAGAAGTCAAAAAGAGGCCAAACTCTCCGACGACAACAGAAAACACACGTAAACACAAAGATAGCACCGCTGTAGGTATTAGGCACGCTGCTTAAACTTACAGACTCTCGATTCTACTTACGAGGCCGAAGTTATCACCCGTAGAAAAACCGACCAACACTTAGGCAAAAAGTCAAAAAGAGGCCAAAACCGCCCGACCATCAGTCAGAAGGACACGCAAACACATATACATAGCACCGCTGTAGGTATTAGGCACGCTACATAACTTACGGACTCGATTCCGACTTACGGAGACCGAAAGTTATAAGCCCGTAGGCAAAACCGACCAACACTTAGGCAAAAAGTCAAAAAGAGACCAAAACCCGCCGACCATCTTAACGACACGTAACACGTACATAGCACCGACGCTGAGAGGTACTTAGGCACGCGTTATATAACTTACATCGACTTAGTTCGACTTACGAGGTCGAAAGTTATCACCCAGTAGCAAAACCGACCAACACTTAGGCAAAAAGTCAAAAAGAGGCCAAAACTCGCCTCACCCGTCAGAACGACACGCAAACACATACATAGCACCGCAGTAGGTATTAGGCACTCATATAACTTACGGACTCGATTCTGACTTTCACGGAGGCCGAAAGTTATCACCCCAGAGTCAAACCCGACTCGCCAACACTTAGGCAAAAAGTCAAAAGAGGCCAAAACCCGCCGACCTTTCAGACAGTCAGAATAACACGCAAACATATACATAGATAGCAATGTAGGTATTAGGCACGTTACTATAATATACGACTCACTCGATTTCGACTTACTTGAGGCCGAAAGTTATCACCAGAGGCAAAACCGACCAACATTTAGGTAAAAAGTTAAAAAGAGGCCAAAACCCACCTCACCGTCAGAATTATAACGAAAAACACACGCATAGTACCAATGTAGGTATTAAGCACACGTTAAAACTTACGGACTCGATTCCAACTTACGAGGCCGAAGTTATCACCAGAGGCAAACCGACCAACACTTAGGTAAAAAGTCAAAAGGGGCCAAAACCCGCCTCTACCGTCAGAATTTACACGCAAAACACGCATATATAACCGTAGGTATTAGGCACGCTACATTACTTACGGACTTGATTCTCGATTTACTTGAGGTCGAAAGTTATCACCCCAGTAGGTAAAACTAACCAACACTTAGGCAAGAAGTCAAAAAGAGGCCAAACCCGCCTCCTCTACAAAAGAAAGACACACAAACATACGAACATAGCACCGCTGAGAGGTATTAGGCACGCAAGTTAGAACTTACGGACTCGATTCCGACTTACGTAGGCCGAAAGTTATCACCAGTAGGAAAAACCGACCAACACTTAGGCAAAAGTCAAAAAGAGGCCAAAACCCGCCTCTACCGTCAGAATAACACGCAAACACGCATATAGTACCGCGATAGGTATTAGGCACGCTGCTAGAACTTACGGACTCGATTCCAACTTACGGAGGCCGAAAGTTATCACCAGAGCCAAAACCGACCAACACTTAGGCAAAAAGTCAAAAAGAGGCCAAAACCCACCCTCTACCGTCAGAATAACACGCAAACACATACATAGCACCGCTGTAGGGTATTAGGCACACGCTACAACTTACGGAAACTAATTTCGACTTACTGAAGCCGTGTTATCATCCGTAGGCAAAACCGAACAACATTTAGGTAAAAAGTCAAAAAGAGGCCAAAACCCGCCTCTACCTTCAGAATGACATGCAAACACATATATAGCACCACGTAGGTATTAGTGCACTCATATAACTTACGGACTCGATTCCAACTTACGAGAGGCCGAGGTATCACCAGTAGAGGCAAAACTCGCCAACACTTATGCAAAAAGTCAAAAGAGGCCAAACACCCACTTCGACCGTCGAACAATGCGCACACACACACATATAGCACAACATAGGTATTTGCACGTGTTACAACTTACGGACTCGATTCTAACTTACGGAGGTCAATTATCCGCCTGTAGGTAAAACCGACCAACACTTAGGCAAAAGTCAAAAAGAGGCCAAAACCGCCTCTACAAATGAAGACACGCAAACACATACATAGCACCGCGTAAGTATTAGGCACGTGTTAGAACTTACGGACTCGATTTCAACTTACAGAGGCCGAAAGTTATCACCTGTAGGCAAAACCCACCAACACTTAGGCAAAATGTCAAAAAATAGGCCACAACCCGCCTCTACCGTCGAAAAACACGCAAAACACGCATAGTACCGCTGTAGGTATTAGGCACGCAGTTATAACTTACGGACTCGATTCCAACTTACGGAGACCGAAAGTTATCACCAGAGAGCCAAAACCGACTAACACTTAGGCAAAAAGTCAAAAAGAAGTCAAAACCCACCTCTACCGTCAGAATAACACGTAAACACATACACATAGCACCACAGTAGGTATTAGGCACACGCTATAACTTCGAGACTAATTTCTAACTTACTTACGAGGCCGAAAGTTATCACCAGTAGTAAAAACTCGCCAACACTTAGGCAAAAAGTCAAAAAGAGGCCAAAACCCGCCGACCGACCATCAATAACAACGCAAAAACACATACATAGCACAATGTAGGTATTAGGCACGCTGCTATAACTTACGCTACTCGATTCCGACTTACGGAGGCCGAAAGTTATCCGCCCAGAGGCAAACCGACCAACACTTAGGTAAAAAGTTAAAAAGAGGCCAAAACCCAGACGGCCGTCAGAAACGACACGAAAACACACGCATATAGTACCGCAGAGGTATTAGGCACGCTGCAAAACTTACGGACTCGATTCCAACTTACGAGGCCGAAAGTTATCACCAGTAGACAAACCGACCAACACTTAGGTAAAAAGTCAAAAAGAGGCCAAAACCCGCCTCGACCGTCATAACGACACGCAAACACGTATATAGCACCGTGAAGGTATTAGGCACACGTTACAAACTTACGGACTCAATTCTGACTTACATAGGCCGAGTTATCAGCCTGTAGGCAAAACTGACCAACACTTAGGCAAAAAGTCAAAAAAGAGGCCAAACCCGGCCTCGACCGTTGTAACGATACGCAAACAAGTACATAGAACCGCGTAGATATTAGGCACGCGTTATAAGTTACGGACTCGATTCCAACTTACGGAGGCCGAAAGTTATCACCAGTAGGCAAAACTCGACTAAACACTTAGGCAAAAAAAGTTAAAAAGAGGCCAAACCCCGCCTCACCATCAGAATTACACGTAAACACATACATAGCACCGCTGCAGTAGGTATTAGGCACGCTATAACTTATGGAACTCAAATCTAACTTACAGAGGCCGAAAGTTATTAGCCCATAGGCAAAACCGACCAACACTTAGGCAAAAAAAAAAAAAGAGGCCAAAACCAAATTTCTACCATCAGAAGGACACGCAAAACACGCATATAGCACCAATGTAGGTATTAGGCACGCAGTTAAAACTTACGGGACTCGATTCCGATTTACGGAGTTGAGGCCGACTTATCACCCGTAGAGGCAAAACCGACTAACACTTAGGCAAAAAGTCAAAAAGAGGCCAAAACCGCGCCTCTTCATCATAATCTATTACACGCAAACACGCATATAGCAATCAGTAGGTATTAGGCACGCTACATAAACTTACGGGACTCGATTCTCGACTTACATAGGTCGAATTATCACCCAGTAGGCAAAACTCGACCAACACTTAGGCAAAAAGTCAAAAAGAGGCCAAAACCGCTTCTACCATCGTAATAACACGCAAACACGATATAGCACGCAGAAGTATTAGGCACGCTACATAACTTACGGACTCTCGATTCTCGACATACGGAGGCGAAGTTATCACCCAGTAGCAAAACCGACCAACACATAGGCAAAAAAGTCAAAAAGAGGCCAAACCCGCCTCTACCATCAGAATGACACACAAACGCATACATAGCATCACAGAGGTATTAGACACGCGATACAACTTACGGACTCGATTCCGACTTACGAGGTCGAAAGTTATCACCAGTAGGGCAAAACCACCAACACTTAGGCAAAAAGTCGAAAAAGAGGCCAAAACCCGCTTCTACCATCAGAATGAGACGAAAACTCATACATACCACCGCAACAGTATTAGGCACGCTATAACTTACTTAACTCGATTCTCGACTTACGGAGGCCGAAAGTTATCACCAGTAGGCAAAACCGACCAACACTTAGGTAAAAAAGTCAAAAAGAGGCCAAAACTCGCTTTCAACCATCGTGAACGACACGCAAAACACATACATAGCACCGCTGTAGGTATTAGGCATACATTACAACTTACGGAGTCGATTTCGACATACGGAGGTCGAAAGTTATCACCCAGAGGCAAAACTACCAACACTTAGGCAAAAAGTCAAAAAGAGGCCAAAACCCACCTCTACCGTCAGAATAACACGCAAAGACATACATATAAGTAATCGCAGCTGGGTATTAGGCACACGTTATAACTTACGAGACTCAATTCTAATATACGGAGGCCGAGTTATCAGCCCGTAAACAAAACTGAACAACATTTAGGTAAAAAGTCAAAAAGAGGCCAAAACACGCCTCTACCATCGTGAATTACATAAAACACATATATAGTACCGCGTATGTATTAGGCATGCATTAAAACTTACGGGACTCAATTCTGACATACGTAGACCGAATTATAAGCCCATATGCTAGATTGACCAACACTTAGGTAAAAAGTTAAAAAAAGAGGCCAAAACCCGCATCGACCATTTTAACGACACGCAAATATATGCATAGAACCGCGTAGGTATTAGGCATGCGTTACAACTTACGGACTCAATTCCGACTTACGGAGGCCGAGTTATCAGCCCGTAGGCAAAACTGACCAATATTTGGGGAAAAAGTCAAAAACGAGGCCAAAACCCACCTCTACCGTCAGAACGACACGCAAACTACATACATAGCACCGTAGGTATTAGGCACGCTACATAACTTACGGACTCTCGATTCTCGATTTACGGAGGCCGAAAGTTATCAGCCCGTAGGCAAAACTAACTAACACTTAGGTAAAAAGACAAAAAAGAAGCCAAAACCCGCCTCGACCATCGTAATGATACGCAAACACATACATAGCACCGCGTAGGTATTAGGCATACGCTATAACTTACGGACTCTCGATTCTGACACATACGGAGGCCGAAAGTATCACCAGAGACAAAACCGACCAACACTTAGGCAAAAAGTCAAAAAGAGGCCAAAACTCGCCTCTACCATCGTATAATAACACGCAAAACACATACATAGCATCGTAGGGTATTAGGCACGCATTACAACTTACGGACTCGATTCCGACTTACGGAGGCCGAAAGTTATCACCAGAGGCAAAAAATGACCAACACTTAGGCAAAAAGTCAAAAAGAGGCCAAAATCCACCTCTACTGGGTCAGAACGATACAAATACAAATACAACACATACATAGCACGGCATAGGTATTAGGCACGCGTTACAACTTAAGGGACTTGATTCTGACTTACGGAGGCCGAGTTATCAGCCCGTAAGCAAAACTAACTAACACGTAGGTAAAAAGTCAAAAAAGAAGCCAAAACCCGCCTCGGCCATCGTAATGATACGCAAAAACATACATAGCACCGCGTAGGTATTAGGCATACATTACAATGTACGGGACTCGATTCCAACATACGGAGGCCGAGTTATCAGCCCGTAGGCAAAACTGACCAACACTTAGGCAAAAAGTCAAAAAAGTGGCCAAACTCGCCTCTCTACCATCGTAATTACACGCAAAAACACATATATAGCATCACGTAGGTATTAGGCACGACATAACTTTACGGACTCTATTCGACAGACGGAGGCCGAAAGTTATCACCAGTAGGTAAAACTCGACCAACACTTAGGCAAAAAGTCAAAAAGAGGCCAAACTCACCTCTACCAGTAGTAACGACACGCTAACACATACATAGCACCGCGTAGGTATTTGGCACGCTTATAATTTACGGACTCGATTCTCGACTTACTTGAGGTCGAAAGTTATCACCAGAGGCAAAACCGACCAACACTTAGGCAAAAAGTCGAAAAAGATGCCAAAAACTAGTCTCGACCGTCGTAATAAGACGCAAACTAATACATAGCACCACGTAAGAATTAGGCACGCTACACAACTTATGGAAATTGATTCTAACTTACGGAGACCGAGTTATCAGCCCATTGGCAAAACTGACCAACACTTAGGCAAAAAGTCAAAAAAGAGGCCAAAATTAGCCTCGGCCGTCGTAATAACACACAAACATATACATAGCACCACGTAGGCATTAGGCACACGTTACAACTTACGGGACTCAATTTTGACTTACGGAGGCCGAGTTATCAGCCCGTAGGCAAAACTGACCAATACTTAGGCAAAAAGTCAAAAAAGTGGTCGAAACTCGCCTTCTACCATCATAATATACACGCAAAACACATATATAGCATCACGTAGGTATTTGGCACGCATTAAAACTTACGGGACTCGATTCCAACCGACGAGGCCGAAAGTTATCACCCTGTAGTAAAACCGACCAACAAGCTTAGGTAAAAAGTCAAAAAGAGGCCAAAACTCACCTCGGGTCAGTAATAATACACGCAAAACATACATAGCACCACGTAGGTATTTGACACTCGTTACAACTTACGGGACTCGATTCCGACTTACGGAGGCCGAGTTATCAGCCCGTAGGTAAAACTGACCAACACTTATGCAAAAAGTCAAAAAGATGCCAAAAACAAGTCTCGACCGTCAGAATGAGACGCAAACTAATACATATAGCACCGCCGTAGAAATTAGGCACACGCTATAACAACTTACAGGACTCTGATTCGACTTACTTGAGGTCGAAAGTTATCGCCCCATCGGCAAACCGACCAACACTTAGGCAAAAAGTCAAAAAGAGGCCAAAATTAGCCTCTCTACCGTCAGAATGCACACAAAACATATACATAGCACCACGTAGGCATTAGGCACGCTACATAACTTACGGACTCAATTTCAACTTACGGAGGCCGAAAGTTATCACCAGAGGGCAAAACCGACAAACACTTAGGCAAAAAACTCAAAAAGAGGCCAAACCCGCCCTCGATCCATCATAACGACACGCAAAACACGATATAGCACCGCGGAAGGTATTAGGCACGTGTTACAACTTACGGACTCAATTTCGACTTACATAGGCCGAAAGTTATCACCAGTAGGCAAAACTAACCAACACTTAGGGAAAAAGTCAAAAAGAGGCCAAAACCCGCCTCTACCGTCAGAATGAAACGCAAAACACGTATATAGAACCGCTGTAGATATTAGGCACGCTGCTATAACTTACGGACTCGATTCCGACTTACGGAGGTCGAAAGTTATCACCCAGTAGGCAAAACCGACTAACACTTAGGCAAAAAGTTAAAAAGAGGCCAAAACCCGCCTCACCATCGTAATGACACGTATAACACACATACATAGCACCGCAGGTATTAGGCACACGCTATAAACTTACGTAACTCGAATCTAACTTACAGAGGCCGAAAGTTATTAGCCCGTAGGCAAAAATCGACCAACACTTAGGCAAAAAATCAAAAAGAGGCCAAAACCAAATTTCACATCATCAGAAGGACACGCAAACACGCATATAGCACCACGTAGGTATTAGGCACGCATTACAACTTACGGGACTCGATTCCAATTTACTTGAGGCCGACTTATCACCAGTAGGCAAAACCGACTAACACTTAGGCAAAAAGTCAAAAAGAGGCCAAAACTCGCCTCTACCTTCTTTCATAACGACACGCAAACACGCATATAGCATCGCTGAGGGTATTAGGCATGCGTTACAACTTACGGGACTCGATTCGACTTACATAGGCCGAATTATCACCCCAGAGGCAAAACCGACCAACACTTAGGCAAAAAGTCAAAAAGAGGCCAAAACCGCTTCTACCATCGTCAGAATAATACGCAAACATATATATAGCACGCAGTAGTAGTATTAGGCACGCATTATTACAACTTACGGACTCGATTCTCGACATACGGAGGCCGAAGTTATCACCCCAGTAGGCAAAACTGACCAATACTTAGGCAAAAAGTCAAAAAAGAGGCCAAAACCCGCCTCTACCGTCAGAATGACACACAAACACATACATAGCATTGCATAGGTATTAGACACGCGATACAACTTACGGACTCGATTCCAACTTACAGAGGCCGAGTTATCAGCCCATAGGCAAAACTGACCAACACTTAGGAAAAATTCGAAAAATAGGTCAAAACCCGCCTCGGCCGTCGTAACAACACGTAAAGACATACATAGCACTGCATGGGTATTAGGCACGCTATTATAACTTACGGACTTCCACTCGACTTACGAGGCCGAGTATCACCAGAAAACCGAACAACATTTAGGTAAAAAAGTCAAAAAGAGGCCAAAACCCACCTCGACCGTCAGAAGAATAACATAAAAACATATACATAGTACCGCATGCAGTAGGTATTAGGCACGCGTTATAACTTACGGACTCGATTCTAACATACGGAGGCCGAAAGTTATCACCAGATTCAAAATCGACCAACACTTAGGTAAAAGTTAAAAAGAGGCCAAACCCCGACTCTACCATCAGAATGACACACAAAACATATATATAGCACCGCACAGTAGGTATTAGGCACGCACAACTTACGGACTCGATTTCGACTTACGGAGGCCGAAAGTTATCACCTCAGAGGCAAAATCGACCAACACTTAGGGGAAAAAGTCAAAAAGAGGCCAAAACCACCTCGACCATCAGACGATACGCAAACACACATATACATCGCCAGAGGGTATTAGGCACGGCTACAACTTACGGACTCAATTCCAACTTACGGAGGTCGAAAGTTATCACCCAGAGGCAAAACGACCAACACTTAGGCAAAAAGTCAAAAAGAGGCCAAACCCGCCCCTACCGTCAGAATGATATGCAAACACATACAAGAACTCGTAGGTATTAGTAGCACCGCTTAGGGTATTAGGCAAACGCCAACACTTAGGCAAAAAGTCTTATGGCCACTCGATTCCATCGTGATCAGATTTACAAACACATACATATCATCGAAGTATTAGGCACGCATCGGACTCAATTCATCGACGGAGGCCGAAAGTTATCACCTGTAGGCAAAACTCAACCAACACTTAGGTAAAAAGTCAAAAAGAGGCCAAAACTCGCCATCATCGTAATGATACGCAAACACATACATAGCACCGCGTGTAGGTATTAGATATATGTTACAACTTACGGACTCGATTCCGACATACGGAGGCCGATTGTTATCACCATAGGCAAAACTGACCAACACTTAGGCAAAAAGTCAAAAAAGAGACCAAAACTCGCCTCGGCCATCGTAATGACACGCAAACACATACATAGCATCGTGTAGGTATTAGGCACGCATTATAACTTACGGGACTCGATTCCGACAGACGGAGGCCGAGTTATCAGCCCATAGGCAAAACTGACCAACACTTAGGCAAAAGGTCAAAAAAGAGGCCAAAACTCTCCTTTCATCAGTAGTAACGACACGCAAAACACATATATAGCACCGCAGAGAGGTATTAGGCACGCGCTATAACTTACTTTACGGACTCGATTCCACTTACACGGAGGCCGAAAGTTATCACCCAGAGGTAAAACCGACCAACACTTAGGCAAAAAGTCAAAAAGAGGCCAAAACCCGCCTCTACAATCAGAATAACACACAAACATGAACATAGTACCGCAGTAGGTATTAGGCACATGTTAGAACTTACGGACTCGATTCCGACTTACGAGGCCGAAAGTTATCACCACCAGGCAAAAATCGACCAACACTTAGGCAAAAAGTCGAAAAAGAGGCCAAAACCGCCTCGACCATCAGAATAACACGCAAACATGTGTATAGTACCGCATGTAGGTATTAGGCACATGTTACAACTTACGGGACTCGATTCCAACTTACGGAGGCCGAAAGTTATCACCCCGTAGCCAAAACTGACCAACACTTAGGCAAAAAGTCAAAAAGAGGCCGAAACCCACCTCTACCGCCATCACACGAACACATAAAACACATAGCACCGCCAGAGGTATTAGGCACATGTTAGAACTTACGGGACTAATTTTCAACTTACGGAGGCTGAGTTATCAGTCCGTAGGCAAAACTCGCCAACACTTAGGTAAAAAGTCAAAAAAGAGGCCAAAACCCGCCTCGACCGTCGTAACAACACGCAAACACAAACATAGCACAATGTAGGTATTAAGCACGCGTTATAATATATGTTACTCGATTCTCGACTTTACTTGAGGTCGAAAGTTATCACCAGAGGCAAAACCGACCAACAATTAGGTAAAAATTAAAAAAGAGGCCAAACCCGCCTACCGTCAGAACGACACGAAAAACACATGCATATAGCACCGCGAGGTATTAGGCACGCGTTAAAACTTACGGGACCCGATTCCAACTTACGGAGGCCGAGTTATCAGCCCGTAGGCAAAACTGACCAACACTTAGGTAAAAAGTCAAAAAAGAGGCCAAAACCCGCCTCCCGTCAGAATCTATTACGTAAACACGCATATATCACCGCAGTAGGTATTAGGCACGCAGCATTACATTACTTACGGACTCGATTCTGATTTACGGAGGTCGAGTTATCAGCTCGTAGGCAAAAATGACCAAAATTAGGCAAAAAGTCGAAAAAGAGTCCAAAACCCGCCTCAACTATTATAATGAGACAAAAACTCGTGCATAGCACCGCGTAGGTATTAGGCACGCGTTACAACTTACGAAACTCAATTCTGACTTACGGAGGCCGAGTTATCAGCCCGTAGGCAAAATTGACCAACACTTAGTTAAAATGTCAAAAAAGAGGCCAAAACCCGCCTCAACCATCGTAACGATACGCAAACAAATACATAGCACCGCATAGGTATTAGGTATTCATTACAACTTACGGGACTCGATTTTGACATACGGAGGCCGAGTTATCAGCCCGTAGGCAAAACTGACCAACACTTAGGTAAAAAGTCCAAAAAGAGGCCAAAACCCACCTCGGCCGTCGTAACAACACGCAAAGACTTACATAGCACTGCATGGGTATTAGGCACGCGTTATAACTTACGGGACTCAATTCTGACTTACGAAAGCCGAGTTATCAGCCCGTAAATAAAACAGAACAACATTTAGGTAAAAAGTCGAAAAAGAGGGCAAAACATGACTCTACCGTCAGAATAACATAAAAACACATACATAGTAATCACTGTGATGTATTAGGCATGCTACATAAACTTACGGGACTCGATTCTCGACATACGTAGACCGAAAGTTATTAGCCCGTATGCAAAATTCGACCAACACTTAGGTAAAAAGTTAAAAAGAGGCCAAAACCCGATCGACCATCAGTAGGTATTAGGCACGCACATAACACGCATATTAGGCTTACGGACTCAATTCCATTTTTACGGAGGCCGAAAGTTATCACCCAGAGACAAAACCGACCAATATTTGGGAAAAAAGTCAAAAAGAGGCCAAACCCCACCTCTACCAGTTGAATCGATACAAAAAAAACTCGTACATAAGACCGCTGTAGGTATTAGGCACGCTACAAACTTACGGACTCGATTCCATTTTACGGAGGTCGAAAGTTATCGACCGTAGGCAAAACTAATTAACACTTAGGTAAAAAGTCAAAAAGTAGCCAAACCCGCTTTACATCGTAACGACACGCAAACACATACATAGCACCGCATAGGTATTAGGGCACGCTATTATAACTTATGGGACTCGATTCTCGACATACGGAGGCCGAAAGTTATCACCAGTAGGCAAACCGACCAACACTTAGGCAAAAAGTCAAAAAGAGGCCAAAACTCACCTTGACATCGTGAACGACACCCAAAACACATACATACATAGATCGCTGTAGGTATTAGGCACGATTACAACTTACGGAAAACCGAAAGCAACACTTAGGCAAAAAGTCAAAAAGAGGCCAAAACTCACCTCGCGCAAGAGTAAATTACACGCAAACACATAACTAGGACCGCGTAGGTATTAGGCACGCGTTTATAACTTACGGACTCGATTCGACTTACTTGAGACCGAAAGTTATCACCAGCAAGCAAACCGACCAACATTTGGGGTAAAAGTCAAAAAGAGGCCAAAACCCACCTCTACCATCAGAACGATATGAAAACACACGACATAGCAATCGCTGTAGGTATTAGGCACGCGTGACAATTTACGGGACTCGATTCCGATTTATGGAGGCCGAGTTATCAGCCCGTAGGCAAAACTAACTAACACTTAGGTAAAAAGTCAAAAAAGAAGCCAAACCCCGCTTCGGCCATCGTAATGATATGCAAACACATACATAGCACCTCGTAGGTATTAGGCATGCATTACAACTTACAGAACTCGATTCCGACGGACAGAGGCCGAGTTATCAGCCCGTAGGCAAAACTGACCAACAATTAGGCAAAAAGTCAAAAAGAGGCCAAAACTCACCTCGGCTGTAGTAACGACACGCAAAGACATATATAGCACCGCGTAGGTATTTGGCACGCGTTACAACTTACGGGACTTGATTCCGACTTACGGAGGCCGAGTTATCAGCCCGTAGGCAAAACTGACCAACACTTATGCAAAAAGTCAAAAAGATGCCAAAAACCAGTCTCGACCCTCGTAATGAGACGCAAACTAATACATAGCACCGCGTAGGAATTAGGCACGCATTACAACTTACAGGACTCGATTCTGACTTACACGAAGGTCGAAAGTTATCACCCCATCGGGCAAAATTTACCAACACTTAGGCAAAAAGTCAAAAAAGAGGCCAAAATAGGCTCGGCCGTCGTAATGACACACAAACATATACATAGCACCACGTAGGCATTAGGCACGCATTACAACTTACGGGACTCAATTTCGACTTACTTGAGGCCGAAGTTATCGTACCAGTAGGCAAAACTGACAAACACTTAGGCAAAAACTCGAAAAAGAGGCCAAAACCCGCCTCGACCGTCATAACGACACGCAAACACGTATATAGCACCGTGTAGGTATTAGGCACGTGTTACAACTTACGGGACTCAATTCTGACTTACATAGGCCGAGTTATCAGCCCGTAGGCAAAACTGACCAACACTTAGGCAAAAAGTCAAAAAAGAGGCCAAAACCCGCCTCGGCCATTGTAACGAACATACGCAAAAAGTACATAGCATCGCGTAGATATTAGGCACGCGTTACAAGTTACGGGACTCGATTCTGACTTACGGAGGCCGAGTTATCAGTCTGTAGGCAAAACTGACTAACACTTAGGCAAAAAGTTAAAAAAAAGGCCAAACCCCGTCTCAGTCATCGTAACGACACGTAAACACATACATAGCACCGCGTAGGTATTAGGCACGCGTTACAACTTACGGAACTCAATTCTAACTTACGGAGGCCAAGTTATTAGCCCGTAGGCAAAACTGACCAACACTTAGGCAAACAGTCGAAAAAGAGGCCAAAACCAGCCTCGACCATCATAAGGACACGCAAACACGTACATAGCACCATGTAGGTATTAGGCACGTGTTACAACTTGTGGGACTCGATTCCAATTTACGGAGGTCGACTTATCAGCCCGTAGGCAAAACTGACTAACACTTAGGCAAAAAGTCGAAAAAGAGGCCAAAACCCGCCTCGGCCTTCATAACGACATGCAAACACGCACATAAGATCGCTGTAGGTATTAGGCATACGCATAACTTATGGGACTCAATTCTAACTTACATAGACGAAGTTATCACCTCTGTAGGCAAAACTACCAACACTTAAGTAAAAAGTCAAAAAGAGGCCAAAATAAATTTCTGACATCGTAATAATACGCAAAACACGATATAGCACAAACAGTAGGTATTAGGCACGATTACAACTTACGGACTCGATTCTGACATACGGAGGCCAAGTTATCACCAGTAGCAAAACTAACCAATACTTAGGCAAAAAGTCAAAAAGAGGCCAAAACCCGCTCGACCGTCAGAATGACACACAAACGCATACATAGCATCACAGAGGTATTAGACACGCGCTATAACTTACTTTCGGACTCTCGATTCCAACTTACGGAGGCCGAGTTATCAGCCCGTAGGCAAAACTGACCAACACTTAGGCAAAAAGTAGAAAAAGAGTCCAAAATCCACCTCTATCGTTCTAACGATACGTAAACTCATACATAGCACCGCAGTAGGTATTAGGCACGCTACATAACTTACGGACTCGATTCCGACTTACGGAGGCCGAGTTATCAGCCCGTAGACAAAACTAACCAACACTTAGGTAAAAAGTCAAAAAAGAAGCCAAAGCCCGCCTCGGCCATCGTAATGATACGCAAACACATACATAGCACCGCGTAGGTATTAGGCATACGTTACAACTTACGGGACTCGATTCCGACGGACAGAGGCCGAGTTATCAGCCCGTAGGCAAAACTGACCAACAATTAGGCAAAAAGTCGAAAAAGAGGCCAAAACTCACCTCGGCTGTAGTAACGACACGCAAACACATATATAGCACCGCGTAGGTATTAGGCACGCGTTACAACTTACGGGACTCGATTCCGACTTACAGAGGCCGAGTTATCAGGCCGTAGGCAAAATTGACCAACACTTAGGCAAAAAGTCAAAAAGATGCCAAAAACCCGTCTCGACCGTCATAATGAGACGCAAACTAATACATAGCACCGCTGTAGGTATTAGGCACGCTGCTACAAACTTACGTAACTCGATTCTCGACTTACGGAGGCCGAATTATCAGCCCATATTGGCAAATCACCCAAACTTTGGGAAAAATCAAAAAAGTGGCCAAAATTAGCCTCGGCCGTCGTAATGACACACAAATATGTACATAGCACCACGTAGGCATTAGGCACGCGTTACAACTTACGGAGGCCGAGTTATCATCCCGTAGGCAAAACTGACCAACACTTAGGCAAAAACTCAAAAAAGAGGTCAAAACCCGCCTCGGCCGTCATAATGACACGCAAACACGTATATAGCACCGTGTAGTTATTAGACATGTGTTACAAATTATGGGACTCGATTTCGACTTACGGAGGCCGAGTTATTAGCCTGTAGGCAAAACTGACCAACACTTAGGCAAAAAGTCAAAAAAGAGGCCAAAACCCGCCTCGGCCGTTGTAACGATACTCAAAGAAGTACATAGCACCGCGTATGTATTAGGCACGCGTTACAACTTACGGGACTCGATTCTGACTTACGGAGGCCGAGTTATCAGCCCGTAGGTAAAACTGACTAACACTTAGGCAAAAAGTCAAAAAAGAGGCCAAAACCCGTCTCAGTCATCGTAATGACACGTAAACACATACATAGCACCACGTAGGTATTAGGCACGCGTTACAACTTACGAAACTCGATTCCGACTTACGGAGGCCGAGTTATTAGCCCGTAGGCAAAACAGACCAACACTTAGGCAAAAAGTCAAAAAGAGGCCAAAACCAGCCTCAGCCGTCGTAAGGACACGCAAACACGTACATAGCACCACGTAGGTATTAGGCACGTGTTACAACTTGTGGGACTCTATTCCGATTTACTTGAGGTCGACTTTATCACCAGTAGGCAAAACCGACTAACACTTAGATAAAAGTCAAAAAAGAGGCCAAAACCGCCTTTGCCTTCATAACGACACGCAAACACGCATATAGCACCGCTGTGAGGTATTAGGCATGCTACATAACATACGGGACTCAATTCCGACTTACATAGGCCGAAAGTTATCACCAGAGGCAAAATCGACCAACACTTTGGCAAAAAGTCGAAAAAGAGTCCAAAACCCGCCTCTACCATCGTGAATAATACGCAAAACTCAGATATAGCACATCGTAGGTATTAGAAACGCTACATAACTTACGGAATTCGCTTCGACATACACGAGGCCAAGTTATCACCCAGTAGGCAAAATCGACCAATACTTAGGCAAAAAGTTAAAAAGAGGCCAAAACTGCCTCTTGGCCGTCATAATGACACACAAACACATACATAGCACTACGAGGTATTAGACACGCGCTACAACTTATGGAACTCGATTCCAACTTACGGAGGCCGAAAGTTACCAAACCAGTAGACAAAACCGACCAACAATTATGCAAAATGTCGAAAAAGAGGCCAAAACCCGCCTACCATCAGAATAACACGCAAACACGCATAGTACCACAGAGGTATTCGGCACGCTGCTACAACTTACGGACGCGATTCCAACTTACAGAGGCCGAAAGTTATCACCCCAGAAGTCAAAACCGACTAACACTTAGGCAAAAAGTCAAAAAGAGGCCAAAACCACCTCTACCGTCAGAATAACACGTGAACACATACATAGCACCGCCAGAGGTACTAGGCACACGTTATAACTTACGGACTAATTTCTCGACTTACTTGAGGCCGAAAGTATCAATCCAGAGGCAAAACTCGCCAACACTTAGGCAAAAAGTTAAAAAGAGGCCAAAACTCGCCTCGACCGTCAGAATAACACGCAAAACACATACATAGCACAATGTAGATATTAGGCACGACATAATATATGTTACTCGATTCCGACTTACTTGAGGTCGAAAGTTATTAGCCCGTAGGCAAAACCGACCAACACTTAGGTAAAAAGTTAAAAAGAGGCCAAAACCCGCCTCTACCGTTGAATGACATGAAAACACATACATAGTACATATAGGTATTAGGCACACGCTAAAACTTAGGATTCCATTACGGGGCACACGCATTAAAACCGACCAACACTTAGGTACTCAAAAAGATTCTAAAACTTACGAGGTCGAAACTCGTATATTATTATTACCGTAGTAGTATTAGGCAAACCTTACGACCAACACTTAGGTAAAAACAACATTTAAAAAGAGGCCAAAACCCGCCTCGACCGGTCAGAACGAAAAAACATATCATAAACGCTTATGTATTAGGTGTTAGGTTTGTAATATTCATGAACGTAATCAAATTGCAAAAATAAGCTAAAACGTGTAAAAACTCGAGTTTTAAAATTTTACAAACCATATACGGATCACCCTTTATGCACAATTATTAATTAAACGAAAAGATAAAGAATAAAATCATACCTTGAAGATCGAGCTTCCTCGTGTACAAGTTCACCTCCAACATCCTTAGGCTCATCTTGAATTCAAAAAGAGGCCTGTTTGGCCTCTAGAGGTGATCCACCAAGGAAGAAGAAGGATTCAAGAAGATGGGTATTTGGCAAAACCCTAGTTTTTCTATCTCTATAGAAAAAGAGCGCATTTCTCAACCATTGAATTATATATATTTTGATATCCGATATAAGACTCCTCTTATAAAGATATCGTAACCTTATTTAATAAAATAAGGTATTATTTAATTAAACTCTTTTAATTAAATGGGCTCTTTAATCTTATTAGGGATAATTAATTAAACTCCTTTAACTAATTTTCCTCCTAATCCTATTACTTAATAAATGAGAGTACTTATATTAAATTAATTTCTAAACTCTTTTAGAAATTAAAATAATAATAATAATTGTAATAATATTAATAAGACTCCTCTTATTAATTTATATTTAATATTTCTAAAATATTAAATAATAAATATTAAGCTATTTAATTTATTCTATCACCATAGATTAAATTAAATATACATAACATATTATTACGATTATGCCATTAACTTCTTAAATAATTATTCTTCCTTTTATGGTGTGACCCTTTAGGTTCTCCATATTAAACCTAATTGTGAATAAATCAATTAAAACAATTCTAATCTTATTTAAATAAATAAATTAAACAATTAATTTATTTAAATAAATAATATTTATTCTATAATAGTGATAAGCCTCCCTAGCGATCAACGACTTTCCGTATAATATAGATTTCAACATTAATCATAAAAGAACCTTTGAGTAAATAGTTACCGTCTAATTCAATCCTTCCACCATACAATGTCCCAATTAAATATAAGACATGGAATTACCGTCAAGTCTTATTTTATTTAATTATATGTATTTCGACTCTTAAATGCACAACTCAAAATAATACAAATTAGAAACTCCTTTCTAATTTCATTCTATCGCCATATGGCCAAGGACTACTTTGGTTGTCATTTATCGAATCACATAGGACATTTCTCTTCTTTTAATAGAAGTGGTAGATTCTTTATTGATCATACATTATCTCCATATACAACTTATTATACCCAAGCATACCCTTTGATATACCCTAAGGGTCTTAAGGAATAAGTCAAAGTATAACTCATCATACACAAGATACTATGATGATCTCAAGTTCAAGGATCACTTGTACTACTATCACTACAGAAATTCCTATCGACGACAGCAAGTAAAACTCCATTAGGTATTCCTTAGCGAGCCACGCTCAATGAACTTATTCTCTAATAAGCACCTACATACTTGCTTTAGTGTTCCACACAAATGATCATGAGATCAATCATCCTCATCCAATGAGCAAACAACGTATGTACCAATCTATCCTGGATTCACTAATCCCCAATTTAGTAATCCAATGATTGGGAACTATTTTAGTTTTAAGCTTTCTAAGAATTTAGATCTCATTAGAATGATCATCATCATTATTCTAAAAGCATTGCTTAAAACTATGGGTTTATCACATATGATAAAACAAAGATAATGTAGATAATTAAAAGCCTTTAATAAATTAATACTTTTATTAATAAATGAATAAGATTGTTACAAAGTATATGCTTTATCATCAAACATGATTGGCTTGTGTGCATACTACTTTCAATCTCCCACTTGTACTAAAGACAATCGTCATGGTATCTCATACTCTTCTTCTCTAAGTGACGATTATCCTGCTGTTGGATAAGCTTTAGTTAATGGATATGTAATGTTGTTCATGAGAGTCCACTATCTCTATAGTGATTTTCCATCTTTCAATGATTCTAATAATCAAATGAAAGTGCCACAACACATGTTTAGATCCAAGATGAGACTTAGAAACTATTCCTAGTTCTCAGAATGAACTTTTAATCCAAACAATCAACTTGCGACTTCATTTATAGCTATATACTTTGTCTTTATCACTAAACCAAGAATCTT
Organism: Panax quinquefolius; assembly: GCA_020205615.1. NCBI lineage: Eukaryota > Viridiplantae > Streptophyta > Magnoliopsida > Apiales > Araliaceae > Panax > Panax quinquefolius. Next base: position 46,100,766 of record CM035170.1, read on the forward strand.
TCTTTGTTTGAACCTTTCCAATTCATCGCACCACTCGCTCAAGGTAACCCTTTACCTTAAAGTGGATTTTTTTTTTCATCTTGGTCTATTTGAAAAACTTGAGTCTGTTAAGCCCTCTAGTTTTAATTAAGAGCCACCATGAATATGATCACATCCTTAGTGTGCAGGTTAAGCACTTTAAGATGTTTTTCACCGACTCATAGTGAACTTCTCCATAATATGACTGATCAACATCAGGTCTCGTACATTTCATTGCATGAATGATTGTCACTCATGCGACCTCTCTTTTCAGGAGTCTGTGGGGACTATTAAGAGAGATACACTCCATAGCTCATCGACATAAGACATCTCTTGGAGTTTGCCATGCTAAACGACTTTAGCATCAAATGAATATACATTCCTTGGGTTAAGTTGAGCATCCTTTTAAATCTATCTATATAGATTTGCATCCCCAATAATGATACTCTTCCCAAATCATTCATGGAGGATTGTTTAGACAACTTTATCTTTACCGATTGTAGCATTGGTATGTAATTCCTCATCCGTAGTAGTATATCAACATATAATACTAAAAATTTCAAGACGCTCCCAATCGACCCTTTTGTACACACTAGAACTCTTACCTCATCAGTATGTAACTCGGATCATCATCTTCATGATGTGTACCTCATCATCATCATCTATGATGAATCCATACCTCCTAGGTATCTTCTAAGACTATTCCATATTTACGATTCTCTATTGTGGTATAATAGGTCTATCTACGTGTTCCTCTTATTCGACTTATAGTGTTTTGTGGTTCTTGAACTCTTCAAGATCTATTATCCTCCCACTAGCCCTTCAATGATAAACACATTTATCTTAGAAGGCGCAGCGTGTTTCATAACAAACACCTTTTGCTAAGTAGGATTATAGAACATATACCCTAATCTTACTTTAGGATGTCCCACAAATTGTACTTGTCAAATCTTGTCCCAAGCTTATCCTTTGAAACCTTTTCACATAAGTTGACAACCCTTATCTTAACATACTTAAGATTAGGAATCCTCCCATCCATATAACTTTTATGGAGTCTTGGGGCCGGATTTTGAGGTTACCATTTTCGTAGATATGCAGCCATTTCTAAGACATGATCCTAGAAGGATACTGGAATGTCGGTAAAATCATTATGGACCGCACCATGTCCAACAAGATATGATTTTTCCTTTCAGATACACCAATTAATTATTGCGTATCAAGAGGCGTCCATTATGAGAAAACCATTTGAGATGATCTAGAATCTTATTGCACAAGTATTTATTCCTTGATCTAATCAAAGAATCTTAATACTTTGCCAATTTGTTTCACTTCTGAATTCTTTGAACCTTTCAAATAATTCACACTTGTATTTCAACAAATACATACATTCAACTCTTTGAATAATCATCTCCTTTTCTTATACTAGTTTGTTCAATTTGCAAAATTATTTTCACGTAAGTCAAGTATATAAAATCCATTAAGTAATATTCCAGTTCTATACAAAACATTATTATTATTATAACTAGAACAACAATTGTTCTTAAATATAATACCAAAGATTTCATTGTCCAACAATAAAATGGAAATAATGTTTCTAACAAGTCTTTGGAATACAATAACAACTTATCGACTTAATAGATTTGCACGTAGGGATTGCTAAACTATAAGTTTCTATAGCTAATGCAAAGAACCTTTGCTTCATTTTCCACACATAGATTACTTATCTTTGTTTAACTTTCTACTTACTTGGTCCCTTCATAAATCTATATTTATGATAACCAAAGCTCGGTATCCAATACCAAAGTAGAACCTCGACTTAAAGAAAAAATTATTTTAAATCATGAACAAATTTGTATTTGTAACTAAAACTTCACTAAGCTTCTTTGGTTAGCCTCTGCAAGATGCTTCTTGCAGCTTTCTTTCCAAAGGTCCAAAGCTTATAGCAAAGGAAGCAAACTCCTTTGCTATCCATATCGCTTTGTTCTTATTATCCTTTGTTTATGCCTTTCTATTTACCTTCTTTGAATCGTTCTTCTTTTCGTAAGATCCTTTGGCCCCTACCAAGAAGACTTGATCTTTCTTGGTTGAAAGTGACTCTCAACATTTTTCAATATGTTAAGCAAATCAATGAGGTCGATATCTAGCTTGTTCATATGAAAAATTCACAACAATTGTGAAAGGAGTCCAGGAGTGAGTGCAAGATCAAATCTTGGCTCAACTCTCCATCAATGACAAAACTCGTTCTCCTAATTGATCAATTAAATTGATAATATTAAGGACTTTTATCTGTACTGTAGTGTCATCGGTCATTCTAGATCGGAAGAGCTCCTTAGATATCTGATATCTATCAGTCCTACTTTCCTCACCATCAATTACTTAATGTGCAGGAATATAGTAGAAGCATCCATAGTTTCATGTCGTGGCCAAGCTCGTTACTCATAGATGCGAGCATGATGCATCGAGCCAATCAGGCATCATCTTGCCACTTTCTAAAAGTAGCAATGTCTTCTTCAGAGGCATTATGCGCAACTATTGCGAGGATAGACGATTAAGGACATAAGATAACTTTTCACCATGAGAACTATTCAAATTCCTTAACCAATTCGCTTAATACTTGGTTTGGTTAAATAACATCTAATATGCTTCGCAAAGATAGTAATTTAGACATTGTAAAATTTCAGAAATGAATTTGTAATTAACAACATTTTAACATACATTCTTTTATTAATTACCAAAATAATTTAGGTCTTGTTTTAAATTGGTATCTCCCACTATTTTATTCAAACTATATTACCCTCACTTATATAGTTCGGCAAAAAATCTAATTAAAGATTTGCTAGTGAGAATAAGGATCCCATTTCAAATGTATATAGCCTTGTGGTGACAAACAAACTATATATAAATAAATAGGTAGACAACTTTTGTCAATTACATCAACTATGCAACTCCTTTTCTTTTGCCTCTTAGATTATTTTGATCAAGTGGTGGCACATCCGAATCAAAATTATCCAAGTTAAGTCCGACCTAGCACTCCATATATTCAAAAAAGAAAAATATCATCCTTGTGGTGACACAACAAAACAATATTGTTCAATTTTCTTTATAAGCATCAAATGTGATAAATTAACATCTTAAATACTTAATACTTGCCTTGTGGTGACACAACAAACTTATATTAAATATTTAATACTCTATTAATTTTACCATGCTAGAAGGCGACGTTCGATATTCCAAATATCTTTGAACGCTTAGGACTTAATATAGAAAATTGAGGGATTTGTTATTAATTTTGTCTCATCTTGTTTAGCGCGCATGCACATATATATATAAAATACACGTCATATTAATGAACATGCGAAGCATGATTGCATAATATAATATATATATATATATATATATAGTATAGCATGCACATATAGAATACTATATTCTACCCGGATTGATTATGGACTTTTATTCTAGTTTGGTTCACTAGAGCCACCAAGTGAACCAAAAGGTCAAACCCTAGGGGTGCAAGAAATAATATTTAAATATAACTATTACATTTAAACCCTGCTCCATTACAAACGGGTCTTCAAGCGCCTTGGCTTCCTTGATCTCCAATTTTTCAAAATTAATTCTAACTATTCCTATTACAAAACTATTTAAAATAAATAGAAACCTTGATCGTGATCGAGGGAAGTACATAGGAGGGAGATAGAATTTACATTCAGAAAGATTAGAGAAGACGAGGTACGCAGACCCCATTTAATAAAACCCATACATTCATGCATCCAACTAAAATAAAATCCAATCACATTGGTTAATAGTCCATAATCAATCTCATTTATTATCATACACATCACCATATGCATCAATCATGAATAATAAACATTCAATATATATATTGATAAACTATTTTATTTTAATCAAAATCTTTAATCAAAATAAACTCCTTTATTTTAATTAATTGTGGAATCCAATTCCATGTAAAAAAAAAAATTAACTCATTTATTAAAGGAAACACGGATTCTCTTTCCTATTCACAAATAAACTCATTTATTTAAGGAAACATATAATCTAATTTCAACTCCAATTAGTTATTATGGAATCTAATTCCAACTCTAATTAGTTAGCATGAAATTCAATTTAAAAATTAAAATAAACTCTTTTATTTGAAGATTAAAATAAACTTTTATTTTAAAATTAAAATAAACTTTTATTTTAATTATAAAATAATAAGAATAATATATACATTTATATATATATATATATATATATTATAATCCGCACCGGTTTTGAAAAAAAATTCACGTAATCAACATTCATTTATTCAAATGAATCTTATATAAGATAGTTTACTTGAATAAAAATTGACCAACACATAGGTAAAAAGTTCAAAAAGAGGCCAAAACCCGCATCGGCCATTGTAACGACACGCAAATACATGCATAGTACCGCGTAGGTATTAGCGCAGCGCTTCACAACTTACGGGACTCAATTCTGACTTATGGAGGCCGAGTTATCAACCCGTAGGCAAAACCGACCAACATTTGGGGAAAAAGTCGAAAAAGGCCAAAATCCACCTCGGTAGTTGTAATTATACTGAAAAAATCAGACAACTTACGGGACTCGATTCCATACATACGAGGCCGAAAGTTATCAACCCGTAGTAAAACCCGACAAACACTTAGGCAAAAATTTTCTTCTGCAAAGTTGTAGAGAATGGAATTTCCTATGGTAAGGACATGTGGTTCGAATTTTTCTGATAAAGGGCTATTTATTATGAATTATTGAAGTTCCGAAGTTTCGAAATAATTGATTTTTGAAAGTTTTAAATAATTATTTTAAGAAAAACGTTTTTTTTTGGTTTTGGTGGACATCATTAACATGTGCAAGTTCTGAATTCAAATGTCTAGAGGTGGGCTAAGGAAAATTTTATAAATATATTAATATTTTATTAAATTTTCTGCTTTGGTGTTCTAAGCATTTTCTCTATAAATAGGGTGCTTAGGTTAGAATTGAAAATCACACCAGAAACAAGTTTTCTCTCTTTCTCTCTCTATTTATTGAGCGTATTCTTGTGAGTATTTTAATACTTTGAGTGTTGCTATACGGTGCAAGTTTAAGTCATAGCCTATATCCGGTGTTTCAACTAGAAGTATTATTCTTTCGAGGTAAGGGATGTTATTTTTTCGTAATGATGTTATTCTTTCAATATCATTATCTTTGAAATATTGATCCAAGTTTTTATCAAATTTGGAACTTTTGGTGTTGGGGTTACTATTCACGATACTAAGCACTATTCACGTGATACGACACTTATTCACGAATACAGCACTATTCACAGAAAATTAAATTTTCGTTTTTGTCCAAAATATCTATTATGGATACTAGCTTTGATTGTATCCATGTTTTGATCATTTTTGAATTTTATTCCACTATGATTATTATTGAGGTGTTTTTGGACATGGATAAATCGAATTACGAATCCTTAATCCTTAATCCTTGTCTTTTGTTTCACTGGATTCGTTTCTTTAAAAATATTTTTCATCATCCTCAGTCCTAAATGATGATGTTACTGAATATCTTTGGCATGTAGTGCAAAGATGGTTGATTTTCTTATGAATATCTTTGGCCCGTAGTGCAAAGATGAACAGGTGTTGAGATGAACATGACCAACTGATGAATATCTTTGGCCTGTAATGCAAAGATGAATATTTGATTGAAGATGTATATTGATTGATGTTACAGGGATAAAATATTGATGATGGACTTTTAAATTCATAGATACTAGTAGATTTCATTCTCTACGTAACTATTCTATGAATTATTATTTTCCACTACGAATATTGATCTGAAATTTGTTGTCTATTGTATTCTATCAGATTTTTCCTCATTGAGGACTATCGATAATTTGTTCTATATTATCTTAGTCATAATATTCTTTATCGGGCTAGTTGAGCTCACCTTTTCCTTGTTGTTCCATTTTTCTTCCTGTGAGGCGAGAATGTAGCGAAGTACGCAGCCTGGGGTGTGGAATGATGGTTCTAGAAAGTTGTCTTAGTAGTCCTCATCATTTTTGTATAATAAAGTTTCAATAATTGTAATGAGGACTTATTTGGTTATGGATATTGTCTAGAAGACAATATTTATATTTAAACTCACAGTTTTTATGATGTATTAATAAAGTTGTAGTTGTTTCTGTACCATGTATTTTGATGACTCAGAATGTGTGTTGTATACCTATTTTGGGGGCGTCAATATTATAACTCACAATATTTAACAATCAGGTTGTTCTCAAGAAAGAGGGGGCTTTCCGATAAGGATTTCTCCTTATTGGCGCGCAATTAGATTATCTAACCTATTCTTGACAGAACTTCTAGACATTGTCAATATTACAAATAATAATATGAATAACTTTGTCGTCTCAATTATTGATTTAATAATATAACATATTATGCAGATGATATCGTGACAATAATTGAATCAATAATATGAGAGATATGATGCAGCAATTACTATGACAATAATTAAATATAATTGAGTGACTTCTTACGTAAGCATCAATAATCAATACCGTGTGCTACTATGCAACCAATGCCAGACATCGTTTCTTTTACTACCGAGTAGTTCAACAATTTTAACGGTAACACTTTCACCGTTATTTTTATAAAATGACAATTCTGTCGTTTTCTAACTACGGCAATACTTCCATTGTTCGGTCCACCAATGATTGTGTCGTCGTACGGATATTCCCGACAAGAAGAATATTCCCCGACCAAACGAATATTTTATAATATTTGCTTACTTTGCAAATATTTTCACATATCACCCTTAACTTTATTCTTTTATCAATTTAACCATTTATGAAATAAAATAATAATTATAAGAAAATTGAATACTTTCATTTCATAAAATTCGGGGTCTTATCTTTTATTAAAAATGATGTTAATTTAATATTTTTTTTAGGATGTTTAAATCTTGATTTTTATAATTAATGATAAATGATGTTGTGTTTGATATTTTTCTGCTTAGGATGTTTAATTAATATGTATGGTTTAAACTTTAAATTGTAATTAGTGATGAGTAAATATTCAATTTTTTCTTTATTTT